>VYZM01024138.1:147983-168689 GCA_013398915.1 Dromas ardeola
AATTTTCCAGTACTATTATAGAATAGATTTATTGCCTTGATTTCAACAGTTGTATTATTTGCTTGATCTCTATCCAGATATACAGCTAGGAACTCTAACCCAACTCGTCAATAGCATTTATAAATCAGTTTCAGGGAGAAAAGGTGGTGGGGGTGATCGTGTTTATCAGATTTGCAGGCAGCTCTGGAACCTACGTTTAAAGGAGCAGTTCTCTCACTGTCAAACAGATGCTTTATGGAAGATAATCTTTGATTCTTTTAATGGTCTGTTTAAGTTGAAGAGCATCCTCAGGTTCTCATGTGAAGCCCTGTCTGTCAAGAGAAAAGAGCAGTTGCTTTCTTTGAAACAAATGTTATTGCACTTTCAACTGGCTGATTTCCCACATTTAAAGTTAGTCCAAGATACTGAGCTGAGATTAATATGATTATTATTTTAACTTATTTAAAAAAATCATTATCTGTCTTAAATACAAAGTCTGATGTTTCTTAGAATGCCAGTGATTGGAAACTGGGAAAAGGAGGAGTAAAAGGGTAAAACACATTTTAGCAAAATTGTAAAAGCTAAGGAAAAAATATCTGTGATCATTGTGCAGTACAATGATAATTAGTAGATAGGTCCCAATTTAATTAGGGCAGTCTTGTAGAATATCTTGGTGTAGTTTTTAATTATTTTAGTCATCAAGTGTTTTTGAATTATTTGAAGGACATAGTTATTTCATTAGGAATGATGGTGTGTTAAATGGACTGTTCTGGATGGGCAACAGCGTATGTTTGAGAAAAGTTTGAAAGCAGGCTCAGGACAAATCTGGTACCAGTCAGTAGGATACATCATTTGGCTTCACCTTTGCAGTTGTGTTGTTTGGGGATTTTTGTGTTTGTTTTCTGGTAGTATGAAAAATAAACCAATTTTTCAGCTCAGGGAGATTCTGTACTGGTGGTCCCCATATAATTGTACAGTCCTGTTTTGTGATCCTAAGGGTGTAAAGTTATATAAATCTGTTTATCTTCTTCTGGTCCAGATAGTAAACAAACTGGATTCCTCCTAGTTATTGACTAGGTAACTGACTGCTTTCAATTACGCTTTCGCTTCGGGCTTTATTAGATGTTGAGCCCCTCTAATGAGACACTTGTGCCTCAGTTTTCACTGACCTTTACTTCAGGAGAGCGATTCTGCCAAGCTGAGGTCACTCTTGGCCACTCCTCCTACGGATAAGGAAACGGTCTTGATGGCACCGCTCTCCAGAGCTCAGGTAGTTGCTCACTCTTATTGCATGAATTTTGGATGCCAGGAAATGTGAGCATTTGGATGTGCCAAGGTGTTTCAGGAAACTTAACAGTCTCAGTTTTGTTCTACCCAGTATTCTTTCTGTTTTAAGGTATGTCACTATTGTCAGGTATACTACCTCTTGCCTGTTATTATGTGATGGTGGTGAATTAGATGATCTGGTCTATCCGCTTGCCAACGGAGGTTATTCCTTATATTTATGTAAACTTCATTTTATGTACTTCAGCTGATGGAGCTTTGAACACTTTCTTTTGCAGACTAATAAAAAGATTGTTCAAGTTTTCTTATTGCTCAACATCTCCCCACGCACAGCCCATGTATTTAATTTACTCCTGTTTGCTTCTACGTTAACATCTGCTCTTACAATTTTTCTTATTTAGAGTTATGAAAAAGAAATGTAATATCCTGAATTCATGACGAACAATCTGTTGAAATTGCCTGTTTAGCACATGTTTATGGTATGTTAACATTAAGAAATTTGAACTTAGGTTTCAGCACCAGAAATGCAAGTGCTTCATAACTTGCAAGTCTTATTGAATGACTCTGACCAGTTGTACTCATCATATACTTTGATTTTGCCCCTTCTGGTTTCTGCATTCACCACCCTTGCTGTATTTCTATAGAAGTGGAAAGGGCTTTTCTACCAGAGGGTAACCTAAGGACACATGAATGAGGAGCGACAGGCTGCATGCCTGCCTCCGTTGTCTCCCTTTGCCTGCAATGGCACGTAGCAGAGGTTGGGCTGAACACTGACTTGGTGCCCTGGCCTGCTTGGAAAAGGTTGACTGCTGCTGCCCAACTGCCATGGCTTCACCTCTAGCGTTTGAGCTTAATGGCTTTCACTGTGGGAGCGATGCGCAATGCGAGGGCTTCCCGGTGTCTACCACCCTCGCAAAGGTATCTGGGCTTCTAGGGATTTGTGCTGGGCAGGGATGCCGCAAGGTCTGGCTCTGCTCACATTTAGCACTTAGCCCAAGAGCAAGTTAAAAAGCTAACGCCTCTCAGCACACAGCACCTTTCTTTGTCATGTCCTTTTCACTTCATCTTCTGATGTCAGTTGTCTTCTGGCATGTTCGTCCTGTGTGGGTCATTGGGAATATCTTGCATATTGGAGGTAGTCTGCTAATAGGAGTTTTGGGATTACGCTGCTAGTTTAGGAGACCCATCATGAGTACTAAAAGTGGATCTCTCTGCCCTTCTATAATGTATTTGACTATGAGGGTTTCATAAACATTAAGAATTTTTGTTTTCAGGTTCCAAGTAGGAACTGCTGTTAGGTGTAGTGGGGGCAGAACTCTGCAAGTATTGAACTTTTTGCTATTATTTTCAAATGGATAACCTTTTTAAAACTGGCAATTAGGATAAACATTAGAGTAAGGAAATGAGCAATACAAAGGCAGGCCACATTTAAAAATAATTTGGATATATGGAATGTTTTTATTCATCTAAAGCTATTTGTGTAATGCTATTCTGTTAATTACTCCAATATTCATGGTATCCTGTATATCTTAGTAGTTATAAATAATTCCACTCCTAGTAGCTGGCACAGGGTTGACAGAACCCTTCTCTTAAATTAGGCAAAAGTCCAAGTACAGTTATTGTGCAGCTGGCAATTTTTTTTTCTTATTTATCAGTCTTGTGCTCCGTTTGCTTAAAAGGCAATATAATAAAGTAGTTACCTGCTGAGGATAAAATCTTGACTGCTTATATGAGGAAAAAATAGCAGCTTTCTTGAATTTACAATACTACTTTTCATGGAGACTCTTTCTGAAGCCTGTAAAATAGGAAACTATTTTACTGTGCATTTGGAAAGTAGATTAATGAAGTACGTAGGCCAACTGGCTGATAAATAACTAATGTTCCAAAGTAACTTTCATTTAATTATGCTTTCTACTTTTTGAGCTCAAATCTAATTATGATTTTGTTTCTTTCCTCTGTGACTTTATTTAGGTCTAGAAAATTTAGCTGAAACAAAACCTACCATAATAAATTCTAGTTAATGTGCATGTTTAGGTCTCAAAACAGTTAGGCTTGTAATATAATTTACTTGACTGTTATTACAAAGAATTTGGAGAAGGGTAACATATCCATTATGCTTCTTTGTCCGTTGAATTACATGACACAGCAAATATTCAATATTCTGTTCTATAGAAACTCATCAAATGTTTTGCAAGACAAGAAGCAACTGAAGTTGCTTCAGTTGAATTTTTGTCTGATCTTCCGTCAAAGAAGTGTCCTGGTCTCGACCCGTCCTCTGTGCATGAATATGTAGAATCGGCAGTTTTCTTTGGTTAGGGGAATGTTTAGGGTGTTGCCTCCAAAAAGATTGTCTGAAAAATTCAGAAACTTTACAAATGCTTTATGTTAGCCTGTTGGGTATGTGATTAATGCTGGCTTATTGCAGCTTTATGACCAAGTTCTGTGCATCTGGGCAGGAAGAAAAAACACTTTTCTTATTTTCTTTCTGCTCCAAGGTGTGGGACAAAACCAGGATAATACAGCTCCTTAGCGTTTTTCATTCCTAATGCAAATATGTTGAACCATCCCCCAAGTTACAAATGCTTCTTCATTCTGCTGTGTATGTATTTATATAGTGATCTGCTTTGAAGCAAAGAGACTTTTAGTAGCATATGTTTTAATCTCAAATATTTGTGGAGTATCTGTAGAACCAAACTGTCTGTTTTCCAAAAAGATCTCAACAATTTATTGGTGTTTCTAAGAAGATACAGGAGAAGTAAATGCAGCTCCTAAAAATGTGTCTTGCCCATGCCTTGCCCCTACTTCTTGAGGCCCCCACTTCTTGAGGCCTGTCCCTAAATCCTAGCTGTGACCTACATGAATGAAAACCCCAGGCCAGAATGCGGACAGGCTGTAAAGCAGGATTGTGATGGACAGAACAACCGGGCTGTGGCCATTTACGGGATTTGGCTGGGATTTGTTTGTTTGTTTGTTTGTTTTTACTGTATCATCAGTAAGCTTAAGAGTTATTGCCCTGCCGTGATCTTAAGATAACTCACAGCAACTAATACGTCCCCTCAGCTATTTTTTCCCAACTAGGTGTAGTAGTGATTAGGTCACCGTCTGCTCTATAAATGCGCAGTGCTCATTTTACAATGTACCAAGATAAAGGTGAGGTTGACAGAATGATGATTCCCCACGAGTATCTGCTTCGGTCCTTCAGATCTGTAAAATGAAGGATGCATTTATGAAATAGGTGGTGAGCAAACAGTGCTATTTCTCACTGATCTGGGCTGGTGTCAAACCTGCCTTAAGTTTCTTTGAACTGAAACCAAGACTTTCTGCTGGGCGTGCTCATCTTGGCGTGGCCGTTAGCTTGTTCCTGCTGTGGGGAGGATTGCATCGATGACCAATGTATCCCATGAGACGCCGTTTCTCACCTTCCACGCTGCCGTGCCCATGACCAAGTTTAACGTCTTGGCTCTCTTGTTGTTTTTGTCCTGGAGGCTGTCCCTGGAAGCCAGAGCCATAGTGGTGGGGGTTGTGGGGTGATGGTGCACCACCCGGCCTTGGGTCCCATGCTCTAGTGGGGTCATTTCTACAGAAAAGCCACGAGTGCTGAGTCCTGCCCTGCGCTCTGTTGTCTACCTCAAATTTTTTCAAAAAAATAATTAATTCCCTGTTGTTTTCACCTCATTCTCTGCAGCCCCGTCAGAACAGGAAGCTGGAGCACTGCAGCATCCCTTTATATATGGATATGAATTACTGTGTACGTTCAACTACTTTTACAAATAACATCTTGGCGCTAGAAGAGTGTGAGCAGTCTGACCCCCTCTTTTTGTTTCAGGAAATTGTGTTATCTAAAGAGAGGCTAAAATTAGTAGGGATATGGGGAGGGTTGTGTGTTTTGTTGTGTGTTTTTTGGTTTTTTTTTTTTTTTTTAAACTGAGCAACTCTCCTAATGGATGAATCATGTGGGTGTAACTTAAGGCACTTGATAGCAAGCAGTCTGTCTCAAGGTATATGTGTAATAAGATTACCAGGATCATTTAGAAACTATTTGGAACTACTGAAACGTGAACTTAATCTATTGCAAATATTTGTTACTCATTATCTGATGTATCAAAATACGTTTGGTTAGAGTTAGGCAAATGAAGGTAAGATATAAGGTGCAAGTTTTTAACGATCAGTTACTGAGCATTGGAAGAGCTGCAGATGCAGTTGGTGGAGCGAATATTTTCTGTAAAAATAAATATTTTCTTGGAAAATAATTTTCCAGTGCACAGGGGAAACGAGCTAGCGTTAGACTAAAATAAAGCGATAGGACTGAGAAATTGTCAAAACATTTGGAGAGTGCTGAAACATTTTAAATTTGGCTTAATTTTAATAAACTTTCTGAATTCCTGTGTTATGCTACATTGTTCATCTAAAACTGGATGTTTTACATTTCATTTGAGCGAGACTTAAGTAATCTTTAGCCTCTTTTTAATGTAAAGATTTTTTTTCTTTCTTTTCTGGTGTTTGACTCACTTGGGGTTTTTCTCCAGATCTTCTTTGTTTTCCTGAAAGCCACAAGACACATAAATGAATCTGATTTGGTGGCTTGACCTGAATCAAGTTCCTGTCTTCCTTTCAGAAAGACTCTTTATCTGCTAAACCAAAATATTAGGTATTCCTTTTATACTACTCGTGAAGCCCTCATCTCTTGAGGCCTTGAACAGAAAACAGTCCCCGTCTTTCAAAAACTGCAATTGCTTAAACAATTTACCAGGTTTGATGAAAATATTTAGTCGTCTTTGGATTGGGTTAGGCAGGAAGTGTGACTCGGCAATGACAAAGGTCTTCTCTAGCTTTGGTTGCGTGAACAGCTTTTTAAAGACAGTAGTATAATTGAAAACACAGCAATAAAGGCTCTCCCCACCCCCTGGCCCACATTACTGGCTCCTGATATGACAAACAAGAAAGTCAAAATGTGGGAGAGGTGAAAAAGGCATGTTGCAGAATTTCTAACTTGGTTGTTCTCGAAGGACTGATAATTTCAGACTCATGTTCTTGAAAACCTGCCTACGTATGGTGAGAGATAGAAATGTTTGTCTTTCCCAGGAAAGCTATTGCTTTAAGTAACAGATATAATAATATCTTGAAGTAAAGTGATCCCAGGTAATATCCACCTTTGGCCTGGTACATGTGTTTTCTTTAGGTAGTCAGCTTCTGAGTTCCTTAGTATATATTATTTAATACACGGAATGTGATTTGCTGAATTACTTCAGTTTAAGAAGCCAATACAATGGCCTGAATAAGTTGCATGAAATCTAAAATTGTGCCCTATTGCTCTTCTTTTCTTGAAAGGAAAGCTGTTGCTAATTTATAGTGCCAGAGGTCTTATGAACTTTAAAATCTTAGCACTGGGAAAGATCTGTTAACAGCTGAAAATTTTGGTGCAAGTCATCTAATAGTGTTCAAAAGTTACTGTATCGTATTTTTCCTTTAAGATATATTTGTGTGCTTGTAAGAGATATTTGCTTAGGTAGTATGCTGAAGGAAATATGAAGTGGGATGGTTATTAGGCATTTTTTATAAAGGTAGTGGAATTACGCTTTCAAGAACATTCCTTGTATTTTGTTTCATCCATTAGCATATCTAAGGTCTTTACCACCATAAAAAGGTACTTAAACTCTTGGTATCACAGTTGTCGTTCGCACTTGCATTTGTATGATAAACTACAAAGCCACCCTATTCAGTCATTGTGTTCGGGACATTCTTGGGGCTGGTGTTGGTCTTCCGAGCCCTGTCGGTTCATTCACAATTGTGTCACCCTCTCTGCCAGTAAGTTCTTGGTGTTACTGGGTACTTGTTGTCAGAGTACTTCAAAGATCTTTGTGACATTAACAAACACTAAAAAAACTCCCACCCCTCTCTGTATTTCTACATTTGTAAATGGGGAATGTTGCTAGGAACGTGCCAGGCTTTTAGCTGTCATGCAATTTATATCCAAAACTTGTTGCAAATACCAGAACATTTTCTGAGAGAGTATGTTTTGCTGTGCCTGGTTAGATTTTTATATGTCATTATGATAAAATAACTCATCAGCTGATGGCAATCACAGTATTGCTCTTAGGTAATTATGGAGAGCATAGATTTAAAGGTGATATGAAGCTTGGTAGAACAAAAATGCTTTTTGAATGATCCATGGAGTGGCAGCATCATACAAACATGTGCGAGAAGAAATTCAACATTAAGTGGCTTTATCATGCCATGACTCTTCAGGCAGTATTTCTCCGGAATACAAACCCGGTGACCAATTATAGCTATACTTCTCTCCAGGATTTTTACTAAGGACTTGGTTGCCACCAGTGTGTTTCATAACCTGTGAAAGAAGATTGGAAATTGGTGGAAACACTTCTGGTATTTTTCCTGTAGAGCTTTTTCCAGGTGATTTTTCTGGGAAGGCTGCATTTGCCCAGTTTTCTGAAGGGGACAGACCTTGGGAAGGGGTGAGCCTTTGGGAACAGCCTCTGCATGTTGTCCTCTCCAGGAGGGAAGAGCTGTCTTTTTGAGGAGCAGTAGGGGTTTGCTCACCGCTTGTTCTGGATGTTCCTGTGTTTTCACATGCCTCCTTAAAGGGAACCTCTGTCACAAAGGAAAGCCATGACAAGCGTAGCTCTTGGTTTGCTTCTTCCGGTGTATCCCCATATCGACCCAAGCGACCCGTTTCCCATCATCCTTGAAGCTGACTCATGTACAGCAGGGAACGCAGAAAGTTGGAATTTGTAAATTTTTGCACATGAGATGGGTGACCTTCGCTTACAGAGGAGGAAACCAGTACCCCATCTAGCCAAGATGATGATGCTTGGTCTTAACAAAATAGCATTACTCACATTTTTAAGAAAAGGTAGACAGTTGGGGGGGGGGTTGACCCCCTTTATTGCTTAACGCAGCACTTTCATGTGCATGATTTGGAGGAAATTTTCTCATTTGACTAATGTAGCGTAGCTTGGTTCAGCTGCGGGTGGGCTGTTTATGTGCTGCAGCTGTAGGATTATCAGTTACTGTTAATAACTCTGGTTCTTTGTTTTTCCCCTGAAAATAATTTGAAGGATGTGTTTATTGCCATTACTAATCAGAGGGACACTTTTATGAGAAGATCCTTTCTGTGCTCAAGTTGTCTTAATGCTGCTACTGGCTTTTACGTAACAGTAAAGCTGTATTTATGTTCCCAGTGATTCACAAAAGGGGACTATCGCGTTCGCTTAGGCATGTGCTGGCTTGAAAATGAAATAGAAGCAAGTGCAGATATCTTGAGGGAAACTTAATGCTGGTGTTTCGAAACACCCATTATTTCCCATTTAAGAAAAACAAACCCCCCAACCCTACTTTTGTTTGTTAACCGTGAGGCTGGCCCGAACAAAGCCTCTTTGGCATGGGGACCTGCGCCAAAGTGCAGCGAAGCTGAATAAAACCATTTCTTGGATTGTGTCTCTTGAGCTTGTTCGCCGCTCTCGGTAGAGCTGGCTGTGAAAGCCGCGTCTGGTTGCTGACCTGGCTGCTGAACTGCAGTTTCAACAAGGGGTTCTGGTCTCTGCAGCTGCTTCTCCTGTTGCCTTTCCCCTCCACACCCTCTCCAAAGGCCCTGCTTGCCCGGGCATGGCTCTTTGTCCTGCTGGGGACTGGGAGTGTTGAGTTGGTAACGTAGCCTGGACGGGGGGTGTCTGATCTCCATTATTATCCTCACTCCCCAGTCTGGAAAAGTGGGATGGTAGTATATCCTTCCTTCCACCCTTTGTGTGTCTTATTTATTTAGACTGTAAACTTTTTAAAGTAGGGACTTTCTATTTCTATGCCTAACACAATGCTGTAGCGATGTTGGCAAGAATCTTGTGTGATAAAACTAACTTGAAAATGTTTAAACAGGGGGAGTTAGAATGGGAGTTTGATTATCTCTTGCTCTTCTTACGTCGCCTGCTTAATTGCTTTCTTTACTGCACCACTCCATATTATCTCTCAATATGTAGGTTACACCCACATGCTGACAGGTGACCTACGCCTTCATTTGCTTCACCTTTGAATTTGGCCCTCCTGTCCTATAAGATCCATGTGCAATATAGACGCCCTGAGCAATTGAGGGGATGGGGTGGTGGTGGCAGGGGATTGCAACACCCTGAAAGTGTCTGGGAGATGGTGAACCCCCTTATTCTTTCAGATTTCATGGCGAAGCAGGCAGGTAAGCAATGTGCGGGGCAACAAGAACAAAAAAAAGAGGGTTTGACCATCACAGCAAAACCAGTCTTTTCTGTGGATGGGAAGTTCATTCAGCAGGGTTTCAGCTGGCAATAATTTGCTCCCAATTTCTTTGAACTGAGAGCTGTAAGAAAGGAAAGCAGTGCTGAATTACAGGATTGCTCTGACATGGAGTTAGAGAGTTTAGTGTATGCAAGCTCCTTTGCGTAGACTGGAGCCTGTGGATCTTCCTTTGTGTTAAGGCTTCTCCTGCATATGGGTGGCAGGGCAGGACTGAAGAGGGAGCAGGCACATTCTTCAGTGTAAAGAAAAGACATTGAGAAAAGCATAACATTTTATACGGGCTTTTACTGGCAGCTTTGCGTACTGTGTACGCAGGCCCTGAAGAAGATAATACAAGAAGCCGTGTTATCTGTATAGCACTGCTCCTTTCCCTTAGTCTGCCAAATCTTAGGAGAACACCTCCCATCCCCCAAACCTAAACTCTACCATAAACACAGTGTAACAAATTCCAGCTTCTCTAAAGGCAAGAATGAGGCAAAAGACTGCGGTGACCAGCGTTCTTACTTTCTAACTACTATTTTTTTATATTATTGTTTTAAAGGGGGATGATGACAGAAATGATACTTACTATAAAAGAAGTGACTCTTCAGTGATCTTCCAGCCTGTGAAATGAAATGAGCAGGGACCAAAGTCTGCATTGCAGGTTACAGTAAAGATGTCGGGCGTAGTGATGGCTAATGTGGAGCAGAGGTCCACCTAAAGACAGCGCTGAAAGAGGAAGGGTGTCTGCAGCCTGAACTGTTCAAAGCTTTAAGAACAAACAATGTCAACATGAAGTTATTATAGAACGTTCCTTTGGAGGGAGTCCATGTGATGAATACAGTGCAAGCATAAAATGATTTCATGTTGTATTGCATTTTGAGTAGGTTACAGCTGTGGAATGACCCTAATGGGTCATTTGTACATTGAGCTGTGTGCTCCTGTTGGTTGGGTTTCTTAGTTTCTATTTGTACCTTTCTTAACAAACTTGAGTGCTCTGGCTTTTATACGAAAATAACTCCAGCTCCAAAATCTTTGAAGTCTGATAATATGTCTACAACTTTTATCAAAAATGGGGTTCAGTTCCTGCCTGTGACCTCTGGGTACTGCTTTGTGAAAATACCTTTGAGGAAAATATGGTTTTAACTGTGTTATTCCTCTTAAAAGGGAATTTCATGATCGTTCCACTTGGGTTCTACTTCTGTTACTGGTGGATTAAGCAAATGGAATGATCAAACGCTTGGTAAGGTATAAGGAAAGCAGAGCAGCATCTGTTCTTATACTGTTATTTGTGTAGGAACTCAGTTCTGATTTCCAAAGTTGTCAGAAAGAAGTATTTGGTTGGCAAATCTATTTCAGTACACGTTGTTTTGAAAGTATTTAGTTTGCTCACATACCAGGCGTTCTTGTAGGACATACAGTAAAGCAGAAATTACTGTACTGTGAGAAAATAAAGAGAAAGCCTCAACCTAGAGATATACTTGCTATTGAGAGTCCGAACATCTCCCCCTCCACCTGGAGAATGCGAATGCTGTATTGTTTGTGGTTTTAGGTGTATTATAGTTTGTTGTAGTTGACTATGAATAGCATACGGGAAGTTCAGAGAAGGATTTTGGCTGGGTGAGTGTTGCCTTTAAACTGCTGGGAAATGCAGTCATCAAAAGAAATTTTAATAGATGTACTTTTAATAGAAGATGAGGTGGTGATTAGAAGAACTATCCTCTTTTAACTTGTTTTCTTAAAGAGTCAAGGTTTACACTGTTACAATGTGTCTCTGTCTCCATTCCTGAGAGCTGTAAAGATCTCAAGGATATTAAATTCCTGGGAATAGGTGTTCAGAAAGAGCGCTGTAATTGCTTCAGGAAAGGCTGCAGTACCAGACCGTTGCCCTGTAGAGACCAGAGACTTTGCGACCAGGAGATATTTGCCTTGATATTTGGTAGAAATGGATACAGGTAAAATGTTTTTCCTTATTCTGGGCATTTCCCAGTGTTTCAGCGTGCTTAGACCCTACAGGTTTTTGATGAAGAAACTGCTGTGCAACTATGATTAGTACTAACACTTCATACCACGAGATGTTTTAGACTGGCCATATTAAAACCACCAGTCCATGCTTGACTCGGGCCCCAAGAAGTGCAGCTGGACTTCTTTCTGCTGGACAGGAATTGTTGTCTTCAACGAGAGAAACAACTGCACTTCTGAACAGCTGTAACTCTGGACCCGACTGTAGAAAGGTCTGTTTCGGTTGGAGGGGTCCATCTGCGTGTGCTTTTGGTGTTGGTTGTCAGGTTCATGATTAATTTTGGGCATTGTCATACTGGCAGTAACAATGAAGGCATTGTCACCACTAACATTTTCGCTTTCCTGTGGTGCTGCCATGCTCGTTTAATTACTTTTGCAAAAGTGGTAAGTTATGGGAACGTTTTCATGTGAGAACCGCAGGGAAGACGGGAATCTCTTCTGAAGAATTACGTATGTTTGTCGTTCCCATAAGCGATGGTAATGATGAAAATTTCTACAATTGGTATTGGCATTGGCAATCGTTATCTACTGGAGATCTATTATACTTTTCAGAATCGCATCCCCCAGCCAAGGCAGTTCCACTGTTTGGTTTTTGTTTGTGTTATGTATTTGCTGGAAGGAGAGCGCTATTGTGTGTTTTTTGAGGGCGATTACAAACATAAAATAGATTCTCCTGAGAATGCTTTGTCTACACTCATCACAATTGGTCATTGTTTTGTGTTGTGTAAGACTTTGCATGCTGTGCTTCTTGTTTGGCAGCATGTGTGTGTGTGTGAACCTCAAAATGGATTCCCACCTCCAGCCTTTTATCATTGATGTTTTAAAGGTGAATCCTAGAATAAAGCGTAAAACTTCTCTGAACTCATGTTTTGATAGATGATGAACATTTGCCAGGTGAAGGCCAATTTTTTCAGCCATTTTGAAAACAGTTTGCTGCATTTTATGGATGTCTTCTCCAAGGTAGGACCTGGATGAGATAGTCCTCAAAAATGCAAAAAACCTCAATTACTTTCTGCATGGAAGCAGATTAAAATAGTATAGTTGTGTGCAAGGTGGGTGTCATCTTTTTGCGCCAAGTCCGCTTGCCATGGTCATTCTAAAATGCCGAGGGAAAAGGAATCCATAACCCTCACATATCCTATTAGCAGAGTGCCTGGAGGTAGAGATGGGCAAGATGGGTGGAAAAAATGAGGCTTCTGCCAAACGTTTTCTTTGTAGGTCACTTATTGTAGTTGAAATTACAGGGAACTTTAGAACAAGCGGTCTATTAGCAAAGCCATGAAAACAAACCATTTGCCACTTCTAACAAATGTTGGACAAAAATACGCTCCAAATTTTAAAAATAAGTGAAGTCTTGGCGAAAAATAAGACCCGGGTTTATCTGCATTTCATCAGGTACATGGCGTCCTGGAACATAGCCCACTGGCAAAAACATGGGGAGTGTTATCCTTTGCAGCACTGGGAATGTTCTCTGCTGAATTTGGCGCCAATGACCGAGCTTTGCTTGTTAGCTGAAGTTCACACAGACTCCTTGCCAGGCCTGCCCAGAATGCTGTCTCCTCTGACTTCCTGTGGTCTTGCATAATATTTCCTTGCTTCTTGTATAACTGCGGCTCGATCTGGTCACTGCCCAGTTTATACAGTTGACTTTTTTAAAAGGCCAGTCCTGCAAACGTGCGGCTGAGCCATGTCAGTGGCAGGAGGCGTCCCGGCGGTGACGCCGATGGAAGCGCTCTTCCACGGGGAAACGACTGGTGACCGGGGCCGTACGGCAATGCTGACATGTCTAAAGGCAATAAAGTTGACTGCTGCAGCCTCGTGACGAGATAAGCGTGAGGCACGACTTTGGATTGACTGCGCCTTTGAAATATGCGCCTCTGTTGCTCTAATTTCTGTAACAAATATAGATGTTAATGAAGGGGTGGGGGGGAGGGCAGCACCATGGGCAGTGTATCAATGAATGAGCATGTTTTTAATGTTTTTAGAGCACTGTGAAATTCTCGTTATTGCTCGTAGTCACTCAGTTAGAAGTCCTTACATTTGCCTTGAAAATGTGCTCCATACCCCGAGTATTAATTTTAACACAAGGATAGCGAGTCAAGGTATTTAAGAAAATAGTCTTGTCATTCTGCTGATTTTTAGTGCTTCCACACAAGTTGTTTCTTTAATTGTCTGCTGTTAAAATACGCATTAATTTTGCATTACTATTGAAGAAAGTGTATTTATTAATATTTACTGTTCATTAGCCTGGATTATTTGTATATATGTTATATATGTTTTGGAAGTGAATTTCATAGCAGTTTGTGCCATGTAGCTCTGCATTTATAGTGATTATTTTTTTAAATGTTTGTATTTGCGAATGTATGTATAGATATAACACTGCGTGTAATTACAGAGCGTTGCCATTTTCAGAAAGGCAGCTGTCTAGTGTGACACTTTCTAGGACCCCCTTTATAAATGCAGGTTTCAAACAGTTACTCATGTTCTTTGGCAACCCCATTCCTGGCATGATGTTGAAAAGCTGAAGAGCAAAGATTACAAAATAGTCGCTTCAGTGTGTCTGTAAACTTACTCAATGGACTTCACTGATTTGTGTGTTATAGTTCTCAGATCTTCTGTGATCTCCCAGTTAAATGCTATCTGCTGTGAAGAAACAGAAGAATCGTTTTAAGGGAAAACATTAAAATTGACTTAGTCATCACAGTTGTGTGAGATTTTGTTTAAATCACATCTCATTCCGTCATCTGTTCCATGAATCCAGGTTATCCAGTTGTCATAGTAACTTTGACATCAAAAAGTTCATGCTGCCTACATATGATTTCTTGCAACACTCTCTATTCATCTGATTAATTTAATGGAAAATACATATTTACTGGTTAATGTGTATTATTGGGGAAGCTTTTCTTGTCATTTAAAAGTGGTTTATTGCCTTGTATTCGTAGGATCAACATTTTAATGACTACAGTCTAGCTGCAATAATGCGATACTACTGACATCTAGCAGACCATTTTATAGTATTTGTGAATACCAACATTTCTGAGAGGCTTGTACAAATATACTGCATTTTTGGCAGATGTATGCAAAGCCAGAGTTCCTAGTATGGCTTGACCATACAGCTCTAGTGCCATGGAAGCCAAATAAACTTGGTTCACCTCAACATATTTTTGCCGGCGATGGAGAAGCCACTTCATGCGCCAGTACCAAGCTAGTTTCTCACTGATAGTTTTGGAGTCCTGGATAAGCCATACAAATATGAATTGCATGGTAGAAGAAGGCTGATGCTGGCTAGGCCCTGAGATTAAGGAAGGAGTGTAAGAATTACAAAAAGTGTTGGGTTGAGCATTGCTTAGCATGGTAGAGAACACAGGTCACAGGCAATAAAGACAGATTTCCCCTCTAAATAGAAGCAGAGAGAAATGTTAGGACCCAACAGTCTGTTTCTTTTAAAAAGTATTTGTCCCTCCTGTGTAAACCATCTGAGCAGTTTTAAAAGAGTTCAGAAAAAATGTTTTGGCTTAAAACTCACAGAGCTGGAAATTTACTCAGCATTATAGAATATTGAGTTTTAGAAATTCTTGTTCAAAATAAGATGGGCTGACCCTTATTACGTGTATCAGCAAGGTTAGAGAGGCACATGTGCTCTCTGAATCCAAATGTAGCCGAGTGTTGGAGAGGCCCACAGTCACATGGGCACGTTCTTCCTGCTTTTCTTTTTTCTTTGATTATTTAGAAACGTGCAAATGGGCGCTGCAGATGATTTAAGGGTTTTAATCCTCAGCTGCACAGGCGGACACATATTCTCTGCATTCAGTGGGAGTTTTGTCTGAATAAACAGCTCGGGATTGTGGACTTGTATACATGTCTAAATATGGACCTCAGTCAAGTAAACAAGCGTGTAGCTGTACGCAGTAATCTACTTTCGAAGCTGGGGAACACCCTGCGTCGCTTGTGTGGCTGAGTACACGGCCACGTCTTGAGCTCATGCGAGCTCGTGTTAAGGACGCGCATCGCCTGTCCACATGTGTCTCGCCACAGGAGGGTTGTGATAGATATCTCCGAGGGGTACAGCAGCCTCCGTCACTCAGCTTTTGGTGCGGTGAGATACCGCTCTCCTTTGAAGGACGTGTTAGGGCAGATACGCACTTTCAAAATGCCTGTGCTCGCAGATAAAGGCAGAAGGGAGCAGCTCACCTAACGCTGGGTGTTTTCAGCCCTGTGTGCCTGCCCCTTCCTGAAGCTGAAGATCTTGCTCAGTGTTTCTCAGGCTGAACTTGCACAGGAGCAAGAATAAACTTCTTATCGAAGGAAGAGACTGTGTAAAGACTAACTGGAAACTCTAGAAACGGGGTTATGCTTATGGTGCCAAAGAGCATTACAGAGTTTCTCATTTACTCCTTTCTGCAGCTGGCAAAGTGGGCAACATCTGTAAACCTCCTCAGAGGTGTTTTGCAGTGGGGAATGGGACATCCTCCCAGCTTTATTTAGATACTGTCATATGGGTATCACAGTTGAGAAAGAGTTGCTGATTATTTTCTCCTTATCATTTAAATTTTTTTTTAATGAAGCTTGCCCAGAGGCTGTAGTCTGTCAGCAGGGAAAGCCAAACTTGTGACGTCACCGCAAAATGCACCACATCCCATGCAACATTGTGATTTGTATGCTGTAATTAAGGAGCTGTGCACATGAGGGAATGCTGTAGGTGTGCAATAACAATTTTACTGTACACCGTATAAGCTGATCTTGCTAAGTACTGAGGACCTCGGGAGTTTTGGAACAGTTTCGCCTACTGTCTGAAGTAGTAATGCAGTATACTTAGCCTCTTAGACAATAGGTCTAATAACAACAATTAGTATGTTTGTACGTTTAAGTATGCTTAAAAAGCTTAAATGGATGCGGTTTGAAAAAGCGAAATGAAAGAACTGTAAAATTAACATTAAAACCCAGCATATGCTATGGTGAGGAAGTGTAGTCTTAGCCGTACTACAAAAAATAGAGATCTGAAAAGCTCTCTGGTTGTCAGATCTGCCAGATCAAGCAGAAGTGAATAGTAAATGTTACCGTCACTTACGGTGCATTGGTTTTCGTTTGTGTTAGGGGATGGTGCGGGGGGGTGTGTGTGGAATAAGAATTATGAAAATACACCTTTTGAAATGTCACTGAAAGTCCTGGAAAGAACAATGACATCTTACACGGGTCTCTGAAAAACAACAACAAAAAAAGAATTTCTCTTTCCTTTAATAAGTAAGGTCGGGAACGTTTTTGAAACAAGGGCAAAGAAAAGCTCGACGCGATGGGAGCTGTAAGAGAGGACGAGAGGTACACTTTGCCTTTTGTGGTGCTAGTGCTCCCGCAGGCTTGGTGAGATTGCCTTTTGGGTGGAGGTGGTGTATGCAGCACCGATGCTGCCTGGGGGGCTGGGAAGGGACAAGGGAGCTCTGCCCTTTCTGCGGAGACCTGTTCACCAGCATGAGTTTCTCCTGAGGAGACTGCTATAGATTGCCTGCTACATAGGAGGGGAGGGTAGGCAGGACAGGACTGTGAGCTGTGGAGAAAGCTGATGAGCAGTGTCTGAGTGTCATGCTGGCCTATCATCTGTAGCTTCAAAGGGTTTTGCTGAGGCTTGGGTATATGCTAGACTTTGGTCATCGAGAGCATCTGTAGGGACTTGAGGTTTGACTGAACTTACCTTCTTGGAGATGGTGCTCAGATAAAGGTCTACGGACAAACACATGGAGGCTGGGAAAACGTTTTGGGGAAACATCGCCCTGCTTTCTGTGGTGTCTGCTGATCGAAATGGGCCAATGGGAAGATGCTGGGCTACATCAACCTCTCACCTGGCCCACCAGGGCTACTCCTGTTTATTTCTCCATAGACAAGGATATCCCAAGAGGGTAGAAAGCATTGAAGAAGGGGCAAACCAGCTTTACTTTCACTCTATCCAAATCATCAGCAAAACTTTCTCCTGCTGATTTCAGTGGCCGTACATGCTTTTTGAGCAGGCATCCTCATCATTGTGTGTCTATCGTTAATAT
Source organism: Dromas ardeola (assembly GCA_013398915.1). Classification (NCBI taxonomy): domain Eukaryota; kingdom Metazoa; phylum Chordata; class Aves; order Charadriiformes; family Dromadidae; genus Dromas; species Dromas ardeola. Next base: position 165,560 of record VYZM01024138.1, read on the forward strand.
GTGTATGAATCAACTTGCAGTCTGGTTAATAAGGGCTCTTATGAAATAAGTATTTTTGTTGCTTCTGCTTTGCTTGTTTTGCAGGAAAAGAAACATTTGCTACTAGCAACCATGATTAATTATTCCAGGAGTTATTCTGCCTTTTCTCTAAATGGCATGTATTTTTTTTTCCACAGCTAAGCACATTTTACGTACCCTTAGCACAACTCTAACCTTGGCCTAACGCTGGAGGATTAGAGAGATAAGATACTATCCGTGACTAGCATCATCTCCCAATAAACTGGAGCACCAGTAGGGTGTAGAGTTATAGCCTTGGAAGGCAGAGAAAACAGCATTTAAGTCTCTTTAAAATTCTTGTTTTAGGGATTGAATAAGAATCATGAACAAACAGATTTTTGCAAGGATTATGGGGACCCTGTTGTTAACTTTTGCAATAATTACTGAACTCTTTTCTTGTTTTAAAAATTTATGCTCTCATTTTTTCTGTTACTGTTCAATCAATGGAGTGAAATATTTGGTAAAAAATGGCAGTGTGGGGAAATAGTAACATAGTCTATTTCAAGCAATATTTGAATACTGGAAACATAGGTAAAATGCAAGGTGAAGGTTAATGATTTAATAATAAGGTCCCTAGGACAGTGCCTTATGTATAGAAGGCAGTAATTTGCATTTGCTTCCTGTAGGGTGACTTTGCTGAGGAACTGAGGGCATTTAGCATACGCTGATGCTGAGACTCTTCTATACATCTGTTGTTACTTGGAAGGAGTAAAGTCTGTGGTGGAGACTTGTAAGGTGTTGCAGGAGAAGGATTGGGGCTCTGATAGACAGGAGAGGGCTGGTGTAGGCAGGGAATGATGAGGAGAGGAGATGGTTGTGTGCGTTCCAAAAACCTTGGGGGGCACCAGGGTGGTTAATGCAGGCAAATGGGCTCTGTTTAGGAGAGGGACGTTTATGTGCTAGATAGAATTGCACATACAGCAAATAGCCTTAAATATATTTTGTGGTTAGCACTACTTATGTACAAAGCAAAACCATGATTACAATGCTGTTCTTGTTCTTGAAACATCATCGTGTGCCAAACAAGTTCTGGATATTTGTAGGGCACGGTAATGTCAAAGATCGCCAGAGTGTGAAAGGGATAGGTTCACAGGTACCAGCTATATTCACAAAACCAACTGAAGCTAAATTCTCATTCTCATGTTGTGAAGACTTTAACCTTCAAGTGTTTGGCGATGGCTTCTGCAGCACCCACGTGCCCACAGCAAATGTTGCGAGGGGTGGGTGGCTGGAGACACAGAGGCTTGTGTCCTCTGGTCCTTCGATTCTTCCCTGATCCTGGTCGGGCTGTGCAGTACATGCAACAGCATCATTCATGTCCCTCTGTTCTTCCCCAGTGCTGTATGAACAGCTTGGGGCAGAAAAATCTCCTTAAATTGAGTTTGCTGAGGATGACAATGTCTCATGAAACTCGATAGTTTCTCTTTGCGTCTTTGCTCATGCTGGTAGCTCCTCTGGAACAATCTCCAATATAGTGTCTCTTTTATTTTTTTGAAGCACTTCTAAAACTTCAAGGAAAAGTTGTTTATTGTTTTTTATTTTATCGATTGACCGGAGACAGTTTTAGAAGAACGAGTCCTAACTGCAGTTGGAATGACAATTTCCTAGACAGTTCAGTACACTCATTCTCCCTCTCCTACCAGTGTCCCTGCTGTTGTTTTAAGATAAATTATAGACGTGGAATAGCACACAGGTCAGATGCCTAGAGTAAGAGCCAAAGGCTTCAGCTTTGGCAGAGTGGCCGAGCTCCCACCTACTGTATGTCCCCAGGATTCCCCCAGGTTAGCTGGAGGGTGCTGAACTTGCTCCTCCAGTCCAGCTTGCAGAGCTCATGATCTCAAATTATTCATTGGACCTCTGCTCAAAAAAAAAAAATAAAAAAAAAACAAAAACAAAACAACAAGCACCCTTAAGTCTCTTTGTAATGCTTAATAATAGATCGCTAATAATTGTAATACATTAGAAAAAAATACACTATCTATGACAAAATGTCTGTATGTATTAAAGCATTTGTTTTGTCATCCTTTCACAGCACATTTTAGAGAGTGTAAGAAACACTAACTTTTGCAGGCATGAGTAAAGAAAATAATTGAAAATTTGGAGATTTCGTGCTTTTGCCTCCCTTGCTTATGCCCAGTTCAATACTAATGGGACAGTATTGGATGTAAATGGCCACAGCACTTTTGCTGTTACATATAAACTAAATTTGGGGAACTTTTAGTGTTTGTTATGCACAGTGAACCTCTGGGAAAGCTTCAGCCTTTGACCTCTGTAGTGGGTTATGACAGGGAAGAATCGTAAGAGCTTGATTTAGAGCCATCTGTGGAAAGCTGGTTAAAAATATTCAGCTACCATGTTCTTCCTCCTCCCCCCTCTCAGTAAAGGTCCTCTTAAAATACATTCTCTGTGACTTCATTTTCATCATTACTTTGGGGGCCCTGTAGCCAAGCCTGCTTGTAAGGAAATGATTAAATTATATTCATGTTTGTGCTTTGAAATTGCCTTGGTGGTAGTCCAAGAAGTATTTTCTTGCTCTTCCAAATTTCCATGTGCTTTAATATTAATCTATTTTCATCAATGTGACCTGCCCCAGTAGTAAAATTTGTTTGTAATTGGTCATGTAACTATTGCTGAAGGGACATAAAAACTAAACTACATTTATCTCAGACTTTTAAAAAACTTATTCTAAGAAAAATAAAGTTTTTATTAGAAAATGAAATGGCATTTAACAGTATCAGTGGGTAATTTGTCAAAAACCTGAATAGTCATTAAAGAAATTATGGTAGCAGAACTCTTTAATTTTGCTTTTACAAAGTAGAATATTCTTTCTTTGAAATACCTTGTCACTGGCTTTTAATTTTGCATTATAAGTTAATAAATGTTTATGTTTGGATTGTGGTGGCGATTTCAGACTGAACAACCTGTAATGACATTATTTGTTGCCTTTGAGAAAGAACCCTTTTATGCGGTGTGTATATCACAAATTAAAAATATCCCAAATACATAGAATAAAGAATTTATTTTTTTTTTTTTTTTATTGTAGCACGGGCAGTGTTTGAAGCAAGCCAGAACA
>VYZM01024138.1:176374-207447 GCA_013398915.1 Dromas ardeola
TTTTTTCTCCTGTCTATGAAGAGATAAAAATCTTTTTATAACTACTCTTGGCTATAGCAGCATGTTTTGTACAAATGTAGCTAACTATACTGGCATACAGATACAATTCAAAAGAATACGTTAATGCAAGAAGCAATTTTACCTTTTGGATTCAGCTTGTATCAGCGCAGGTACACGGTGCTCTTTCTGTGCCTGCCTCATCCCTCTTCTGCACTAGTCTTTGGTGCAGGGCTGCAGTACAATTGTTTCTCAGCGTACCTCATCTTTGGCCTCTGTACTATCCCAGTTGTGTTTTGTAATAGCGAAATCATCAGTTTTGGCAGTGAGTGCAGCCTCTTTTCTTTCTTTCTTTCTTTTTTTTTTTCCTCTTTTTTTTTTTTTTCTTTCTGCTTCTCCTGAGAAAGCAGTCTTTTTTGGAAAAATTGTGCAGTTCAGTTGATTACGTTATTTAATTTAGGAAAGGACAAGAAGAATAAAAATTGCATTTTCCTGTAAGAAGGCACAAGGTATGTTTACAAAACATTATTTGTAGTTATTGAGACACTCAGCTCCAAGCTGCTGACAGCACCCTCGCCCTTGCCTTGGGAAGTACCATCTGTTTTGTGTAACTCTTGTGACCCCTCATGCATGTACTGATACAGTTGCATGCATTTCAGCCTGCCTATCTTGGGCTTTCTTGTCAGAAATTTGGCTGCTACACAGTTAGAATCAAAATAGTGGAACAGGGAGGTACCACACCCTGACAGATGCAAAGTTCTGATAGATGTCCAAGACCTGCCTGGTTGTAATGTGTTTCTTGTTAAGTAAGCTGACAATTGTGAATTGTATCAAATAAAAAAAAAAGCCTAGCTTCTTTTCTGAAAGAACTGAATTTTACCTACCTACCTTTGTCATAAACAGATTTTATTACCGTTATTAGACTCCCGCTTCCTGTCGTCTTGGGTTGATGGGACCATGATGGAAATGAGAATCAGGCCCAGTATATGCATATGTGCCTTGTTTGCTTAACTTTAAGGAGAATAAAAGCTCCAGCAGGAATAATGACAAAATACTGAGATGATAAATCATAGTTCTGAAAAAACAACCAGAAAATATGAAGAAATGTGGCCATGTGAATTTACCTTTGTATACGCACTGAATACCTCCTACCTTTGCTGCTTCCCATTTATCATCATCTTTTATTTTTGTCTAGAGTAACCATCCTTTGATTGTGGATACATAGAATTTTAAGGAATTAGTAGGCAGTAGAAGGAAAGGAAACAATAAAGCAAGGGACACCAAAAGAGAAAGGCTGCATCCAGTTATTCACTTTGTATTACAACACAGACTGCCCTTATATCAGTTCCCTTTGAAAGTTTGCGTTTAGCAAGTAATTATTCAGGGAGATGCGTCAGAAGAGCTAGCGGCCATTTCCTGACAGAACCAAGCCTTAATTTTTAAAATATTTGAAATACTGCAATTAAGTGTGGAGAGACCACAATTGTTTCCTCCTTGAGCACTGGCGTTTCGATGTCCCCCTGGCTTCTGCCGTGGCAGTGGGTGCCGAGAGGCAGGTCAGCAGTTGAGAGGGCTCCTCGGGGCTCTGCCACCAGCTGAAGGTGTGTGCCGTGAGGTGGGCAGAGAAGGCACTGCTTGCCCCCAAGTTGTATCACTCCAGCCTCTGAGTTTAGCTGGAAATACAGAAGAATTTCCTAACTTTGCTGAAGTGCCTGCTGGTTTTCTGGCCTGACCCTTTGGTTCAATCCTTTTCCCTCAGTAAGAGGAGAATATAATTTACCTCAGCTCAAGCTACTAATCTTCGATTTTTACCAACTGGTGTCAGACTTAAATACTAATGAGAGATCAAAATCACAGCATGGGAAGTTATCCCTATTTCAGTTTGCCCAATGCCGTAATTAAGAGGAGATGGACAATTAAAGAGCTACTGTATAAAATAACAGCCCCCTGAAAACAAAGCAGGAACTAAGAATGAGCTGTGTCCCGGGATGTTTGTACAGACAAAACTGACACTCCAGAGGGTAAAAAACGTAGCCTGGCTTTCAGGATCTGCACTTGATCGTTGTTGCAGGAAGTGGAGGAAACTGTGTTACATGGAATGATCAAAATTTAGAGCGTCTGCATTGTTATTCTCAAAAATTATTATTCCCTGCTTGCCAAAGAAGTGGCTGTTTAATCTGTCTTTCTGGACATCCACCATCTTGCTGTGAATGGATGGCTACAAGTGGCCAAGAGATGGAGAGGGAGAAACCATTAAATTCCATCATAACCAAGCGCACATTGAAAAGATTGCGGTCCAAAAAGTAAAGAAGGATCAGCATTATTTCATAAAGATTTTATTGCAAGAGCTGTTTTCTTAACTTCATTAGCAAGAGTGTATAGAAGGTTTGACGTTTTGGAAGAACAAGGCATGGTTTATTAACAGGCAATGGCGCAAAGTAATTTTGATGATCGCTCTGAGCGTTCTCTGAAGGAGACAAAGCATATTCATCTTGAGCTGCTGTGTGCCACCACTGCTGTCTTTAAAGCATCCAATGCAGAGACCTTGGGCTTGAAACAAAGTGACAGAAAGTGGACAAATTTCCTTTGTAGATGCTCAGCCCTCTTTATATACTGAGCTTGGGTGCCGTAGAGGGCGTCATCACAGAGCAGCCCAGAGCCTTAGAAGAAGAACCACCTCTTATTGTGTTCCCAAGGTGGGGGAACTTCACCTGCTTGATCTTTGCTCTGTTGGTAACCAGGAGACAAGCCTGTGTGAGAGCATGGCCTCCGTACCTTCAAAGACTGGCCTCCACTATCTGCTGATTACAGCTGAAATGCATTGTGGAGGGTCATTCACTTACATAACAATTTTTAAAATTGTGGCAATATATTTACTTTATGATCTCTATAAATGCTCACTATCTTTTATTTACTAGCGAATACTGTTTTAAATTTTGATTACTTTACTCTGGAAATAAAGATATTTAGTTGAGTCTGCTTACATAGACAGCCTTGAGATGCATGAGAGAAGAAAGGTGGTAGTGGAGGTTTCGGTGGATGCTTGCAGACCTCTTACATGGCTCTGTTTGGTGAAGATCTCTGTGTCCTTATGGCTCGCTGATCTCTTTTCAGGAGTTGGAGAACCTACAACATATTGAAGGGTGGGCTGTTTGTTTTCCCTGTGTTGTTTTTATGTACTGAAATATTGTAGTGAAAATAACTGGGTGGGGTGTAATGAATGTTTTCAAAGACCTTCCTTTGAAAGAGGCTTTTCTTCCAGCCCTTGGTGGTCACCACCCATTTTCCGGTGCTGTGTGCGCCTCTCTCATTGTTCCTACCCACAAGGGCCCCTTCTGTGGGCCTGTCAGCAATGTGCCACCGCGATGAGATAAAAAGTTGTGGGATATTGGTCTGAGCCTCCTGAAGCGCCAGGGTTTTCACCCACAAATGTTGGTGGATATTGCCCAAGGCATAACACAGCATAAGATCATAAAACTTGGGATTTGTCAACAGTTTTCGGCATTACTCTTCCAGCTGTTTACGATTGAACGGGTTTGAGGCTGAAGCGTAGGTACGCCATGCCACTGATAGTAAAGTCATGTGACGGCAATCTTTGTCCTGTAGGCTTGAAATAAAGCTTAATTGAAAAATTGTCCTCATTTACCTGCAGTTGCGCCATCTTGATAAATAATGCTTGTTGTGGTTTGATATGGGCTGGGATGTGGTAAGTGCCCCATCTGAAAAATGAGGCTGGTTTTGAGTTTAACTTCTGGGCCCACCCCCCCAGCCCCAGCCTGCGAATTGCACTTCGTTCACCTTTAGCTTTAACCCGCTGGTGAAGAGATAAAGCACATCCTTTGGTATGTGTTTTTTAGAGTAGGTAAATAGTTGGGTTATCGGAAAACAGATCTTAGCAATACCTGCTGAGCTTCTGAGCAACAATATGTATGGACCTCTAGATTAGCTGTCAAAATTGACTGATTGCTACAAGAAACACCACAAGATAAGGATCTGTAATCTCTCAAACACAAATCATTGATAAAGATCTCGGGTTGTACATTGTCATAACCTTATCCCTGCTGCTGCGGTGCGATCCCAGCTCTAGTTGTGCTGCAGGGACTCTTGAATGTGTAAGTGGAAAACATGAAGAAAAGCAGAGTGGTACATTTGTCACCCCAAAAAAATTTGCTGATTTGAAAGCAAGTTCAGTTTTGGCCAACGTTGAAACAGTCCTTTCTATAGCATTGTTTAGTGGGTTTGGTGGCGGGCTTTTTTAGTTCACAAGTTATCTCTGAAACTTGCCATATCTTGGCTGGCATCAAAGAGTTGATTGCCACAGGGAAGGAATCCATGATCCTGTATCTTGATGAAGCAGAGCAGTGCAAAGCCAGCCTCGGGGGGTGAGGGGGGAGGAAGACTGACTTTAGATGACTTTGTGCTCCTCTGATTGCGATTTGACCGTGTGCTGGGCTGCATGTTTCTCTCCAAAGTTCCTTATTATTCGAGAAGATGGAGGAAGTGTTTCACTTATGTGTTTTAAGTGTGGGCTGCAGCAGTTTTACAGGAGTGATCCACAGCTGTCCTGACCCTTTCCATGACCGGCACTGCAGCTTGCCGAGCGTGCAGTGACTTGGAGCAGGAAACTGCTCTGCCTGAAAACTAAGCTGTGAGAAAAGTCTCTCTGACATCTAGCCCTAATGCAGGGAACGGGTTAAAAAGGCAATGTCTCTAACTACTGATCAAACAGCAGCCTGGCATGTCCTCTGCACGCTGTGGGCCTCCTCGCGCAGTTCCACAGGGCTGTGCCTTGCCCCAGGAGCAACGTGTTCGGCACGTCCTCGGAGGTACCAGGCTCATGCTGGCGTGGCGACTGCAGGACGGGCTGCACTCACGGCAGCATCATAAAATAATCCAGGACCAGATTAATGGCTGCTGAAATCCTAATACTTATCTTTCTGGTTCAAGGTACTCATAAAACTAGAGAGAAAATGGTAGAACATAAATCCTGTAGACGTTGTTTTGCTTACTGTGATTAAATTTATTAGACTCTGGTGACATATTGTGAACCTAAATGTTTTAAAAAAATATGTGCTCCTGCAGCTTCAGTAAGGTTTTCAACATTGAATTCCCAAAGTACTATTTAGCTGCTGAAGTGACAACTTCAGTATACACAATGATACTTTTAATTGCAGGTGCAAAGTGTTTTTCTTTTAGTAGCATCTTTAAATGCAACTAGTGGTAGAAAAAAAGACACTAGTGGTATAAGCATTTTAAAATTGTATAGGTGTAATGCTTTTTGTCTCAGCACCTCAGCCAGGAATGCTTATGAAAACAAATAAAATACAAATCGAGTACAGCTTAATTATTAAGACTGAAGGCACCATCAGAGCTTCAGGCATTGGAGAAGTTAGAGTCTTACATGTGGTTTTAAAGTTCATATGATATTTATCCTGTCTAAAGAGCTGGTGTGTTCCCCATTCAAGAAAACATATTCCTGGCTGTGTTACTGTCAGCTGTGGTGGTCCTAGGATGACATGGATTTAGTGAATCATAAATATGCTCAATGACAGCAAAAGTCTGGTATTCACTAAGGCCTCATCTCCTGATAGTCTAGTTGTACTACCCAAGCCCCTTATCGTTGTGCCAAGTGTCCTTTGAGAAGGCCTAATGAGAATGGAAATGAGTTCCTCGCCCTTAACACAATCTCTTCCCTGGTCTGTCCTGAGACACTCATATTTTCCATTTTCCTGACTATCATCTGCCTTTGGTTTTAAACTTTGAGGAAATTATTGCATCACATATTGATATGGCAGCTGGTGCCAAGCTTTACAGAACTAGCAGTGATTTGTTATTTAGTGGCTATGTACAGAAGCACTAGGAATCCCCCAGTCAAACCAAGGAGTCGGAGGTGTTACTGTAAGTTAGGGCAGCTTTAAAGGAAGGGTGGAAGGTATTTCATTTCCTTATTTTTGTAATAGCCCTTTCTGTTAGTAGCTTTTCTTGTTACCTTCGAACTCTCATTTCCTCTATTAATGAATTCCTCATTTTGGCGTCATTTGTATTTGTTTTGTCTATGTACTGGGTACCATATCCCAATGTGTGGCAACGCTGCTTCAGCACTTAACAGCCATGAGCACTCCATGTGTTTTTGAGCCATCTTTTTCCTTCTCAATCTAAGAATAACTCTGCGTCTTTCCCCTTCCTATCGTTCTTGTTGCTGTGCTGAACCTGAGCACCTGGGGTCTTCTCAGACTTTAGAAATAGTTATTTTCACTGGAAAGAGGTATAAGGAGGGATCTGTATGGCACTGTGTATGGGTTTCATTCACAGCTTTCGTAGTTTGACCCAAGTTCCTGGGGAGCGAGTAAATTGCTGCTTGTAACAGTTTTTATTTACTGATGGTCACTTTTATTACTTTAACGGAGGGGGGCTTTCAAAAGCACAGCATGCCATCCAGAATAAACTGCCTGTCAGGTAGAATGGTTACAAATACTTTTAAAAGGAATTTTAAGGCTAAGTAAGCATGACCGCTGGCTGCTTGGTGTCTCTGTGCAAGCACACCTCTGGGGCCGTCAAGCGTTGTGGTTCCGAGATAGCTACGGAGTGAGTGCCTCACAGCCAGCGAAACTCCTGTTGTGCTGGCTTAAATCATCTAAGGATTTGCCAAGCAGAAGGTAAAGCAAAATATAAACACACAGCGAAAAACAGATTTGCTAGATTGAAATAAATCTGTGTTGTTATCTAGGAGTGCTGCCTGTTAAAATATCTTTATTGAGTTTATACTGGTTTGAATTTGAAAATCTTTTTAATGCTTAATGCCTCATCATTTTTTTCATTTATTTGTACTGTAAAGTATTTTCTTATCTTTGCATACCTAGAACGTATTTTTCTTGTTCTGCAAGTTAGCATTTGAAGCTTTAACTCTAAACAGTTTGAAATGCGCATTTACTACAGAAATTTCATGTGACAGCTTAATTAACTGTGGATTCTTGACCTTTAAAGTGCTGGAGCTAGATACATTTAATAACCAGCCATTGGATATAAAGTAATATGCTTGTTGTTTTACTGGCTTGCATACATGGCAGTTTGAAGCAAAGTCCAAGGGTCACCAAAACCATGAAGTAAATTGAAGCGAGTCAGTCTGAACTATGTATTTCAAAGCGTTGTACAAACGTGTCACGCAGTATGTATGTACGAGTGAAGGCTACCAGATTATATACAAGGTATTTTTATGCACAGTGCGGATTACGATTTCTCTAAAAGCTTCTGTGATCTGGAGCCTACGAGGTGGGAGTGTAATTCAGTGTAATTACTGTGCTGCCTAGTCTTAAACAAGCAAGCGTGTGTGTACACAACTGAAGTATCGACCCATATGGACTTGTTGAGAGCAGTGAAGCCCTGAGCAGAAGATTGGTATCTTGGCAAGTCCCCTCCATCAGCTTAAAGGAGGCCACCGATGTCCTTGACAGAAGGGAAGATCGCTGAAACTGACCATCCGGCACTGTTATTGGCTGAGTGGGTACCAAGGGCTTTGAGGGGGTTAATTGCACGCTGGAAGGACCAGGGAGATGTATGGGTGGAGGTGGTGGGCAGGGATTACTTGTGGGCATTAAGTACTGGTAGGATTGAGACTGCAGAGAGCGAGTAAGGTCACAGCCAGTGGAAACAGTACCAAAATGTCAGGTCAGTCCCTCTCTGCTGAGACGAGGAGGGTTGTGTGGGTATCTAACCCTACTTCAGACGAGCAAGTGACACCATGCGCCTGCGCCTAAGCTCCTGTGTGTGGGGTGGTCTGTTTGCCTAAGTGTTTGTGGGGCTGATCCCTGCTCTGTCTGGGTTGCAGGTACCTTCTGTGGGTGCCCGGGCAGGGAGGGCAGTGGCAGCAGCACCGCCTCCGTCGAGGGCTGGTTGCCCCAGCATTTCTCCTGGCTGCCGGAGTCCAGAGCCACCACAGCAGTGAGCTGACAATCCTTAAGCTGACATGATGTTTTGCAAATTTATTTAAGCCAGGTGGATTACATGGGGCTTGAGGTTTTGCCAATAAGTTGCCGTGCCTGGAGTTTCCAGTCCTGCAGTAAGAGAGGCTTTGGAAAGCCAGATTATGATCTTCACCCCGGGTGTGCAAGACCTTCGTCTGCAGGCATTCCTGCTGATTTCAGTGAAGCTGTGTCGCAAGGGGCTGTCGGAGATGAGCAAGGGGATAGGAATCCAGCTCCCGGGATCCGTGCAAGGCATTCTTACACTGCTTCAGATGCTTCCATTCAGTGGGTGGGATTGCGTTCTCTGTTCCCATGAGTGGGTGTACCCTTGGGACTGGTTTGTTTTTTGGGTTCTTGGGAGAAAGCATGAAGAGCTTTTGCCCCTGAAAATTCAGGAGCTTCACCTGAGAGAGCAAATACTTGCCAGTTGTTTGTCATCTTTGCTCACGTGCATTGGCCCGTAAATTCTATTTTTAGAGTGCAAACTAAACACGGCCAGGAGGGAGTGGGAAATGATGCAAGCAGCCATCCCAGGGGTACAGTGCCATACTTGTGTTCTGTGGCAGGGAACTGCCTGTGACGCCTAAACTCTTCTATTCCCTTCGGCTTGCACATGTGTAAGTGCTGCAGCCCTGGAGCATTGTCTGGCAGCCCTGGGAGAATCTTTGCTGGGAAGCGGAGCCTTCCTTTTCCTTCTCCTCCAGCCTCCTGACCAACCTCTGCCCAGCCAAGTCCTGAGTGGAGTCCCCGGGCCCATCCCTCCGCTCAGTCACCCTGTTTCTGGCAGAGATTTGAACGTCTCCATTCCTTCCTTGTTGTTTTGTAGGGAATGGTTATGCTGCGATTACAATGTGAGGGGTGCGCGTGTGGCCGAGCGGGGCCTGATCTTGCCGGATCCTGGGATTCCTGAAGGAATGAGTGTCAGGGAGCTCCCGGAAAGCTTCCCCTGCCATACCTCTGGGCCTTACACCAGTGTATGGGGGGTTCATTTGTGGTCATTTCTCCTCTCTCTCCCCTCTGTGCTTTTAAAAATCTGACACAGGTTTGGGTGAGGGAGGTTTCTGCTTCTGCTTGCGTCACTTTCTCTCAGCAGTGACGCACACATGTGCTCTTTTTTTGCCACATAAGTGGGTGGTTTATGTGCTGGGAGGGAATGATTCATGCATTAGCTAGAGCCTGGGCCTTTTCTTTATTGCCCTAATGATGTGCGAAGGGGATTCGGTGTCAGCCTTTCCTCCTGGCCTTCAAAGGGGCAGGCTGCAGAGTGGTGACATTTTCACTCTTGGGCTGTGGGTAGTCCAGCCTTGCCTGGGTAAAATGCTAATCCCAGGCATAAAACAGGGATAACTGCAGAGAAACTTCATGGCCTGCTGCTTGCAAACGAAAACCGTGAAAATACTGCTTTTTGTGCCAGAATTCTGTCACTCGACTGCAATTTTTGGAGGCTTTTGCAACCAGGGCAAGTAAGCAGAGAATGACCATCTGTGGTAGGGGTGTCCCTGGGAGGAGGGGACATCAAGCAGGCGTAGGGCTGGAGCACCTCTCCTATGAGGACAGGCTGAGAGAGTTGGGGTTGTTCAGCCTGGAGAGGAGAAGGCTCAGGGGAGACCTTATTGCAGCCGTTCAGTGTCTGAAGGGGGCCTACAAGAAAGCTGGAGAGGGACTTTTCACAAGGGCATGTAGTGATAGGATGAGGGATAAAGGCTTCAAACTGGAAGAGGGAAGATTTAGATTACATATCAGGAAGAAATGTTTCACTGTGAAGGTGGTGAGGCACTGGAAGAGGTTGCCCAGAGAAGTTGTGGATGCCCCATCCCTGGAAGTGTTCAAGGCCAGGCTGGATGGGGCTTTGAGCAGCCTGGTCTAGTGGGAGGTGTCCCTGCCTATGGCAGGGGGGTTGGAACTAGATGATCTTTAAGGTCCTTTCCAACCCAAACCATTCTATGATTCCATGATTCGATGTCTGCTGGGGGGGAGCGGAAGCTGTGTGGGGCAAGCAGCATGGGGCTTTGGGGGTGTTTTGGGCCCCCCTCAGTGTTGCTTGTTCTGGGCTGGCTACAGTAACAACGCGACTTGAGGCTGTGCTGAGGGAGGGAAGGTGGGGAGGAACGTTGAGGTGCAGGAAGCTACAGGGGGGAAATGCTTAACAAGCAAATTGTTTGTTTATTTAAAATGATAATGGGTGAGCAAGAAAGTCTTTTGAAATCAACCAGGAGGACCAATTCCTCCCCTTGTTTTCTGATGTGAGAAAGTTCTCATGTGGTGTGTCATGAATGATGATGTCTCTCTGCAGAGAAACAGGCACGACAGTCAGAAGCGGTGTTGAGGGAAAGCATTTGCAGCACAGAGGAAAAAAAATCACTCTGCTCATAGCATTAGTTATTAGAAACCTTGAGCAACCCATGGTTAATGAAACCAGCTTGTCTCATTAGCCACACTTCAAAATTATATTTACAGAGGTTAGCAAAACTAAATATTTTTCTTTGTGGCCAGGGTGGCGTCATGAGAGACCCTGTCTTATACAACCCGTTTTTACAGCAGGAATTGCGACACGGCTTTGGCCTTGGTTCCCAAAGTTCCATATTTAAATGAGGAGGGATTGGATCTTGTTTTGCCCAAGTTGGTTCCAATGTGAAAAATGTGGTCTCTAGATTTACAGCAGAGCTCAAACATTTATGGTGCAAGTTAAATTTTCTAAGCTGCAATTGGAAATTCTCACAAATATTCCCACGTAGTCTTTGTTCTGTTTGGTTTCGTTTTGTTTCTACTCTTCTATTTCATTGGTAGAATTAGAAATTGCAAAGAATTGTTCCTAGTCTCGCATCTTTATAGGCGCAGTGTAGAGACGTTTTTCTTTATAGAGAGCAAGACGTACTTCTGAAAGAAGCATCGGTGCAAGTAGTTCATGTAGCTCTCCCGTTCCCAACACCTGCCCCGGGAGGACATATGGGGCATTTTCTGTTGTACATTCTCAGGCAGCTGTATGAAGGGACTTTTTTTTATGTGGATGTAGTATGACTCTTACCTGGCAATGATAAAAGTAAGGAGTTAGTGTCACCTTGTGAATATCTGATTCTTTAGATTCAAACTTGGGTGGGTCAGTGTTCACTCCAGCGATGCCCTGAAGTCATTACCAAAGTTGGATCCTGCCGTTACATACCGAAATGTGTGTAGGCCTCATCCCGTGCATACCTCCTGTAACAGATGCCATGTTAGAAAATATTCACCTCAGGCAAAATAATTGTGAAAGGGGTTTGCTGAGGGCTGATCATGGATCTTGAGAAGATACCATAAGTATTTGTGAGGCCCCTTGCCCTGTTAGCGCACCCACTGGTGAGCACCTATCTGATCCCGAAGTGTATGACCAGCTCCACGTGTTTTGCAGCACGAGGGCCTTACTGGTGTGTGGTGAGCACATTTCTGGTTTCGATAATCATGTTGAATGTCCAGCCTTGCCTAGGGCCCAGCAAACATTTTACTGTAACTTTACTCTTAGCATTTAATACACACCCTGGCTCTTTTTCTAGCAATTCCTTTCTAGCAATTTCCACGCTAGAAGCTTTTGCAGGCAGCCTAGCTCTTCTAGAAATGGTTGTCTTCTTTAGATTACATTACTATTTATTAATACTTTTTTTTTCTATTTTTTTGCATTTTTATATGAGACCAGCCGTGATTGGAACAGTTTCTAGGATTAAGTGATGCGTTTAATGTTTGTTTTCCTTATCTTTCACACAACGAACATGTTTATTGAAATATCCTGTTTTGATAGGATTTTTTTTTTTCCAGTTGCTCCATTTTTAGTTTATAGGCTTATTATTTTATACTGACATTGGAAAAAAGCGGGTTATAAGCTGCTTCATTTTTAGGCGGCCTTGCAAATGGAGAGCTACAACTGGTGATTCTAGAAATGAATGTGGAGGCACAACAGCAAAAACAGTGGGGCTGATCTTCTCCGCATCTTGTTCTGTGCTCATCCAAGTTGTGCTGTTTTCACTGGTACAGCATTACAGGACTCTGCTTGAAAATAAATATTTTGTGTTGGCGTGACTAGGGTGCAAAACCTCAACTTGTGCAAGTGAAGGAAATTTGTAGCATCAGTAGAGCTACGTGGGCTTGAAATAGCTGATGGTTTTGAATGGATTCAGGTTCTTCATGTTCTGAAATAAGAATTATATTTTATGAAAGAACCTTGGAGTCAGTGAAGCTCCCTATTAAACTGTCCTATCCCAGATCCATTATACGTATAGCTCTCGTGTTTCTCGTGTGTTAAATTTAGCGTTATGTCCCTCAGTGGCTTAATTTTGCATACTTGCTTCATAAAATGCCTTCCCCTTCGTTATTTCCTGCACTTCTGTTCTCTGCGGAGTTTGAAGGAGGCTGGGTCTATTGGTCATGTTATTTTACTCAAGAAGGAATCTATTTTCATAGACAATGGAGAGATGGTGATTTAATTAGAATAGTTTCTATGAAGCTATTCTTGCAAACAACAGTATTTTCTTTCCCATTTTGTATCCTTCATGGTCAAGGAAAGGTGGTTTTCCAGAATAATGTTGTATTAAGAACTGAGACAGTTCTATACACAAACATAGTTTGATACCCTATTATTACTTTTATTTTAATGTGGGGTATAGCCATTGAAATTCTACGACATTGAAATATCTACGACACAGTCACATGCACTGTAATTGTTCCAGCTTTAAAATGAATCGTCACCTCATCCCAGAGTATTTTTCAAGTAAATTAATTTAGACTGAACAAACGAAATTTTTATTTTTAACATTTCCTGAATCCCAGGAATAATAGTTTGCTATTTCATTTTGAATCTCTCGCCTGAGGCAGATCTTGATCCTGTTACACTCAACAGGGATCCAGGGTGTCCGAAGGGTGACTTGTGTAGAATCGGAGCCCTTTCTAGTTGTGGCAGTCCTCTCTCAATTTCCATTTTAAAAGGAGCAAATAGATACTAAAGACTGGTCAGTTGATTTAAACCAGTTGACAGAACGGATTTGTTGATGAGAAGGTTTACTCTTTTAAATGCCTCTTTCAGGTTGTGAATTGCATTTGAAGAAACGCTTTTTCCTTTCTCTGCCTACCAGGAGCAGTTCCGAAAGGAGGAAGGAGAAATCAAGAGATGCAGCAAGATGCAGAAGAAGCAAAGAAACCGAAGTTTTCTATGAATTGGCACATGAACTGCCCCTGCCTCACAACATCAGTTCCCACCTGGACAAGGCCTCCATAATGCGCCTGGCAATCAGTTTCCTACGCACTCACAGGCTTCTGTCTTCAGGTAAGATCTGGCTAAAAGAAGTTGTCAATGCTAGTTGATGGCAGCTTGGTAAGAATTGTGCATGTTCTTCTCTGAGTACTTGGTCCTAAAGTGAGAACAGGACACAGCTGCTTGTGTTGTAAGGATACAACTAGGTTTAAAGATAGGTCGGTGGGGTTTTTTTAATCAGAATTATGTATTTTATGTATTTTAATTGGAATAGAAAAATCTGACTGATATTAGTCATATAAGGTCTTCATTAACGAAATAATAACTATGACTTTTGCCTCTAAAGAAACAACTCTCAAAACTCTTGAATGTGGTTTATTAGGCTCAGTTACAAGATTCAGAATTCAAATGTACAACTTAAACTTCCATGCTGAAACAAGTACACTTATTTTTTGGCATGGCAAGCATGTTTGTGCCCAGTGCATTCGAAAGGCAGCTGGGAAGTTCTGAACGTCCAGTATTTTGTTTGAAAGGACTAATTGTGCTATGCACTGGTAATCAGTAGTAGGTAGATTTTTTTATGACAAGATAGACTAAGATAGCGAAAGTAAACAACTTTTAAATACTTGACATGAATGCATTCTATGTAATCAGAATCTTGTTCATGTTGGACTAGTAAGAAATGTGAACCAGCATCATTTTCATAGCCTGTGAAAACCGATAAAATTAACAATGTTCTCATTTTGCACCTCTATTTGAATAATCACTTTGATGCAAGTCTGTGGTTTGAGTAGCCTCTGAGACCAATGAAAACAAACGATGTTTCTGGGGGAACTTTCACATAGTGACCTATAAGTGTTCAGAATATGTTAACAAAACAATGCCTGCATTGTTTGCGGAAGGTAAACCCAAAATTTCATCTTTTCCTTCATTAATGACAAAACTCCTGATAAGGTCATGATTCCACTTCCTCTCTTTAGAAAAGTTGAGTCATGCCATAACAATTACTTTAATAAATGTTATTAGGAAGTATTTCATTTGTGGAAGAGTATGCCGTTGGTTTGTTGTTGGTCAGTCTGAGAAATATGACAAGATCAATTCTGCTTCGTGTGCTTTTTATTTTTTGTTGCTTTCTTGGGTTCTGCTAAGACTATTTTATAAAATCTGGGTACTTTCGTCTTAGCTTATAGAATGTGTTTTTAACATTTACTTCTGTGAAAAGTTTATTTGCTGAACAGTGTTTGCAAATCATCTCTGATTTTGTCATGTAATTAATACTTGAAGAAGTTGCATAAATAGGTAAATGTTCTTAAACGTGCCATATGCCAAGCCAATTTGTTAGTAACTTTCTCTTAAAAACACAGCTTCAGCTTTTCAAATATTTATATGACATGAACTAAAGACTGGCAGAGCATAGGAAAAGCAAACTTGTGAAGGGCTGTAACAGATGGTATAAATAATGTGTGTGTCTGTGAAACTTGACATGAAATAGTTTGATGCTGTCATCGTCAGAAAAATACATTTGCTTACCTGTAAACTGCTAAGTTTAAAGTGAGATTTTCAAATACGTGTACATTCCTTGGTGAGGAAAAAATCTACAGATAAAACATTCATTTAGTGCTTCTCTAGTGTTAAGGCTTAGGCTCATATAATTTGATAGTGATGACAACTCAATATAATATTCATACATACACGTACATATTTGATTTTTCTGTGACAGTGTTTGAAGAACAATGTGATTTAGCTGGTTTACATTTTCCTGAAGTACCACCAGGACCTAGCAGTTAGGAAGGAATCTGGAAATGAAACGTTACAGTAGTGACAGGCTGTGATTTAATGTTTCAGGCTTTCTCGATGTTAGTTATTTGCTTAACCTTAAATCTGACGCACTTTCCCAGCCTAAATACTGACTTGGAGTAAGTCCCCTCGTTAAAATGTCTGTTGTTAGTCAAATGCAGATTTGCCCATCGCTGCATCTTTAGACACTGGGCATGTAGATAAAGTTTTTAAAATCTCTATTGCTTCTATTCTGAGGAATTGAACTTAAGGTACTTTAAAGGGACTGATTTTCTGAAAGAGCTGGATGTTATTTTCTGACAATGAGAATACACTGAAATGAAAGAATTCAAGCCAGAAAACCACTGTTTGCCGGTAAAGGCCTCATCTGCTATTTATGTTCTTCTGAGTATAGCTAACATTTAAATTAGCCAAGCTAAACAGAACGCTGAAAATTTAAGCCCTGAGTATTTGCAAGATAAAATTTATCAGGCATTGGAATAAAGTAGCACCAGAGAGAGACGTTTCATTATCGTTATCAGAATAATGACTTCAGAGTATTATTTCTTCCTCATGCAATTGCCAGACAGTTTACACTTGCTGAAACTCCTGAGATTCACAGGTGTAGAGTACTGCTCTGGCCAAAGTAAATCTCTATCGGGTTGAGAACTGTTTATTGCTCTCAGGAGACAAGGCTGTAAAATTGAATATAGGCATTTCTGGCAGGTGAGCTTTGTTCAAAAAATACCACCTTTCAGGACTGATTAACACCATTGCCGTACAATAGCTGCTTAATACAGCTAATATTTGACGGTTGCTGTTTTTCTGATCTTTTCCTATAAAAGCAGAATTTAAGTCTTTGGTGGTGGGCTTCTGAATAATGTCGGTGTTTTTAAGGACACTGGCTTTCACTACGAGGCCGTCCAATTTAATTCAAAGTGATGTGTTTTTGATACAGCTTTTGGCTCTCAGATGAAGAAATTTGCTGCTCATCATGTTTTGACCCAAGTGAGGAGCAAATGGACACTGGGCTTGTGTGACGCCTGCCCACGCTCCATTCTGGCTTTTTCTCTAAACCCTTTCTGAGCCCCAAGCAAAGCTGTCCCCGTTTCACACGCACGTTTAGCAGACTGGAATCTGGCCATTAATTCTGCATTGCATTTGAGGAGCCTGATTCAACTGATGGGGAGCATGGGGGGTTACTGTGTCGTCTCTGACACGGAACTGGGAAAATGGGGAGGTGGAGAACTGCAGTGTGCATGAGAAGCAAACGTCTGTCCCAGCCTGCAGATTCCCCCTTTGCTTTATGTTGTCTTCATGGAAATAGTTTTGATTATTTGGGCTAGACACTTAGTGTAAACTGGAGTTAAGTGGGAGTATTTGTTTTGTCATTAATTGGGGCATTAAAATAACATTTACTGCATATTTTTATATATATACACACACAACATCACTGAAATAGGCTTGCAGTGCAGCTTGAAAAATGCTTCAAAAGGTAGTAAAGAAAAAAGTACCGCTTGATTAGCATTTTTGTTATTTATTATTTATTCTATCAAAAGCAACTGGTACAGCAGATTTTATTTTATATTACTGTTTGTGGGCACAACTCTCAAACGCGAACGCATCTCTTCATTTCACGGCGGTTTTTCTGGGAGCGGAGAGAGCAGGGGCCTTCCCAGGACTGCATCCTCATCTTTCTGCAAGCTGATGCTCCAGATGGGATTTCAGAGACGGCTGTAGGCAGCTCGCCAGCCTCAGTCCACTGGCATCGAGTGTCTCATGCCCCTTCCTATTATTCCCTGACTCGGAATAGGGCTTTTCACTTGTGTAACCCGGGCTGTTTTACTAGCTGTGTCTGCATAATGATTATTTATCTGTCAGGAAGCCAAGACCTAGGGAAATGTATGCCCACATTCTTCCAGCAGGTGAATGGCAGAGCCCACGAATCTGAGCCCTCATTGAGAGCTCTCCCGCTACGTGCCTCGGAAAATCCTGGCTTCTGGATTGCAGGGTGCACGTCTCCTGCAGGCGCTGCAGGGCCCGAGCTT
The DNA here is from genome assembly GCA_013398915.1 of Dromas ardeola. Classification (NCBI taxonomy): domain Eukaryota; kingdom Metazoa; phylum Chordata; class Aves; order Charadriiformes; family Dromadidae; genus Dromas; species Dromas ardeola. The sequence continues at coordinate 193,372 of VYZM01024138.1, forward strand.
GGCCCTTGTATCCTATCATAATAGGAAATAGCTGGTTGTACATCTCAGAGTTCAAAAGGGTAAAAAATACCAGGTTTTGCTTTATAAAAGTTGCTGCTTTACTTAGTAACACGTTTCCCTTTGATTTTCACAGTAGGCAATTCTGTGTGGGAATGTTGGAGAGGAAACCTTTAACATTTAGAAATGCAGGCTGTTCGTCTGACGGCCTGATTGAGATTAGTATCACAGGAAGCAAACTGAAACAATAGCTTTATAATACTGTTTCCATGTTGTGTACAGAACAGTACACAGTATAATTGGAATGCTAAGTAGAAATATAATTTAATTATGATCGTCTTAAATATTTTTCAAGATGCCTCCTAATTCTGTTGGCATAATACGTTTTTTGCCATCGTCACATTGAAATGTTTGGGATGAATTTAGAACTGATCTTTGTTCATTTCAAGTAAAGGTTTTGATCCCATAAATTTGCTGCTGAAAATAGATCGTTTGATACTGATCTGTAGCAGAGCTTTTGGATTTGGGATATTATGTCCTTTAGTATAGTCAGAAAAATTTATAGCAGTACTTGTCCCCTATTATTCTCCGGTATAGCTAGTAAATTAACCTGGTGCTTCTTGGGGAGTTAATAGATGGCAAAAGAGAAATAACTGTCTTTTGCTAAAGAATGGCTGTCTTGGTTAACAGCTAACGTCGCAGTAGTTGCGAAGGCTGCCTCAGATGGTCGTTTTTTGTCTGAATATGAGGCAGAGAATCGACTTTAGGAAGCCTGTATAGGCATTAGCATGTGGTACTAAAAATTTTAAGTGTTTATTTGGATCACGCTGATGCTAAAGGCGTTACAGGAACCAGAACTCTTTGGTACTAGTGAGTTTCTGTGTGCCAGGACTACAGTCTTTTTCAGTCAGGCTAATCAGCCAAACACAGTTTTATCAGCTTTCTTTAATCCCATCCCAATTGTGTGGTCCACCCGGCTGTCTTTTCTGTGCAGAGATCCAGGAAAGGAAACTGGATGGGAGTTGGTCCTGTGCAGGCAGACGGCAGCAGAAATGGGGAGGGAATGGGGAAGCAGACGGGAAGTTGTTTGGGAGAAGGGAGGCCACGAGGAAGCCAGTGTGAAGTTGTTTCAAGGGAGGGAGACAACAGAGCCGGAAAGCCAGCAGGGCGCAGAAGGGAAAAAATAGCTTTTCTCTGGGCTTTTAAGGGAGAGGACAAACTGTAGGGAGAAGTGATGTGGGCATTGTTTTTGAATGTCTGGACAAGCTGCATCTAATCTCAGACCATTGTGGCATAAAACAGTTCTTTAAAAATAGCATGTCTACTTGTTTGCTTTTATTAAATTGGAAAAAAAGGTTTGTGCCAACTGGGCTGCTAGAAATGAGAGTGGAGCTGGGTGCTGAGTGCTTCAGCTGCTTGAAGTGACATCCCTTTTCTGGGAAGGTGCACCACAAGTTCTCAAGGGGCTCAGGAAGCCTGGGCTGATGGGGTGCTGCGTCCCACCATTCAACACTGATGGCCGCAGGACTCAAAGCAGCTTCCTGGGAGCTTCTGAATGATTTGGCTAGATACAAACTCTGCAATCAAAACAACGCTAACATAAGTGTTTTCTTTATCAAAGTTACTTGTGCACTTGGAGATAAGAGCCCTTCAGGAAGCTTCAAGTTTAAGAGTAGCTTTTTCTTGATGTATCTAAATTGAAAGCTTTTATTGAACACATTGAAAATATCCCCTTGAACAGGATGTACTGCCCTGTCAAAACAGAAAAAAAGAAAAAGAAAAAAAAAAAATCAGTTGCTTTCCTTTGATGCAAAACAAGAAACCAGGAAGGGACAAGTCTGTCTCAAAGCTGCTCTCTCTGATGCAGGATGGAGCTGCTCTTAGATCTTCCCTAACTTTTGGCTACCGGCGTTAGGCAGTTTTCACAACCCTCCTCTGGAGTGGCAGCTATAGCCTGGTGTCTGTTATGCACAATATCCAAGCAATTTTCCTGTACCTGTAGGATCCAGGATTAGAGACAAAGCCCTGAAAATTCTGGGGAGGTGACAATGTGACCTGCAGTAAAACCCCTATTTATCGCTCTCTACCTCTTGAACTGACCAAAAAGGCCCCTTTGAGTCTGATCAAAGGTGTTGAGAGGAGCATAGGCTGTTTACTAGGAGGTTGTTTATACCTGAGCAGTTATTTCTTGTAAGGAGAGCCTGGTTTTTGAGCCTTCAGACTTGTTCCAAGAGGTTGGACTGAAGGAAATGAGCAAGCATCTACGGAAAAAGTGTTCTTAAACTTGGGAACAGTGCACATCCTGACAGTGGGAATTAATCAAAGCTTGTTTACAAGAGCTATTTTTAGCATAAAAGGTTATCATAAACACTGCAATAAGCATTTGCCATTACAGTTCAAAGTTCCTTGTTGATGAATAAATTCTACTTTGGTGGTTAGAATTTTTTTCAAAATAGAGCTGTATAAAAACTATTTACCACAATTTGATGAAAACTGAGACATGGACTGAAAAATACTGAATCAAAATTTGATGCAGACCAAGAAATACTGCCCTGGGGCAGTACAAACAGTGGATGACCCATCAAAGTGGGACATGGGACACGGTTGCTCTGCTCCTGGTTCTGCTGTAGCTCTGACAGTCACCCCAGGGAGGCCACTGCGCTTTTCTGTGGCTCTCTGATGTGTTTCAAGATCTCTCGATCTCAGCTAGACAGGGATTCTCCCTCCTTTGTAGGCTTCCCAGTGCTACATGAGCACGGTCTTGGCTGGGATCCATAAATGTAACTATAATATGAACAATAATATTACAGTACTTTGTTCTGCTGAATGTGCTATTAATTTATAGTTGAACTGGCACATTTGCATTGCAGTCTCCCTCCTATACTGTCATGGTGCCTTAACTGAGATACTCCCATTAGTAAAGATGGAAAAAGCTGCAGGAAAAAAGAAGAAACGCATCCTTAATTCAAAATTTACTTTGCAGCTTTTTTGAAAAGCATTGCTGATGACAAAACTTCTACCTAAAAATCAGGGTAAACTGAGTCCTTTCTTTAAGACCTGGAAAAATCTGTCAGGTCTACATGCGGTGCCGCTAACTGGATAAAGTGACTCAAACCTACCGGAAACCAAGTTCTGCCCCCACCTCCTCATGCTAACCTGCTTTCATTTGGTCCCAGCTTTCTCAACTTTTTTCCATCTGAAGCTGAAATTTCTTATGCCAAAGTGAAAGACAATAGGGATTTCTGGGAGTAGCTTGCAGTAGCTATGGGTTTATTTGTTTTTCTTCTGCAAAATAGATTCTTTCTAAAGCAAACCAGATTTTCGCTCGTGGCAATAACTGAATTGCTTCTGATGTATGAGTCTCCTGATGTGTGTTATATCCTCTGTGTATTAGTAGCTAGTGATTTTCACAGGAGAAAGGGAGCAAGCTACAATGCTGTAACTGTAGCCATATGAGGGACTGGTATTTATTATTTATATTAGTATAATTATACTAAGTTACCTGATACAGGGCATAGTAGGGCCACCACAATGATGCCCAGCACATAGGGCTGGAGCACCTATTGCTATCAGGACAGGCTGAGAGAGCTGGGGGTGTTCAGCCTGGAGAAGAGAAGGCTCTGGGGAGACCTTATAGCGGCCTTCCAGTACCTGAAGGGGGCCTGCAGGAAGGATGGGGAGGGACTCTTTATCAGGGAGTGTAGTGATAGGATGAGGGGTAGCAATTTCAAACTGAAGGAGGGTAGATTTAGATTGGACATTAGGAAGAAATTCTTTACTGTGAGGCTGGTGAGGCACTGGAACAGGTTGCCCAGGGAAGTTGTGGATGCCCCATCCCTGGAAGTGTTCAAGGCCAGGCTGGATGGGGCTTTGAGCAGCCTGGTCTAGTGGGAGGTGTCCCTGCCCCTGGTAGGGGGTTTGAACTAGGTGATCTTTAAGGTCCCTTCCAACCCAAACCATTCTGTGATTCTATGATTTCTTTGCTGCAGACTAAGGATCTTCAGGTAGTTAACATTCTTCAGGGGTTTAGCGCAGATGACACCTTCTGGGACTGTGTGTTTGCAACCACCATAAAGAACCTGGACACAGCAGAAGACGTAAGCACCTTTGGTGCAGCCCCCAGTGCCTGGGCTTCCCTGGGCAGGCTGCCAGGGGTGCCCACGGGCGACAGGCAAGGAAGAGATGGCGTTGGCAGCACAGTGGTCCCTGGAGGTACTTTTCACCTGCCTGATGGTGCCCTCAGTTTCCTCACTCCGTCTTTGAAATGTAAGCATTAAGTACTACAAGAAACCTCTATCTGCCAGCTCCTCTTGCCTGTTGCGGCTGGGGCTGCTAAGGGGGAAGGCAGGCACGCAATGGGGTTTATTGAGTTACCAGGGAAGGTGGAGGGTGTCTGCAAAACACCTCGGTCGTGCTTTTGGGTTATGTGAGAGGGGGTGCACTGCAGCACAAACCCTTTTTCCTCCCTCCTCCCAGTCCACATCACAGACACCTCCAGCCGGATGAAGGTAATTTTAATTAAATAGTTGAACTCTGATCCAACAAACCCCTATAACCACGTGCTTTAATGCTGATTGTATCTTTAAGCACAGTGCTCAGCTAGGATGTTAAGGGTTTGAACCTGCAGCCCTGATGTGAGTGATCCTCTGTCCTCTGTGTGTGTTTGTATAAGTAATATAATTTATATACATGGAAAAGCAAACTTAATCATCTGATAGTACAAGTAAAGTGTTTGTCTTTCACTGTTGGAGGCATTTAAGAATACAAATGCTTTGAATAGCCTTCCTGCCTTTGAATGGTCATGTTTTGTTAATGCAAACTTAATGAGCTGGGAAAAAAAATGGAAAGGAGGGTCTGGGGTTAGAGCTGAAAAGTCATTTTTTTCTCTGGACCCACACTTGGCTGATTGTCTTGGGCTATAGCCATGATCCCTGCTGAATAAACCATTTGTTTGCTTCCGGAAAAGTAAAAAAAGACCCTTGACATTCTTTACACAGCAGAAACAAGCTTGGGAGCAGATGGTCATTTACCTTTTTTTTTTTTTTTTTCCTTCCCTAAATGTCATTATGGTCAAAGTGCATACTATTCAAATATATTATTGTGTATTTTTTGTATTTTAAATGCTAGCCTTGATGTAATTTCCTGAAGTCAATTGCTTTGTACTGAGGAGGAACTGGCCCCTGCGTGTGTAGTATTAATTGCAGTGCAGGAACACAAAATGATAAATCCCCAGCCTGTGCTGGCCATCCCCAGAGAGCATCTTCTCTTCCCTGCTACCAAACGATTGCGCTGAGAAGCAAAGGGTGATAAATGAAGTGCCTCCCAATGGCTCTGGGGCCGAGTCCATTTGTTCCCTTGCTTGCATGTTCGGTAACGGGCTGCTGCCGGGCAGGGATGTTGAGGAGCAGGAGGAGGTTGCGGAAGCAGCAGCCAGCATCTTGTTTGTCACCGCTCATCTGTTCCAAAGGGCAGCTCGGTGAGATCTGCATTGCAAATGCTCATCCTTCCGCCTTTTGCTCACTGTCCATCCCTAGGCACTAGCAGATGCAGTTTCAGGAGGTGTATAGGTAGAACTCATCCTTTAGTCATAACTCATTAATACTTCAAAGTGAAAACTGCACTAGTTTGGCTCGGCTTCTTCCCTATCCAAAAGCATACAGAATCACGGAACGGTTTGGGTTGGAAGGGACCTTAGAGATCACCTAGTTCCAATCCCCTCCCACTAGACCAGGCTGCTCAAAGCCCCATCCAGCCTGGCCTTGAACACTTCCAGAGATGGGGCATCCACAACCTCCCTGGGCAACCTGTTCCAGTGTCTCACCAGCCACACAGTAAAGAATTTCTTCCTGGTATCCAATCTAAATCTACCCTCTTTCAGTTTGAAAAAAACCAAACCCAAACCACTTCTAATAATGTTTTACAAAGCAATACCCCACTGCTGCTATAGACTTCTTCCAAAATTATTATTTTGACAGGAAACATGAAAGGAAATGATGAATGTGCTGTTTCAGGGAGGAAAAGAACAAAAATGAAATACTTTTCTCAAGTGCTAACAGTGCATGTACTAGAGAACAAAACCCGTACACTGAAATTGCAACATTAAACCAACAAAGAAGAGCAACTTCTCCAAGAAGCTCATTTGAGTCCCACTGTTCTTGCGAATAAGGCTGATGCGATTATGGCTGGAGCCTCTGGCCAGAAAAATCAGTGGCGGGCCCAGCCTTGGAGCACTTTTGTGCCACCAGAGAGGGGCACAGAGCAGCTCCTCTCAGGTCATCCTTGCTGCCTCGGGGCTATGGAGCACCTTTGATCTAGATGGGACTTACCCATGGCCTTGTATCTTCAGCAGTGTATGGTTGGAGTTGGTTATTCTGAGACAATAAGGGTTTTTTTTGTTTGTTTGCTTCCCCCCCTCCTAAATTCAGAGCCTTACCACTACACATATTTGCAACGACTGATAGCACATGTGCAGGCTATCTGACAAAACTGTAAAGATAAGCTCACCACAGCATGTCTGAGGTACGCAGAGCAGATGCGATATCTGTAAATAGTTTTGTAAAGAGAAAAATCCCAGAAGTTTCACGTAAAACATGTCAAGAAATTAATGGGCCGGCTCCTACACAGAAATTTTTCGATACTAGTCATCTACAAATCATCTCCTGCAGGCTTCTTATTCATGGAGCTGAAACACGCTTAAAAGCATAGAAGGGAAGGCAAGAGTGCTGAGCGGACACTTTGGGTGACTGGCATTAGGAGGAGCAGGGCCTCCCTCCCTCCCTCCCTGCCTACGGCTTTGCCTGCTTCGCTTCCCATCGCAGGAGACGAGCAATGTGGAACACACACAACGAGGGCATCGTGGTGCCATCAAGTGTCTCTCCAGCCCATCCAAAAAGCTACAGGAAAACATGTAACCAAAAAAATGCTTTAATAAATATTCTAGCATGGCCTTAGATTTCAGCACAACAGTGGCAGGTCTTTCCCAAAAATGGGTAAGATGCACTGGGTTCATGAATCTGCACAGGCAAACGTACGGGATGTAAGCAGGGTCTGAGGCTCTCCTGCTTGAGGGACAGGAGAAGTGTAGGTGGGTGACGAAGCTTGTCAGAGTTTGGTGGAGTGGCGCGTAGAGAGTTCTGATGTCTGCAGATAGAAAAGCAGGTATTGGTGGGATGGATATATGTTTTCCCAGGAATCCTGAGATTTATGGGATGAAAGAGAGATTTACCCAAAAAGCATTTCAAAGGAGTGGTTTTCTACTTTTTCTACTAAAGGTAGCATTAACAGACTTCTCCATACTGAGTGGAGAGCTCTATTTAGGCACGCTTTGTGGGAACAGTATTTGAACTTTTTAGAAAACCTGACCTGATGAAACAGTTTGTTAGGAATGCACAAATTTACTTACCTTCTGTAAGAGTTGCCCCATACCTTGTGCCTGTTAGAAGACAGAAAGGTTGCATGTGGCTAAAAGAATGTGAACGAAGAAGTTGTCTGGGTATAGAGGTGTTATGTACTGAAAATGCATCTTGCAGAAACACGCTAAAGGTGAATAGAGGGTTTATTGTGTTTGCCAGTAAGTTTAGAAAAATATCTCCTGCCTTTCTAGCGATAAGGACATCCCTTTTATACGCTGTTCAGAAGGCCCCACCAGGAGGGGTTTGTGGAAAGGAAATTCTAACAGCAGAAATTTGCCTTGTTAATTGGAGGTGCTGGTGTTGAAAAAGGCTGGGTAGGGTGCTGAAGGCTTTACAGTATTTTTTTTCTTTTTTTCCCAGTATGTGCTGACAATGAGAATGAACTAGAGGCAGACCAGCAGATGGACAACTTGTACCTGAAAGCTTTGGAGGGATTTATTGCCGTGGTGACACAGGATGGAGACATGATCTTTTTGTCAGAGAATGTCAACAAATACATGGGTCTTACCCAGGTAACTTGTTCCCTAACACTTTTCTGTCTTTGTAATACAATTCCTAGGATCGAGTCCTATGCCTAAATGCAGAAAAACAGCCACGTGTCACTGTAAAAAAGACTGGAAATAGAATGTCTTATTTCTCAGGCAGGTACCCCGCACACCAAACAACAGTGGGGGTTTTTCCCCTCTCCCTTTCTATCAAAGTTGTAGTCTCTTTGGTGACTGCAAACTTGCCTTCCTAGATATTACTGTGGAGAGAACGGGCATTTATTCAACTTGCGCCTTAGACTATGGGACAGAGCGGCTCTTTTGGGTCCCTCCTTTTCTGCTTTGTGGATTGGGGGGTTTCTCCTTCTGAGTTGAAAATAACCAGTGGTGTTGACTGTTAACTGCACGATGCAAATCCAAAGGTAGGGAATTGATCTGGAAAGAAAATCACAACTTATAAACAAAGGGAGGGTCACAGAATTTGTGTCTGTGAGCATTCTGTCGATGCAGTTAGTTCTAATGACCAGTTTCATCTGAATAGGTAGTGTTTAGAAGCAGATAAATGCGATTAGTTGCTTTTATTTGGCTAAATATAGTTCTTACTTCTGCACAGGTGGAATTAACTGGACACAGCATTTTTGACTTCACTCATCCATGTGACCATGAAGAAATTCGAGAGAATCTGAGTCTGAAAAACGGTAATAATGAAAATAGAAAAGAGTTACTGTTTGCTTTTTAAATAACCAAATTAAGTAATTGGCTGACAGTAGAGATCTGTTAGTCATGGAAAAGGGAATTTTCATTTCTAGAGTAATCATTAACAGTTATTCAATACCTTGCGGATTTGTTTTGTTTTGCCAAATATTGCTTATATATGATAGCACTAAGAATTGTTTGTTTAGTGTTTTCCTTTCATCAAGTTAAGACAGGCATAATGTTCTCACTTGTAACACTTTGCAAAGATTTATGTGCTGCAAGCTAAAACATAGGATTAAATGCACAAAGTCCCATTTAAGTTCCACTTAAAGTTTTAGGTCTGAGCTCTACAAACTGCTCTTCAATGGTCCGTGCATCTTTGATGGTCTCTACAGGTAAATTATCTGAGAATTAGTTTGTTTTGATGGTCTCTACAGGTAAATTATCTGAGAATTAGTTTGTTATTTCTATCGAATCCTTCATGCTTATAAATGGAAGAAATCAAGAAGCAAAACTGAGAAAACTCATTGGCCATTTTCCTTATACAGGTCCAGGCTTTGGAAAGAAAAGCAAAGAGATGTCAACTGAGCGTGACTTCTTCATGAGGATGAAATGCACCGTTACCAACAGAGGCAGAACTGTTAACCTCAAGTCTGCCACGTGGAAGGTATGGTATTTTAGCCATAATACATGGTTTTTGTGTAAAAAGACATTTTGCCATGTAGAGAAAGTACATTCTAAGTTTGTTTCTCATTCAAAAATCCTTATTTCAGGTTTTGCACTGCACTGGACAAGTTAAAGTGTATAACACTTGCCCTCCTCACACTCTGTGTGGATATAAAGAGCCTCTTCTCACCTGCCTTATAATAATGTGTGAGCCTATTCAGCATCCTTCAAACATCGATATCCCCCTGGACAGCAAGACCTTCCTGAGTCGCCATAGCATGGACATGAAATTTACCTACTGTGATGACAGGTAAACTTCACAGATTTTTCTTTCTATAGGTGTTTCTATCTTCTTGAACAAAACAAGCATTCCTTCCAAATGTCCTCTTGTGTGGACCTGGTAAGCAACGACTAGAAGAAGGTCCAGTCTGTTATCAAGACAGTTATTCAGTGGCTCATTTTAGTCCATTTCAAATTTCAGTTTAGGCGAAATGGTACTCCTGCTGTATTTCCTCCTCCTGCTCAGTGAGGAATTCAAGTTCACTGGCAGAAGATGAGGCAACTCAGAGCCATAAGCATTAGCTTCTTGGGTTTTAACAAACTGAAGGGTACACAGGATTTCTGTTCTCATTTTTTTAGAGAATGTCTCAAATGACATGCCTTATGGACCTTAGTCAAGGACTGTCTTATGGTTGGTTTGGCCCAGGATGCTATCATCGATTAGCTGGAAAGTACTTTATGCTCTAGATTAGCTAAGAATTGCTAAGGCATCCACAGAATCTGCAGCTCTGAAATGGGGTTGCAGCCTCTTGCTCAATTAAAAGCAAACAACCTTTCCTGGTTATCTGTCTGCTCCTTTTAGTGGTGAAATGAAGGGGAGGGGAAGATCTTGGGTCAAGCAAGGGGCTGTGTCCTCCACTCCCCACATTTCCTTCTTGAGTAGAAAAATGGAGATCCCCCTCATCCTTGCCTGCCTGATTTTCCCTGGGATCTCTATGGCATTTCATACCATCTACCTCTTCTTCCTGTCTACATATTGTGGTAACCATCTTCCCTGCGTGTGAGTGAGCCAGAGATCCCTTCCCATGAAGTGTCCTCCTGTTCCCTATTTCCCCAGAAAGTCCTGTCTGTATTGTTGTGGGTTTGGTGTTTGTTTGGGTTTTTTTTTTTTAAAGTTTATGAGATCATCCCTGAATGTAATATGAAGTTTTCTGTCTAATGAAACTAGTCTCCTGAAATTCAGAGATGCTAGCAACTGCCCAGGTCTGTAGGGTTATGAGTGGGATTATACGTATGCTTGCATTTTACACAAAAACTCACAGGATTTGAGATCTTGGTTATTTTTGTCATCCTTCAAGGTTTTTTTAAAAGTTGTGCTAAGCAAGATCATTATTTTAAACAATGTGATGAAGCAACCCTATAAACTAGCAGTGTTAGCAGCTGTGGATGAAAGCAAGATTACAAGTGTGAAACTTGTGACTGACCTTCTTCTGACCTCTCTGAGAATTTAGCAGCAAGTGTGCTGTAACCAGAAATGTCCTCTGATGTAACCGCAATAGAACAGACTTCTTTTTTTTTTTTTTTCTTGTTAATACTTTCAGGATGAAAATACTGATATCTCAATAGGATCTTGCTGCTGGGGGTGGGGGAGACAACAATATGGCAGTGATTCTTTATGAAAAGCAATGTACCTCTGAATTACTGGGGACATTCAGTGGCAGGCTAGAGGAGAGTAACAGAGGATTTTGCATCATTCACATACCTCTGCCAGACTTGAGGCAGAAGCAATTGTAAATGAGAATTAGAGGGACTGATACTATCCCATTAGGTACATGTACTTATTTTAAAGAGAGTGACATATTATGCCCTGTCTTAAACAGTAGGGGTTGATTTACAGGGAAAACTTTTCACATGGCAGTGAAATACAACAGCTTCCTCTGGAGGATTTAACTTGTAGGGAATTTCAGAGATTTTTCTTTAAAACCAGGCAACAAAACAGCACGTCTTTTACTAGATAGTTTTGCTTGGATGTTTCATTCATGTTTTATTGAGATTATGATAAAGCTGTAAAAAGCCAGCCAGGCCAGAGGAGTAAGAGACCTCATGAACCTTTCAGGTTCTTCCCAGCAGATCCTCCTGGCTCTCACTTCCCTCCCAGAGGGATGTTGATTTCTCTCCAACAGGCAACAGGTCACTAGACGCATAAAAATGCAGAACACTCAGCTGTTCTTATCAAATTCGGTGCTGCTAGACAAATTATATTGAACGAGCAGCTTATGCCAGGAATGTAAATCCAGGCTGAGGAGCGGGGGAGGAAAAGCAGCATGTGCCAGTCAGATGCCTAAACCCTTTTCAACCTGCTCTGGCCTTTCTGCAGTGAAACAGCAGGGCTGACACAGCTCGTTTCTCCGTAAGAGGTTGTGTGTTTCCAGTTCAGGGCTGATACCATTGAGGGCAGCGAGCCTCAGCCTCCTCCAGCAGGCTTCTGCGGCGATCTGAGTGTCCCCTTTGCAGTTCATCTGCTGTGGGCAGGTCTGCTTCCAGGGAGCATTACGTTTTTATTTTTGAAGCGTTGACTTAAAGAAGCTCTAGGATTTCTGAGGAAGTGGCTAAATGAATGGCAGCCATGCTGGACCTTAGTAATGGAAGCATCCACCATCAGGGTGAAGCTTAAGTGGGTGCAGAAGAGAGCTGCCCTTGCACATGAAGCTGAAATTTATCCTTGCGGAAAATGAGGATCACATCTGTCAGCTCCTTAGGAAAGCTCATAGTCTCTGTCTGTCACAAAGCAACACCCAAAATACAGGCTGGCCACCTTTCAACACATTGTAACAAAAACTAGTTGGCTGACATGAAGTGCCTTGACTCTCTTGGTTTTTCCTCGGGAGGGTTCAGGACAGATGCGGTATGAAGCAGGCAAGACTGGCCATCCCTCGTTTAAAATGTGTGAGACACTGGCCCATATATTTTGCTTTCCAAAAACTAATTTCTGTATGTGGGCCTATGACTTGCCAGTGGTTAGGTGGGATATGTCTGTATTCTTAAAACAGCTTTTGCAAGGTGATGAGCCTGTAAAGAAAGGTTTGCAAGATATAAATAATAAAAATAGGTTGTTCTGTTAAATGCCTACTTCAGCCATTCCTGGGGAGCGGTTTAAAAATGTTCCCTTGCTCCACGTATCTTGGCTAAGTGGTTTACAGGCAGGATTATTTTAGCTGTAATATGGAAATGCTGATCAGTGGTACAATTCAAAAATCCAAGTGAGGATTTAGTTCAGCTGCACAGTGCTTTTGTGTCGGGGAAGATTGCCCGTGAGGGTGTTTCAGTCAGAAAAAAAAGGCAATTCTTTGTACAAAGGCAATTTTGTTACCTTGGTGGCATAGCTGATGCTCAGCGCATCTTCCCTTGCAGGGCCAGAGGGGCAATGGGTAGATACAAGGAGCAGCTGTATGTTTCTGTGGTGGAAAAATCCACAAAAGTGAAAACTGTATCTGAATTTGATAGAAAAGCCCGAAACTACTTCAGGTGCCCCAGCAACGTGCAGTCTCAGCCTTTATGGTTTATGCATAACAAAGGAAAACCATACGCTGTGTTTTGGAGGGGGCCAGGGTTTTGAAAGCAGGGAGGGTAACGTGGCATCGTGGGTGGTGTTGGCTTTTCACCTTCATCCCTGTGACCTCTCTGGGGTGCTGGGGAGGGGAGAGGGAAGCCCGTAATTGCTGTGGGCAGCATGCCTGAGGGGAGAGAAGGATAAGGAAACAAGCCTATTCTGCACGGGGCGACGTGTGCAGGCGGTGACTCCGAAGGCTGCATCACAAACCAGTTCCCTGGCACTGGCACGCTGAAAAGCGTATGTTCCCCATTACTTTGAAGGCATGGCTTGCTTTGGGGAATTGTATGCTCCTGGTTACAAGAAACCCAATTAGGTATAGTCTTTTTTGCCTTTTCTTGATTGGAACATTTTAATGGAAGAGCTGAAGAAGAAAAAGGAGCAACGGAGGATGTACGGTGATTCGGAATAGGACGGTGCAGGAAGATGCAATGCCAATAGTGTTGGTCCCAGTTAGGTTTCTCCTAATACGAATGTACATGTGGGATCCAGGCTGTGCCTGACTGAGAGGAAACTGAGTTGTATTGTGCTTCCAGTTATGTCCCTGTAAAAGAGAAATATGCAGGCATTGGACCTTATATGAGGGTTTAAGTCAGTTTGCCATTTGACCTATATCAAGGAAATATTTTTAAATTAGTTGAGAATGCAAATAAGCGTTGAAAGCACCTCCTCTCCCTCCATCCCTGTTCAGGGGGAAAATGCAGTATGGTGACAATAGTGATGAAATCTGAGGCCAAAGATCCAAATATGGCAAAACTGGCTTTTGGTATATGCCATATTTAAGAAAAAATATAACTAACTTCTTTTGTTAATTATTAAACTTTGATTTAGATAGACCAAACAAGTAGAAGAGACAGAGTCCTGGTGCAGTTTTTAATGTACCCATCTGGGTTTTTTTTACCTACCAGGGCAGGTACACCTGACCAGGCCAGCTGTCCCTCTGAGGAGTGGATGGGGGTCCCAGGATTTTGCCTTTTATTTTCTTCTTTGGCCTGGGTTAGAGTGGAAGAAGCCATGAATGTTTTCGAGAGGAAATGTGGGTACTTGTCAGGACTGCCACGCTGCCCTGCCGCCCGCTCTATAGCAGGCTGGCAGAGTCCTTTAACCCCAGGCACAGCGGCTGTGTTGGGATTTCTTTTCTTTTCTTTTCTTTTCTTTTCTTTTCTTTTCTTTTCTTTTCTTTTCTTTTCTTTTCTTTTCTTTTCTTTTC
>VYZM01024138.1:210287-229064 GCA_013398915.1 Dromas ardeola
TATCCCCACTCAACACACACCCCCCCCCAAACACACACACGCTTACACTTGGCTCTCAGCTCCCAGTGACTGGATTAAGCGTAAATCCTCAACTTCCTGAATTTTAAAAGCCTTCGCCTTGTGATGAGCTCCAACCTAACCAGGATGGTTTTATGATACTATGCCATTATATAACCAAAGGCCATAGTTTCTGTTTTTAAAGGCTGTATATTTACACTGGTCCTGGCAAAAGCCTCTGGCCACATTCACCAGCGTGTCCCAGCTGACTGCGTAAAGGCGAGCAGCAACTGTATTTTGGGGGCCTTACTTTTATTAGGGCTCCTTGTGTATATGTTGTTTTTCTCCTGATGGTTCAGCTCTGATGACCAACTCATTGTGAGAACTTCTGTTTTTGTTAAAAAAGAAAAAGCAATTGTGGTTTCAGAGAAAAGTTACAGATTTGACTGGGGTGCCATTGAAAAGCTGAGAAGCTTGTTAGTGAAGGGAGTCAAGAAAGCAACTCTTTTTGAAACCTGGTTCAAGAATTTCCCCTTTGTCAGTCTAATTGTAAGCATAAATAAAACTGCAAACATAAGAGTAAGAGTAAGTCTTCGGGGGAACCCAAAGTAAAAAAGAGTAAGTCTTTGGGGGAACCCAAAAAAAATTACTAAATTCTTTGCTCAACTAAACCATTATTAGTGAACCCAGGTTCGTTCCAAGGAAATCGGGACAGAGCGTAGTTTTCAGAGTGACAAACCCAAGGTGTCCCGGGGGTATTCGCTATAGAGTTCTGTGGAGGCGAGGGAAAAGCTGACTCAACGCCTTGGCGTTCAAACCATACACAAAATAGCTCCATCTCATGTGTCTTCCTTGCTGGAGGGGGATGTGGGCGATGAATGCCATGCTCCTGCTCTGTTTGTTTTACAGTATTTACATGTCTGTCTTGTAAAGACACACTTGTGTCTGGAGGGCTGGGCCAAGGCTCTCCTTCCAGGCAGTGCACAAGCCTGAGGATATGTCTCCTAAAAGTAGCAATGCCACAAATCAAAGGCGGTGGTGGCACATATAAATCCTTTCCAAGGGAGTCAGTTGCGAGGCATAAAACTTGGGCACTGCCATTGATGGCAGGGACGTGCTGCAAGATGTGACCATTCTTTTGCAAACCCTCCCGGCTTTTCAAGGTTCACGACAGCTTAGCGGTTGGTTTGTAGTCGTTTTTGATACTGCTCTCTGCGACATTACAGGCGGTTATTGCAGTTTAAAAGCTAGGAAAAGGCATTTAAGAGTGTTCTGGCTGACTTGGAAAACAGTAATGTTTCCTTCTTTCCCCAGAAGATATGATATCTTTGATTTTGAATGTATATAGAGGATTTTTTTCTTTTTTTTTTTTTTACTAACCATGTTTCCTGTAAAGTTGTGTGTGATGGTATTTCAAATTGAATTTGGGAAAAAAGAATCCTTTTCCTCCACCCACTCAGAGAAAATCATCTGCAGAGTTTGGTGACCTATTTTCATTTATTCAGGAACTTGTGAGAAATTCTGCCTTGCCTGAGTACTCAGAAAGGCTCTGAAAAAAGGTCTAGTTTTTGAGATCATAGCTTTCTTTGTGTAAAAGCCTACTTATTTTGTGGATTAGTCACCCAAGTAACCTAATCCATACACTAGCGTTCTCATATAATTGAGAAACACTAAGTAGAAGACCTGATCTTTTTCTTTTAACTGCCCTTAATTTCTTGCCTTGCATTTTTATTTTATTAAATGCAATACCCAAAGTAGTGATTTAACCCTTTTATGTATGTTTTTGAATGTACACATACTTTGAAACCTGATGGTGCCAACCGCTACCCCCCTCGCACGCATTTGATTTTGAATGATGGTAGTTGGGAGTTTGTGCATGTAGTGGACAGCTTGAGAACTTCGTCAGCCATGGTTTTCCAGTTAAGAACTTCTATAAGAGATACTATGCAATAGGCCTGGGAAAATTTGCAACACATGTAATGACATCCCTAGGAATTCTTATTGCAGTAGTAGTAGAAGGCATTTTATTCTGAACATGGAAATGTTTCAGAAGGTGATCAGAAGTCCTCTGCAGCTCCTAATGTGTTCGCAAGTTCAGAATTTCTCATGTTGTGGTTTTAATTTTGTTAATCTAAGGACTAGAGCTGATAGCTGCCCTGCACGCATAAGGCTAAGGCGACCTGAATTTTAAATATTTGGTTTTTTTCTTAACCCAGAATAACAGAATTGATTGGATACCATCCAGAGGAGCTGCTGGGCCGTTCAGCGTACGAATTCTACCATGCCTTGGACTCGGAGAGTATGACCAAAAGTCACCAGAACTGTAAGTCACATTCTTATTTTTCTTCCTTGTTTGCACATAAAGCACAGCTTGCGGGTACCTCAATAAGTAGTTGAAAATACAAATGCAGCTTGTCTGTAGATATTCTCTGAGAACAGTATTTACACTTTGCAAGAAAGCTTACAGGTTACCCTGGTTGTCCAGCTGAAACCTGCTGCTGATCTTTCCAGAGGGTCTGATTTTTGCCATAATTAAAACTAAAGTTGGATGGTAGAGAGCAGAATCGCTGTCTCTCTAAGGAATGATACGAGGATCAGCTGAAAATTTGAGAAGCTGAGTTAGGCAGTACTAGCCTGGTGAGAAGTGCGTTTACTGGTGGCATTATCCTTCTGGTATGCCGTTGGGCTCAGCAGGAAGAGCAGCTGTAAAGGGTAATAGGAATATTGCAGCGTATTTTTGAATGTCTTTCTTCTGCTACCAAATAACAACTATCTTACCCACCCAAAACAGATGTGCGAGGAGACTTTCTAAAAGGGATATTCATTAAACAAATAATATGTACTGCCAGGAACAGCTTCTTCTTGTTATTCTTATGCCTATGTAAACTGCCAGTTTTAGCTGTTTTTAATGTAAAGTACACGAATTCTTCCGGGAGCAGAGATCAGAGCCAAGATCTGCTCCCTCTCTTCATCAGGCCACACAGTTACGCTTCCTCTCTCTCACACATAAGGTGCCTTAAAATTATTGGGTTTAAATCTTCAGTCTCTGTCCTTAGAGTTGGCGTTATGGCTGGAGACAGCGTGGTGCACTAATGTACAAATGACATTTCCCACCCTTGGCTGTTACAGCCGCTGAACCAGGGTATGGGAGAGTTCTCAGCAACACATCACTAAGACGTCTGCTGCCGCTCTTTTTATAAAAACAAAGCAAAGCTTCTAGACTGGCGTCCACAAACTAAAAAAAAAACAACCCACCTTGTAGTTACTATGATCAAAGTCTCTGTCCTCAGGAAAAAGGACCGTGACTTAGGTCGTGTCTGTGGGGAATTGCCCACCAAATAGACTTACAGAAAGTATTTCTGTACTTCCCAGAGAAAAGTAGCAGCAAAGACTAACTGTCTGACCTTAAGGGGAAAAGGGAATATGCATTAGCTCTAATGGCAAGGATTCAGGACAGCTTTGAGTCGAAATGTTACTTGAAAGAATGTTTGGCAGTGATTAAAGTTGTGTGCTGTAAAACAGTGTTGGTATGAATCATCCTGTTTCCAGAGCTGCTTTTAAAAAAAAAAAAAAAAAANAAGGTGTTTTTAAAAAAAAAAAAAAAAAAAAAAAGAAATCACACTATACTTACTGAAAGTTGTCTGGGAACGTATTTGTTAAAATTGTTTCTTAGGTAATGTGTTCATGCTTTTAACAGTGAAAAGGAATTAGTGATATTCATAGATAGGTTGTCCACACCTGGTGCTGGGCTATCGAGAGTCATCCTGAGAAATCAGTGGGTATGTTGCGCTGTTGCTTTTGAATCGTTGTGTTGCTTTTCTAAGAATGGGACAGCATGGGGGAGGGAATGAAATGAGAGCTGGCGGTCTCTTTGGTAACAGGAGTGAGAGAGCGAGCCCTTGTTGGTTATCCCTGTCTAGTTAATTAAATGAGACCACTGAGCTGGGCCTTGCCCATGTAAAGATTTCTGGAGAGTTTCTAGTACCCACCTTGACCACGCATTGATGGAGGTTGTTCCTCACTCTAGCAATTCAATTCACCTCATGTAGTGCAGAGTTTATGTCTAGATGCCATTTGTGCCTACTGAAAAGGTCCATGTCCTACAAGCTTTTGCTGTTGGGCATGAGGACTGGCCGAGAAGCAGAATGAAGGTAAGGGAAAGT
Source organism: Dromas ardeola (assembly GCA_013398915.1). Lineage (NCBI taxonomy): Eukaryota > Metazoa > Chordata > Aves > Charadriiformes > Dromadidae > Dromas > Dromas ardeola. The sequence goes on from VYZM01024138.1 coordinate 214,448, forward strand.
CTAGAGGGGTGAGTTGTAGCAGCAGTAGTGCTGAAGGCACTGTGCACTGCACAGGTTCTAAATATTTAGGATCAAACTGTTCCATAGTGTTTATGATAGCGCAAGATTGACATGGATGATCTTCACTGTTGGAAGCACAGGACTAAAGCCTGTGCTGTGATAAATGCTGTTGCCCACAACAGAACCATGATTTTACAGTGCCAGCAAATTTGACCCCTTTCATTTTTCTAAGATAAGTACTTCCCTTGTCTTCTGGGAGAGTTGGGCTTCTTACCAACTCAGAGACCAACCACAAAGGCAAAGCGACAGCAAGCTGTGACTTGAAAAAACACACATAAGCCCTCCAAATAGGAAACCCCTAGGTTTCATAATGCGTGCTATTGAGACATTGTCTAATGCACAGAGTAACCAAGCAGGTATATAGCTTATATACAACTTACTAGTTCTTCCTAGCACGTAGCTATACAGAACTTACTAGTTCTTCCTGGACATGTTAATTTATACATGGAAATATTCACCTCAAAATCAATGTTCAGCATGCTTGTATTTATTAAACAATTTTTATTAGAGATATGCTATGTCTAGAGTATATATTCATGCAATAATACAGTCATCAATTCTGACAGTGCCAGCCATTTAGTGCTGTACAGATGCATAGGAAATACTAGAGAAAGGTGACTTAAGTTTGAAGAGAGAGGGAGAAAAACCTCAAATAAGTCACTTGGATAGAAGCAGAAATCCTTCCCTTTCCTTCCTTCTAATTTAGTGATAAATCGTGCCTATTGCAGTTTTACTGTACTGCAGTTGGTTGTTGTTGTGTTGTTTGTTTTTTTTCTTGAGGTGAAATAACAACCTCACATTTGAGCAAGCCACAACAGTGTTTGTGTTCTTGGCTGGAAGTATAGTTGCATATAGAGTACGAAAGTCTTAATTAGTCACCGTCAAATGGAAGATTAGAATGTGTTTGGCAGTATTTAGTGTACACAGTTTTTCACATGTTATGCAAGCAAGATGAAAATCACTGTCATGTTACATAAATCTACACAAAAGACTGACTGCAGAGCTATTTTTTCCAACCCGGCAATTAATAATCTATAATCACTTACAGTTAGAGCCTGGTCTTGTTGTCATTAAAGCCAATGGGAATTTTGCTATTGACTTCAGTGGGGAGCTGGATGTCACCATCTGGGAGCTGCCACTTGGTAGTACGTAGAGAAGTTCGCCAAGCCTTCCAAGTGATTCATATTTCTCAAGTGTCTCTCAGCAATTAAAAACAAATTTTGTGTTCAATTAAATTCGTCCCCGCCTTCCCCCTTTCTCCACCCAAAGACAAGGAATATAATTGGAGCCTATTTCATTGAGATGTTACTAGTTCTGTAACTAGGTACAGGTAACGTATACCTTAAAAAAAGAGAAGTGAGAAGTTCACTCTGAAGGCAGAACCTTAAATGTAGCGTTGATAACAAAGTCAGCAGTTACAAGTGTATTAGTAATTTATGAGATTACCCTACGGAGGGATTCTGCTGTACTTTATTATATCAGAACATGACATGCTTTGAATAATAATAATAAAAAAGATTAAAGCAGTAAAAAGCTTCTTTGTAATGTAACAGGCGCCTACACTGTGACTCTTATTGATGAGCTGATGATTAGGAAGCAGCGTAATTATGTTTCACAAGCAGAGCAGAACAGTCCAGTCACTAAAACACTTTGAAATGAAAGCCTTTTTGATTTTGTTCTACCAGAAGTATTTAATCAATAAAAGTAATGTTCTACTTTGTCTAAATAAATTAAATGAAGGATGATTAAATACTCCTAGGAAGAAAACAAACAAACTTCAGAGACAGAAGGATAAACACAGCAACAATTGTCTGCAAAACAGTTGTTGCATTTCACTGGCCTGGATTTGTACATTTGTACGGTGGCGATGTAGGAGAGACTGACAATAAATAGCTTCTGTTAGTGGCCACATTCACAAGGAATTTTTCTGTACAAAGACTGCAGAATCAAGCTTCCAGCCTTACTGAGTCAAATTGCATTATTTTTAGGGCCATTAGTTTGGTGGCATACTGTCTTCAGGCGTAAAAGCTGTTTAAAAGGAAAGGTTGCCAATGTGGTCAAAGCTTTAGCTGAGCCAGTTCCCGCTTCTGCTAGTCAGTGCAACTACATCTGCTTACAAATACAAACTCTTATTAGTAGGAGTACTGCTTGCATACTCCAGCCCCAATTTTATTAACATTGATCGACAATATTTTTCCTCAACTGACAACTGTGAATTACATGACAATATTCATTGCTTTTAGGAAAGGATTTACAACAGACAGGAGACCGTAAAACTTTACATCTCAGAAGTCCAGAGCTCCATACTGAAAACTCATTCTCTTCAAAGATTCTAAAATACTGGGGGGGGCTGGAGGGCACGGATTTCACCCTTCAGACATCTAGATGAAGCTTTAAACCCAAGTTGTGCTATCGTCAGTTTATTGCTTGAGAAACACAGGCCAGTTTAAAAAAACACAAAACATTTCAAGTTCAATAAACATTATTTGGTTTGTCACACAGGTCTTGGTTCCTTCTAGGCTGCTAATTTCAAGCTATTGCAGAGGAACAACACAGTTCAAGCAGACAGAGAAATACAGTAGTTGAGCTTTATTTTATTTCTCTTAGGCAAAACAGTCCCATTTACAGTTCTTAATTTTGATACTTTTTTAAGAGTGATATTACTTCTTCGGCCTCTTAAGAACAATGCTCTGCTAGTGCCACCTTCACTTTATTTGTGATGTTGATATCTCCTGCTCCTAACTCTAAGGTAGAAAAAGAGATAGGTATAAATTTAAACTGTGAGATTATTTTTTATTATTTTTTATGAGTATAGCTTTTAAATCATCCGACTCTTGGGCTTATCCACCACCTAAATAAATACACTTCTCTACAGATCTGTTTGGGAGCCTAAACTGGGGCACTTCCAGAGCAGGGACTTCCAAGAAACATGCAGTCAACTGGCATTGTTCTGAGGGGCAATTAGGATCTTCAATTAAATGCAAAAAAAAAAAAAATCCCACACTGAATGCTTAGGCCATCTACAGAACTCAAATGCCAGGCATCTTGAGACCTCAAATTAACATCCCCTTTTATAGTCAAAATGGCCAAATTTTTCCAAAGCTACGCATCCTTGCTAACAAATATCTTCGGGTAGTTTTGCATAATGAAAACTCGGAAGCGGGTTTATTTACAACAAGCGTTACGTATTGTGCGTTCCTGTCCTGCTGCATTATTTGTATCTCTCTGCCCCCTTTTCTCAGTGTGTACAAAAGGTCAAGTAGTGACGGGCCAGTACCGTATGCTTGCCAAGCACGGTGGATACGTATGGCTGGAGACTCAAGGAACGGTGATTTACAATACGCGCAACCTCCAGCCTCAGTGTATCGTCTGTGTCAACTATGTGCTGAGGTACGTTGTACAGGACAGAAAAAACTATATATGCATTCACATGCTGGAAGAAATGCAATAATCAGAGGGTCTACTTATTCAGTGCTGTTGTTCTGAAATCAGTTTAGTTGTGTTTGTTCAGTCTTGTTTATTGATGTTAGACATCAGTGAAAAATGTGGCATGCCCGTTCCCATACACGCTGACGAAATACACCACAGCCTTTCTCTTCTGCAGAGCGGCTGCTTTGCTGGTACAACAGAGTATAAGGCCTGCACTGAAGATTTTATTGTGTAACACAATGGCTAATATGTTCTGTTTTTCTAATGTCGTGACAGGGAGATAAAATTAAGTAGTAATTGTATCTTATGTTGCTACGAGAAACTGTTTTCCGTCTTAAAAATCAGGACCAATCAGGAGTTTTGACTCTGTTTGGCAAAACTCAAGTATTTTTGGTCCTAGATGGGACATACATATTTGAGTGATAGTCTAGGTCATTATAGCTTCAACTACAGCCCCTTAAAAAGCAGAGCAACAAAGCCCCGAGTATTCCCACAGAAGTCCTGACCACACTCTCTGCGTCATCTGAGATGGTGGTGCTCAGCAACGCTGGAACCGTGCCTCGCCTGTCGAGAGCCTGGCATGCGACCCAGAGAGGCCGAAACTCTTGTATGGTCCCCAGCTTTAGAGAGTTTGTGCTGCCTACATTACCCGCGTTTTTTTTTTTTTTTTTTAGAGTGCAAAATACCTAAAACCTATTTTCTTGTTAGTGAAATTGAGAAGAACGATGTTGTGTTCTCCATGGACCAAACGGAATCGCTCTTCAAGCCTCACCTGCTGACGATGAGCACCACCTACGAGAGCAGCATCCCTGGCACGGAGAAGAGTGACTTCTTGTTTACTAAGTTAAAAGAGGAACCAGAGGAACTTGCTCAGCTGGCACCAACACCTGGCGATGCCATTATTTCCCTGGATTTTGGTTAGTATTTGTATGAATAATTTTTGTGCAACAGAGAACCACATATGAGCCTACATTTAGAAACTTAACAGACACGGTCTGTTTGCTGTGTGTACAAATGAGGAGTAACGGCTATAAGAGCCCACGTGCTCACAGCAGTGGAAAATTTCTGTGAATGAGAGCAGAATCAGGCTTTCTTGCTGACTAAACAACATGCATTAAGTCTATGCCAACTTATTGTCATGGCAACTAGGAGCAGTGTTTACTTTCAGTGAATAGCTGCAATTATATCATAACACAGCACAACCTAAAAGCATCCATTAATATTGATAAAACTCTGTGCAGGGACACAGAAGTTTGAGGAAGCCCCTGCCTTCACCAGTGCTGTTTTGACACCAAACAAAGCCTGGCCAGCAGAAGTGAAAAGCCACGCTGCTCAAGGTGAAACACTGACGATACCATCCTTTACAATGCCTCAGATTGCACCTGGCAGCAGTACTCCAAGTGCAAGCAGCAACAGTAGTTGTTCCACGGTAAGAAGAGCTTTAAAAAAAAAATCCGTCTTATGTTTTGCATGCAAGTCCCACCAACATATGTCCCATCAATATATGTTTTCATGTTAGAAGTCCTGTCTCACTGCTTATTAACAAGCCCCAGTGTATCTATATCCCTCCTGTACTATGTATATCTTAAGAATCAATAGCAAAAACATCTAATGGGAACTATATCCGGCTTTTGCATTGCAGTCTTCATTTTCTCCCAGCTGTCCCTCAATAATTACTATAACCTATAAAACAACTAGTACAAGAATGTTCTACCACCTTGCATGGAGTTAGCCTTAAATAAAAAGCCAGCGTAAAATGGTGTGGTCACTAGCAACGTTGCCCCAGAGACATATGGCCTCTTTTTGTTTGTTCACTAGAAGCTACGGTCTCTAGTCCAGAAACTTTACCCAGCTCGGGCTTTTGAGAGGAGCTCCATGGAGTTCCTCACTGGAAGAATGAATGTGCTTTCAGGGCATTGTCCCCAAGAGCTGGAGCCACTCTTAGCCAGCCTTTACTAGAGGATGTCCAATTTTAATAAAGACATGGAGGTAGTGCTAAGCGTCTCCCTTCTTGACACAAGTATTTAATAGTGTACATCTCACGTTGCTGCTCTGAGTTGCCAAAAAAACATTTAAACTAAAACAACAACTAGGTTCCTTTGTTGGGTGCGTTTGTTTATGAATATAGCTCTCTAATTTTGTAGTGGCAAGTAGTCTTGTGTTGGAGAAAAGCATGTGATAGAAGCGGACAGTTTTGTGTTCTGAGGACACTGTTTATACAGCCTGGCATCATAGGAAAGATCTGTTACTGAATAGCGCGATGCTAAGGCTGTGCTGTGGTTGTCTTGCTGCTTATAGCAAATTCTTATTTCTGCGCAGCCAAGCAGCCCAGGAGATTATTACAGTTCCGTGGATGAAGATCTTAAGATTGAGGTCATTGAAAAACTCTTTGCCATGGACACAGAATCAAAAAGTCAGTGCAACTCCCAGGTAAGGAACTAATATCTCTTCCAAAAGCCATAAAAATCAGTCCCCTGCTAGCAGGTAGTACAGATGCACGCTGTATGTGCACATACAGTAACATAAATGCAAACTGCGTTTGCACATGTACACCAGAACTTTGATGCACAACACTAGCAATACTGTACACTTTCAAAAGCTGGGGTGTAAATTTCTATCCCTAACTCTGAAGCAAGTGCCTTAGGATGTCACTGTGGTGGCACTGCTAAGAAAGAAGAAGCAGAGAGATTCCAGAATTTGGAAGCTTCTGTAGACTGGATAACGAATATAAGGAGCAGCATTTTTTTTTTAACCTGGCCTAATGACTAGCAAGTAAACATCCTTTCTAAAACAAAATATAAATAAACTAATTCTTGCAAAATCTCAAAGTGAGAATTAAATGCCCCTCATAGCACATGCCTCCTTTAACTCCAAAATGAAAACTGTCATTTTGGATATATTCCTCTTGTCTTACCTCTTGGAGGATTTCAAAAAGGTGTGACAATTACTTGCACATGAAGTGTAACAAAGTATCGGTCTCCTGCATTCTAATCAGGGTGTAAGTGTAGAAATTCCCTCTATAAATAACTCTTTTAATCCTCCACTATTATAACCTTACATCAAGTGAATAAAAGGTGTAAGCCTGATTCAGCCCAACTAATTTTAGGTACTTAATTGAAATGCCTTTGTTAAGAGTTTATATTTCTTAATAGTTAAGAGAAAGGAACAGGCATTGCTGGGTGGTAGCTCAGACCCTACGCTCACCTTCTTCTGTTAAACCTATGGAAATTTTGGGCCCAAATGGGGTGCCACAATTTGCCAGTGCAATTTGCAGACTTAGCAAGATACAGGTAGGCTGTAGTCCATATCCTAAAGAAATTTTGTCTAGGTTTGGACGTAGAAACAGCAATGAGTGCAATAGAAAGAGTTGATAGATAGGAGGAAAACATGGATCATGATCAAACTCGGTGCAAGACTTGATATGTGCAAACTTCAGTTTTGTCAGACTCAGCATCTGCTTGCACAGATGTGTCCCACCACATCAGCAGGTTGTGGTGGGACACAATCAGTGCCCCTGTTATGAGCTGACTGGTGGGCCAACATTCATTTCCCTCTCTGTTCAGCTCTGGTGAAACACTAAGAGAGATGAATTTAAATATGACTAGTTCTCCAAGGGACGGAAAAAAAAAGAGGGAAGAAAAAACCAAAACAATAACCAAACCAGATTTAAATGCAATAGTGTCCTCCCAAATACTGCTTATCTGGAAGTTTTTTTCTTCAGTTTTTTCGTCTTACTTTTCTGATGATTATATGATGAAACATGTATGCTAGTCATAGAAATAAGGTCTTTAAATAGGACCTAGCCCATTTCATGTAGGTAAATTTGGCATACAGTGATTTTTTTAGTTTCACATCTGCCAGTATTTCACATCACGCTAACTGCCACAATTATTATTAACTTTTAATTTCTTTATCAACTTAATTTCTTTTTGTGCAGACTGATTTCAATGAATTGGACCTTGAAACCTTGGCTCCTTACATTCCTATGGATGGAGAAGATTTCCAGCTCAGCCCAATCTGCCAAGAAGAACGTCCTCTCTCTGAAAGTGCACAAAATACCCAGCAGAGTCTAAGTAGCATGAGTACCATCTTCCAACCCCTTGCTTCTGCTTCACAGAATCAGTTCCTCCCAGAGAAATATTGCCCACAGCTATCAAATAAAAACATTAACCCTGGTCACGGGTCCCTGTCGTCGGTGTTCTTCAACAATATGAGTAGGTCATCACTGCCACCATACCATGACCAAGCCAGCACTCCCCTGTCTTCGATGGGGGGAAGACCAAACACCCAGTGGCCACCTGATCCCCCGTTAGAATATGTTCCTGCAAAATGGAGACTCATGGATAAATACTCAGGATCCCTATCAAGTTCCCCTTCAGGGCCACCAGTACATTCTCCCAGCATGCCCATATATAAAAAAAGGTAAGAGTTTTTGGGGTATAACTATGTATTTTACTCAGAAAATATTGGGGGAGGGGGGCATAATATTGAAAAATTATTTTTTCTCAGTTCAGCTGGAGTAGTTGTTCTGATAGGATCAGACTGCACTTCCGGGGAAATGAGTGTGGTGCTCTCCCAGCAGCAGTCAGTCTCGTGGAATCAGAAGTGGGCTAATTTCTTGCTGCCTGTGAGGGTGCATGAATGGATTTCCTGCTGGTCGGGTGAAGATTACCCAAGTAATTTTGCAAAGCCTGCTTAAATTTATGCAGTTATAAAAAAATTCTAAAAAGGCTTACTGGTCCAGCAGTAAGCTGGGACCCATGCATGCTTTCTTATCTTCCACATATTTTTTGCTCAACAGAAAATAGGGGAGAGGGAGGGATGACAGTACTTTTATTGGTGGCATACATAAATATTACAACTTGAAATTACAGGGTTTTTCTTTCTACAGCCCTTCTTTGCCTTGATCGTTTCCTTACACATGTGAACAGTAAGGGATGAGATGTAAATCAGAGGCTACAGTCCTAGAAGTTTCCTATTGTAGCTAGAAGTTTCTCCGTAGCTCTTGGATAGCACGCAGAGTGTGGCTCTTCAGCATTGGTCATGCTCAAACATTCAGGAAGTGCATAAAATCACAATGGTTGTTTTAAAACATGAATCTGTGTGGTTTACCTGCAGTTTGCTTTCTGGGATTTCTTGTTGTTGGCAGAAATGCCAGTGTCTGAATATGCATCTGGAAAGAGAGGGTTTGTCCCCAAACAGACACATGTGTGTTCGTGTTTAGTATGCAAAGCAAGGGGACAGGCGCGGCTCTCAAAATGCTATCCTGAAAAATCACATGACTTTCTTCTCCACAGCATTTTTAAGTCTGTCTGGAGATTCCTAGAGGCTGCTTATGCTAGACTTTCATTAGTCTTTGATCCCAAAAGTCAAAAGTTTCCAAAGCTTGTGGGATGACTAACAAAAGGAAATAAAAACATTTGACTTTTGAGGCCTGCTCACTGTGATGTGTCAAAGACACCTTAAATATCTTTAAATGAAGGAATCCATGTAAACGAACAAGATGGTTTAGATTTGCCTCCCTGCCCACTCACACAGAGATCTTTTCTCCACAGGCCCCTGGACGCTTTTGGGCAACGAGGCATAGATGTAAACCCAGCAAGAATTGCGTTGTCTAACAGTTTGAAACTGAAACGACAACTGGATTATGAAGAACAAGCATTGCAACAGCTGAGTGGGGTAATCGTAAGAAATACATCCCCTTCACACCTCTGGACTCACCACGGTCATTGGTGTAATTATTTGTTTTGCTTTTCTTCACATTCTAGGGAGATCCATCGGTCATTAACCCATCTCAACTAATGTGGAAAAGAATGAAATTTCTCAAAGGGGAAACCTGTTCCTTGGTTACAGAAAAAAAGTCTCTCAGCACAAGTGTTCTTACTGGTAAGAGAAAAGAAAATAATTTTGCAATGTTACATATTGAAACACAATTTTAAGACAGGTTGAATAGACACAAAAACTCTTTCAAAAGCAAATGTAAATAAGCTCTGTAAATATTACACTAAGCTAAAATTAAAGATCAGGGTGTATCAATAAGAGCTGAACAATTTAAGGTACATTTGATAACTACCAGGTAGATGGTTTCATGTATGTTCACACCCTTGCTTTGAAGGTAACAGAGATCAGCTTAATGGAGATGGGTTTACCTCATGCTGATCCAAGGTGTGGACACCTCAGAGCTAGAACTGATACTTTCTCTCTACAATGTTGTTTTTCCTTACACAAGCGTATCTTGGGTGCAATGCTACTTGTAGAGCTAGTGCTGTTTCTGGACTTCCTTTGTGACAAGATGTAGGTATGAGTAGATAGGAGGATCACATGAGGATTGCTTTAACTTTTCCCTCCCCCCCGACTATGTAAATCAGATGAATTTCTCTGTAACTCGAGAGGTCTGAGCCAGCCAATGAATCAACTGCAACAACAGCAGCAGCAACCCACCTGTGGCAGCCCTGGTGAGAATTTGAAAGCAGGAGCGTTTCCCCCTCCATTTTACAGTTCCCATTATCAGGACTACGCTGTCCAGCCAGCTCATAAAGCGTCAGGTAAGAGCTGTCAAATATAGACATTGGGAAATGCTGGTAATTTCGCTCCAATACTGATTCCGTGAAAGAGGACACTTAAAAAAATATGGAGGAGGATGATAAACAAAGAACCTAATATGTATTGCTTCATCGAATGAAAAATTAGTTCTGTTGTTTAGTGTGAACCTTTAATGTTTACATGTAAATATATGAGGAAAAAAATACTTTAATACCTTTTTACCTTGGAGGTCCAGTCATCCTCCATCCATACTCTTGACTTGCAACGGAATTGATTAAATTGTACTAAACAACTTCACTGTAGCATTGATATGGGAGGTTTGTAGGCTAGAGTCTTACCACACGCCTTCTAAAAGTTAAAAAAAGTAATTAGAGGGGACATATATATGTGTCCCTTTTAATATAAGTGGAGCAGTCCTTTTTAATATATAAGGGGAGTGGGTGGCAATTTAGAAACTGTGGTGTTTGCCTACAGCTTTTTTCATCTGCACCAATAAAATTTTTCTTAGAACAATCTGAACTGGGGGTGGAGGTAAAAAACTGCATGTGTCTGTGTGACATGCTTGCAACAGTTTAAGGCGATGCACAGGTTTGCTGTGAAATCTGTAACGGCTGGTGGTTTGAGACACACTGACATAAACACAAAATTCAATTATAACTGGTATAAATTGAAGAGGGTGGAGAGGAAAGAAGTCTGCTCTGTCCCTCTGGTCTCAGCACTATGACTTACTTCATTGATCTCTTCCAGGTATGACCAGTCGTCTGCTGGGGCCTTCCTTTGAACCCTACTTGTTGCCCGAGTTGACAAGATATGACTGTGAGGTGAACGTCCCCGTTTTGGGCAGCTCTACGCTTCTGCAGGGCAGTGAACTGCTCAGAGCGCTGGACCAGGCAACCTGAGCGATCCTGCAATATTCTGTGGCCTATACTGTTCAAAACAGCTTCAGTTTTTAAATATATTTTTGCAAGTAGACAATTTCTAATACCAATACACTTTTACAGGATTTTACTTAGATATTGAACCTGTTCACGTTACCAAATAGTGGCCTTTTGAAGTTACTCACTTTATTATTCATATTAAAGAAATACATCTACTGTATTTTCTCTATTGCAATTGAAGTGTTGTTTAGAGAGTTTGATTACCCTCCCCTTATCTCATTACCTGTAATTTATACTCTGAAATTTTCTTCAGATTTCATGCTTATAAAAAGCTGTGGTATAAATGCCTCATCACGTGATACTTTGGCTGCAGTACTGCAAAGATTTATTTTTATTGCCAAAGATGAATGAAACAAATTTGATCTCCAGCCACAGTTTTTTGTTGATCTGCCAAATTTGAAATCCTTTGAGTCTTTCTGTTTTCCAGCATTTATAGTATTGTAACTTTAATAACTTTTGGAAAAGCATACTAAGGAAAAATCCCAGCCTTCCACCTCCCCCCTGTTCCCGTCATTTTTTTTTTTATACAATTTGTTGAAAGAAATGTGAATGGTGAACTGCAATGTTTGTGGGTATCTGTGAAAGTTGCACATTGTAAGCTTTTTTCCTCAGCAGCAAACCACATTCTCAATTGCCTTAACCTGGCTTAGCTTTACAGCCAAGGGAGTCCTACAGATTTAACCCAGTGGAGGATTTAGACCTGCGTTTTCATTTGTGTTGGGGTTTCTTGTTTTTTTCTTTGTTGTTTCCTTTAATAATTTTTTTTAAAAAACACAAAACAGATTTTTAAAAATTTTTTTTTTTTTTTTAATTTCTCTCTGGTTCAGTTGTTAATCATCTTTTGGTACTTTTGCTGTATCTAGGACACAACAACTTTAAGAGCTGTTTCTGCTAGAACCTAGTAGCATTTGTTATGGTATTGCTGATATTTCAGGAACCTGACCAGCGGCCAGTACTAACACCTCTGATTAATGTTACCCTTTTTTATTTTGTATGCTAGCTAGCAATATAATTGCGATATTGAAACGTTAAAACTGAAAGTTAAAGTAATATTTCCCAGCATATTAGGCTAACTCAGTTATAAGTAGACAAAAAGAATTAAGGATTGTGTAGTGAGATGAATAGCTGGCAGGCAGGTCTCTATCATTTTTACTTGCCTTACACGAATCAGTAGCTGAAATGTCATTAAAAGTCAGCCAGAGATTTTTCAGAGCTCCTTTCCAACTAGCATTAGTTGTCATGCACATATTTTAAAAAATAAGGCTTTGAATGCTTTCAAAGGCAAAGGGATTTAAAAGTTTAAATTACACCCTATTTAAACAGCGAACAAATTAAAGTAATAAAAGGCAAGTGAGCAGTTCTGACTTTAAAATATATACAGACCTAGATATACATTGGGATATATCATCTTGTTTCCTCCACTGGTATAAATCATCATAGCTTCACTGAAAAAAATGGAAGCGTGGCAATGTACAAAAGGTAAAAATCTGGCCCAGAAACTTAGAACAAAGATACATTCTTTTGAGACTTCTGATTCTGCTGAAGCCTGGTTTATAAAAGTGCTTTATATCATGCACTGACACTTGCAGCGAGGGAGCCTTGGGTTCATTGAGCACTTCAGAGTTCGCTGTGTTGAGTCTTAACCACACATACTTAGAAAAGCTGAAGACCTTTTGTTATTGGTACATAATGTAAAAAAATGATAGTCCCTATTGTCGGCAATCTTTCAAGAGTTTATTACCAAAAAATGAGCCACACCTAAAGTGAAGTTATTACCGTGTGGAAAAAATATATTGTAAGCATCAAAGTCTGATGAAAATTGGGAAGCCAGATTTGACAAATTTGCAGTGGCAAGGACTTAAAGGCTTCAAGGATTAAAGACACTTGAATACTGCTCTTCTGTTTCTTATTTGTGTAGTTTCAGCATTAAAAATGTTATACCCTAACAGTTTACTAAAACACTCTGAAAAAATATTCCATGTCTTAATATTAATCATACTTTTTATCATAATTATTTCGTAATCTATATTGCTGAATTCTTATTGACAATATTATAACTGTATGGGAACTTTAACTTGATAAGGAAATGTATTTTGACACTGATACCTTATTAAAGTATACTGATCCTAAATTCTTTGTGACTCGTTTGCTATGAATTTGTTATTTGTTGTATCATTGTAAAACAAAAGTATTTATTAAATTATTTATAGAAAATAAAGGTTTGCATTGATCTTTGAAGAATGAAAGAACAAACAAAAAGTTACCCATATTTGAGAGCTGGGAAGCAGCCTGCCGAAGGTCCGCACACCAACGTTTTGTAGAGTTTACCCAGCTTTCCTCAAATGGAGAATCTTCAGGGCACTTGGACAAAGACTAAGGCATCATGTCAGATCCTTATCCAGCTGAGGGGTTAAAAAAAAAAAAAGCCAATCTCTTAAATCGAGATTAACCTGTTCAGACCAATTTCTATCTTTTAAAGGTTTTAATCTCTGACTGCTGCTGTAAAATAGTGCTGGGAGGCACTATTTTTGGGGGTATCCCACTCATTCTGAAAAGCTTCAAGCATTCACCACTCCCATATTCAAGTAGCTTAAGTAACACACTAGTAGTGCCCTTCAGCCTCCCCTCCCTCCCCCACCACCTTTCTACTACAGCTGAACACTTCCCATGATAGTGAATTTTAGTGGCTTTTTCCTCTATGTGTATGAGCATCCTGGACAGCTAACTTATGTACCCAAAGGAACCAAATCCTTGCTGGAAACGTAGTACCTCTATTACACAAGAGCTGAGCTCTGTGCTGCTGAACAGAAGTGTATTACAGCTTTTTAAAAACATTGATTCCCCCCACCCCCCAGTAGGCCAGCAGAAGTGCTTAAAATTAAGCGTACATCCTCTTTCACTGCCTAAAAGCACCATTTCTTGGCATCAGATCTTGCATCTCCAACAGCATAGACAAAACTGCTCACAGTTAGGCTGTTCAACACTCAACTACATTCTCCTAAAAATCCAGCATTTCTGCTAAACGCTGGGGCTGGTCTCGATCTCTGGTTGATTTTCAAGTCTATTCTCTTTTTAAAATGATCAAGCCCATGTTTTTCCTAGACTACAGATTTCATGCAGGTAAAAGTCACACTGTTTATCGACAAAACTGTTACAACAAATTACTATAGTAAATTCTCAACATCCTGATTTTTTATATATATATCTGACTACTAGTAAAACCGCAAAAAAAAAGACGAGATAGATAGATAACTTGGAACAAAGTCCAACTATCTTGTCAGTCAAGGCACCAGCTCCTAAGCAGTACTGAGCACTGTAGACAGTAGGTGATTCATCACACTTGCTTGCAACAATAGGCAGAGCACAGGAAAACGCTCAGTCTAACATACAGCTGCTCCAGTTCTAGATGGTGAAGGTTTCACCTGTTACTTCTCCCTGCGGAGCTTTATGACGCCATTCACAGACATGTCAGATTATTTTTGTTTAATTTTTTTTTTTTTTAAGAGCTACAGTGGAGGACTGGAAATATGCACCTAAATTTAAATAAACAAACAGCATCATTTTCTTTCTTTCTCCCCCTCCCAAACTCGCTTATTATAGGCTTCCCAAGAGAGGGAGAAACAATTTCTAAGAAAAAAAAAAAAAAA
>VYZM01024138.1:229091-259787 GCA_013398915.1 Dromas ardeola
AAGAAAACCCTTCACACTGTTTTCTTAGGACAACACAATCTGTCACATGTCCGGGTTCTGCTCCCTTAGCGCAAGCCAACGCGCAGCTCAACAGCTGCTTTTCGGTTACCTGGGGCTGTGCATGAGCCCTGGGCGCTCGCGCTCACCCTCACCCGCAGGGAAGGCAGGCAGGGAGTCCTGCTCCTCCGGGCTCCGGTCGCTGTTGTTGCTTTCCTTAGTCAACTGAAGCCACAAAAGCACCACAGGAAGGCTCTAGTAATCGGTATGTACCCCATTTTTGGGTGTTCACACTAAAAATGGCTTCAAATTAATTAATTAATTAAATAAATAAAAAGTGAGGAAAAACCACCTTAGCTACTCAGTTTGGAAGCATCACTGACGTTGTCTTTTGTCTGAAAGCCAGCCTGCAGTTCTGGCAGCTTGTGATGTGCCTCAGGTCTCACATGGAACATTTTTCTTGAAGAAGTCCTAAATTCCTGTCACCAAGGAGTTACTGAATTCTCTTCAGTCACGCCTCCCAGTTGGCAACGTGGTTAAGATGCCACATTAGGGAACAGAAGCACAAGATGAACCTGGCTTGCAAAGAGTACCTGCAAGCCAGATGGCACCAGCTACTTCTGCCTTTGACGCTGGACAGTAACAGGCAGCTGGAGACAACGGCAGCTACGTCATCCCCTCGTGTGCTATCTGCTATGGAAATTCCAGCACCTTAGCTGCAGCGGCTGGAAGGACTGCTTAGAGTTAGGTCGCATCTCAAAAAACCCAACTCCCATTAGCTTCATTAAAAAAGAAAGCTTCATTAAAAAAAAAAGAAAAATAAGCAACCCTCCCAAACTCCCCGCTTGAAAGGTCTGTGTTTAGGTCTTCAAATTGCAGACAAAGCTGGCACCAGCACCAGAAAACCAGAGTGAACCACCCCAGGTATACTTTTTAAAACTATATGACTTGTAAGCCAGTGATTTAAGGTCTCACTGTTGGTCTTTGAAGGACTGGCACTGACTGGGTTTTGCAAGAAAAAGCGTTATAGCAACAGCTCTAGTAACTGAAGCTCTGTGTCCCCACAGCACTGGCAAAGGCAAACCAACAGCGGAGTCTCCTGTGGCAGAAGAAACCTACCTCAAGCATTGCCTCCTCCAGGCATATTAGTGTCACCCTCCAGCATGTAGTTTCAGGAAGACCAAAGGTTCTGGATAAACTATAGCAACACAGGACCACCGGCTTGATGGCTTGTTTGTCCATCAAACATGGAAAGTCCTACAGTCTCTCAACAGATGAACGTGCTTCTTGGCTGCAGCAAGCAACCTTTATTGCTTAGTCTTGATTCCTGGCCTTTCCTCTAGCCCTGATCCCATTTCTCCCCCTAGCTCCCAGTCCTTACCTAAGGTCTGTGATTTCATCATTCTGGTTTCTGCCTCATGCTGCCTTCCCCTTCCCCAGCTCACCTTCCCCTCCTGACAAGCCTGCTCCAACCTGCCCCATCTCTCCACGCCCCTTGTGGCAGGCAGCAGTTTTTAGCACAGATTCGAGCATTTGCCCTATAGGTTCTCTCTGGTCATGTCCTTGCCTTGGCCGTCTGTTTGATATGATTATCAGCCAGAACACCCAGGCCTTTTTGTCCAAACCCTCAGCTTCTATGGTTTGTGATCCAAGCTCACGTTGAACATGGCCAAACCCCATTTCTGCTCCAGCCGCTGGCTGACCACATGACAGACCACAATCCCTGCCCTGACATGAAAGTAGATTTAATGCTCCAAGTCACAGGAAGCTTGTGCATCCCCCTGTGAGCTGCAACCACTAATTCATTTCAGGCATTTTCTTTAACTATTGGATGGCTGTTTGTACTTGCTACTCAAGTAAGCGATGGTGGGGTATGGATGAAAAAAGATTCTGCTGGCTCATAGACAGTATCTCCTTCATCATCCCCTTGACACTGTGCTTCGAGCAAAATCCTAACAAATTTCAGAAGTACATATAGTTTTTCCTGCAGATGAGACCGGAGTTGAGCAATTTACCCAGATGGCTGAACTCTGTGTGTTAAGCCAGAACAATTTCCCAGCCATAAGAGGAGCAAGTATGGCTTTGCTCTTTTAGACCTCTCAGCACCATAGAGCTAACACTAGCGGGAAGAGAATCCACATTTGTGGTTCCCCAAACCTTCTTCTCCCCATACCAATAATTTTCTGTTCAGGACCAAAATTAAGCCTGAGATAAAGAGAGGCACATACACTTGTTAGAGCACTTCCAGATACCACTATATGCTTGACGGACACCAACAAGCTCGCTTAGGGTGTGATTTCCGAGTCCAGCTGTATCCCCTGGTATTTTCAGCACTGGGCAATCCTTATGCACTCACCCCAGAGTCTGGCTGTTCAGGACTTGGAGAACCCTAGCGTGCCCCAGAGGGATCCCTCTATCCAGTTATAACCCTTAAGTCAGGAAAACCAAAGGTTAACACTCCCTCAGGCAAACTAAAACTAACTCTTAATCTGCTGGAGTGAGTGACGGTAGAGTGATCACAATGCCACTTCAGCAGAGCTTTCCAAAATAAGGCTCTTTCTAAAGATGTTGACAGGGACGCATTTTCCCAGTTACAACTGTTTATGCAACTGAATTTTATTTTAGATTCTCTAGTGAAAAAAAAAAAAAAATCAGCTTGAAAGTCTTGCTCTCTTTTTCTCGAGATGTTGGTAAATTCCACCAAATTTGAGACGGAAGGGGAAAGCAAAAATCCAGAAAAACACCCCATGACTGCCCAAAAAACACCCTAAAGCCTACAGCTCCCTGGCATTATTTTGTAGCAGAAGTTGCACGAATTCCTAAGTGGCAAACCACAACAGTTGCCCCATACAACAGACCTTACGATCAATACAAATATGTATCTTTTTAACTCAGCCCCTCCTCCACACAGCAGCACCACAACAGTATTACACCGGATCAAGCGAAGCATAAAATGGATGTCGTCACCGTCCATTTTTAGATAGGTCGCATGACATCTACTGGCTTTTTTCCTGGAAGAGGAGGCAATACTAATTGTGTCTATCACCTTGCTGCTAACACAGATAGTGCTGGCCTTCACTGCAGCCCTCAAAACAGAGTTAACAGAAAGCAAGCCAGTGGAAGCTTACTGGGAAAGCCGGTTACTCTCCATTATTTTAACTGCAGCTGCAAACATCAAGATGAGCTTTTCTGTGCTTTGCTCAACTACAGAGATGCTCGTATTTTTTAACCTTACCTTATTTACAGCTTTTAGCACAGCTTGTGGTTCACAACTCCAATTTGTTTAAGCTGTAGTCAGTTTTTGGAGTGCACAGTATGATCTCTTTTAGGGCCAGTCTGATCACCACAGAAATCTCACAGATAAAGGAGACACCAACACCCAATACTTTAATTTTTGGTCAACCTTCCACTTCCTTTTCAAAACCTCCTTTCTGCAGAAAAGATTCTGTTTAATGATAGGCAACACCTTGAACGCTATGTACTGGTTTTGCTCTTATCTAGCACCACATTCTGCCTTTCACAGATCCACAGCAAGCAAAGTCTGTGCAAAGCCACCCCAGCACTCTGAAAAGCGGAGACAAAACCCTGGCTTTTGCAACCATCAATTAAATCTTAATATACTGAATAAACACTTTAACTTGGGCTTTCATTTTTAGAGTGACTTCCCCAAACTCCTCCCTTACGCGTCCTCCCTCCCTCCATGCAAAAGCAAGAAGAAAGCACCTTTAGAAAAAAATGAAAGTCACTAAAATACTTGTCTGGGTTAACCAGCTGAGGAACCAGGAACCAACGAAATATCTGGAACTCATTTAAGTTTATTGGAAAGACAGGGAACGTCCAAGTCAACAGTGCTCTCATTTTTCTTTCTGCAACACAGTCCCTGCTGGGTAGGGTTTGTTTGCACTGTGGTTTTGTATTAGTAACACACATGCACACAGAGCTAAATAAGATTTTGTTCATCCGGGGTTTCTTCTGTCCTGTTCAACGCACAAATTCCACAAAACCTGTGCTGAAAATTACAAACAGGGTGAAAATTGCCTGTGCTCTGTGCTCGAGAACAGCAACAGGTGCCTCTGAACAGCAGACTGCCATGCTGGGCATGCTCAAAAGACTCATCCTGAAACCTGCTCAAAGCGGGTCCTCTTCAAAACCTACCGGAAGAATGCTTTCCTTGGTGGGTACGTTTAGAGTGAAGCCCAAACAAGCCACCGGGGAGAGCAGGAAATGCTCTCGCTGTCTCCTGCTGAGCCATTCCCCAGGACAATTCCAAGAAAACAGAAAGAAGTGAACCTCCTTCCTCCTCTTTTCCCCACACCGCCCCTCCTTTCCATGGAAATCTCTCAAGGAGTATTTTGATTCTTACAGGCAAAATTATGCCTTGACTTATGCCAAGGAAAGAAATTCCACATGTCTGCAAAGCCTATGATGCAAACATGTTGCTGAGGGATGACCATTCCCAAGCCCCTGAAAACTGGGTCTTCTGTAGCCTATGGCAGGAACTCGTGCTCTCCATAGGGCACTCCTGACCCTGGCGCAGGAGCGCCAGGCGTGCTGCAGGACACGCGGCGGCTGTGCCCAGCAGACATCACTGTTCCTTGTGACGCGGGACAGAAGTGCAGGGGCTGAACAGGCTCTTTGCTTCATGTGCTGTCCCCAATACAGTTCACCTATAAAAAACCCATTTACTTAGGTTTAACGCAGATAACGCACAATCCACTTATATATGGAGCACGAGGGTAAATAAGCCTGGCAATGCATTATTTCCATGGTTCATGGAAGTACTTCATGGTTGTGCATTATAGAGCAACATCACCCATGGCAAAAGCTGCTTAATAGGAAATTGCCCCAGGAAGCTTTCCAAAAACCATGCTTTCCACTTCCACACTAGGTCCTCAGGCTTCACTGCCTGAAGGGCAATAGCACAGCGCACCCACTGTGCTACTGTCCTACCCTGCTCTTCCCAGCGAGCCAAACCGTAAGGTAGCAGCTTGCCAGAACCAAAAGCAGCATTGCAGGGTCCCCCAGGCACGCTTGCGCTCAGCAGCTCTCATGCACAACCGCACATTTCACAGCAATCAGATATTTCCACAATTTGCTGCAACCCCCTTCCTTTCCTAACTACTGAGATGCCGAGTTCTTCCCCTGAGTATCTCCACCTCGCTTTTTCAAAAAGTCCAACAGCATTTAGAAATCCTTTTCCATATGCTCTTATTGGAAATGCAGACCACACAATTGCAAAAGGAGTTCTGGGATCTTATCTGTACCACCATGAGTCATCTTTCAAAGCAGTATTGCAGCAGCACGAAACGTACATTCAGATTAATTGGCTTTTTGTTGGTGTTCATTTTTTTGTTTGTTTTGTTTTTGTTTTTAAGTGAGCTACAGAAGAAAAAGGACGTGGACAGCCACACAGCCACGTGCAGCACACGCTGCAGTTGGACAGGCCTAGTTTGACAGTATGAGGCGTACGTCGAAGTAAATCAGTCCATACCCAAAGACATACAGGCCTGTGGGACTAAGGTCTACTAAGAAAACTAGGCATTCAAACCTGAATTTTAAAAATAATATGTTGTAGCTCCTCAGCTAAAGCTAGATGTAAGAGACAGTGTTGCACCTGCCCTACACAGTGCCAGTAACTGAACTAATGCTGAAAGAGTAAATTTGCTCTTCCCCCAGGATCTCCAGTCAAGGCCCAACCAAACAGGTATTTTTACAATAACGAAGGAAACGGGACTGAGTGCTTCTGAAGACAGAAGTCAGCAGGATATAAAGAGGCATTTTCGAAAATAATGCCGACTATTCTCTCAATTTTAAAACTGGAAACAGGTAGGCTGTCATCGATTTCTACTCGGTTGTAATATATTCCTGCCCAACATTTCTTTGTACTGATAATTTGTTGCACCTTCAGATTTTTCTGCTCTATTTAAAAAAAAAATAAAATAAAAATCACCTGACTGACGACTTTGGATTTTTTAAGCTCCTTAGTGTCTCCCCTTAGCAGCCACAGCAATGTAATTTACAGGCTCTAAAAAATGAGCGACTTCGAAAATGTAACTTTTTAAACAGCTCAGAGAAGATGGCTGTCATCCTTTCATTTCCAAGCAGCGGTTCACGTAGATTTTAGTACAATCAATTTGTGTCTATGTCATGTTTCATTTTCATGCTTCATTTTACAAGCCCGCTAATCAGACTAATGAGGTTGAATGTGAAGAAATCCCTTTGTTTCAAGCTGAACAGTCTCTGAAACCACAGTTATAATGGTCTTTCTTTGCTTATTCAATTCCTGTTTGCAAGTAATAGCCAAAAAAATAGCATTTGAGAATTTTTTTGCTAAACCTTAAGGGCAGAAAGCCATGTTATTACAACATCGCCTGTAATTTACAGAAGCTCGGGCTGTATATTGATGTAAGGGAGTCACAGTGCCTTCCAGTTTGTGAGCATGCTTAAATGAAAATAAAAACTTTTTAACTGCTTTGGTAGGGTCACAAATCTGTTCCATACGTTCCAAAGCGGTGGCTTAAGACGGTCCAGCGAGCAAATGCCAGTCTGCAGGGAGTGGGGAGTTTGTGCGGTGCTGACCAGGCTCCCACATGAAGGAGCTGATTCCCCCCGTGCCCACGTACAACATTCCTAGCACCCGGCTGGGGACTGGGACCTTCCTGGCGCATTGACCCACCTAAACCATGAGCCACATGTATATAGATAATCTGCAGCAGGAGGCAGAAGCTAGAAGTAGAGATGGAAATTCCCACTCGGGGATTCATTACAGGCTGCAATACAAACCCGCCAGTGCTCCTCCGAGCTTTTTGTCACGAGTCAATAGGAGTACAGAGAGACGCACAAAGAGACTTACAAGGGAATACACGCAATTACAGGATGGTTCCACACAAGGCGACACTGTCAACCCCCACACAACGCTGATAAACTTGAAATAGTAATCGCAAAACATCCCTGGTTTGAATTTATTCATTCTTGAGATTTTGGTTTGTTGTTTGTTTTGTTTTGTTTGTTTGTTTTTTTTTTTTTTAATATCACATACAATTCCCCATCCCACCCTTGCTTTGGAGATCAAATAGAAGCAAAAAGTATGTAACAGTAATTTGAGACAGGCTTGTTTCTGATCCTCTGAACTCCTGAAGTATCAGCCCAGACCATCTGTTGAACGAGTGACAAGTACATCGCAGAGTTAGGAGGCCACAGAGCACTCTACCTTTACCATCAAGGTTACTGGGGGTGTCGCCAGACCTGCTCAGCATGAATACACAAGGGTCAACTCTGTTTCAGAGCTGTCTAAAAGATTCTGGGTATATCTGTAAAAGGGCATGGAGATGGGGAGGGGGTGAGGTTATCTTTTTAGATTGTAGCAGGATGATACTACAACAAGCACAGTGCCATGGCTTAAATCCGGGAGAAGGATGGCTCCCATTCAAAGAAAAATGCATCTATAGACAAAACCCAGGCAACCCATTTTCTCCTAAACTCATAAATGAAACATGAGAAATACACTCCTGCTACAATACATCCCAGGCTATGACAGAAGCTTCAAGTCCATCACACATCACCTATAGCATCCTGAGTTAAGAGTCAGTGGGACTTTAGAGGATTAGAAGTACCAAGTCACTAAACCTCCTGTCCCCAACCACTCCTGGAGATGGGGTGAAGATTTATCATGCCACAGCAGGGGCCAACACTACCTCTGTAGGGGCTCTGCCTGGTTAACCTTCAGCAGTTTCCGAGGGGAAAGGAGGAGCATCACCAGTAAGAAAAGACCAGAGCAAAGACACTCACAGCGTAGTAGCACCCTCCACATCAAGTGCACCCTGGCCTGGCTAAGGACACAGTTGTGGGAGGACCGGGGCAGAGCACACGGAGGGTCACAGGACCAGCCTGATGGCTACCACCACAGCACACGTGCATGACTATTAGCCAGTGCCTACATCTACCCACAAAAACCAGGCATTTGAAAGTGCTTTTGTTTTTCTCCTTCAGAGGAGACAAACCTGAGCCACTCCTCACCAGTACCAAGGCAGGTAAATAACTGAGAGCTGATGGATCTGAAGAGTTCTGTGCAGAAAAGGCATTTTAGCTTTCAACTATCTCGAGTGATCCTCTGATGTTTAGTTACAAATAATTAAAGAACAAACAAAAAGCCTGATTCCTTTCATGAATACTTCATAGGTATCTGCTAGTTATTTCAAATGGGAGCTTGGTTCCAGGGTGGCAGACTCCCTTTGCACAGGAGCTGAGGAAAAGCAAACTAATCTGTTAAAGAAATAGAGCAAAAAGGTGTCAGATTTCTTCCAAAACAGAGATATTTTTGACAACAAACTGGTTAGTAAGCTTAAACAAGATGACTAATGACAGACAGCGATCCCCCACAATCAGCCTCAAGACACAGGTGTTATTAAAAATCGACATGTAGCTTTTCTGAAGTCTTTAAACACTGTACTGCCTCCCAGACATGGGAAAAGAATAAAACTGCCTGAGCAGCTTGGTTTTGGCATAGAAAGAGAGAGTTAATTAAGGAATTGGGTTATACCCAAACTGTGCTGTTTAAGAAACCCCATTATACCTGCTGCACAATAGATGGGATCCATTTTCTTTCAGCAATGCTTATGTCAGATGTTAATTCAAGACTGTATCGCATTTAACAAATACTCCCCTAAGACAAACTCCCTGCTGCCAAAAGAGAGGTAAGTCATGTCGCTGGGAGGAGTACTGCAAGGGGAAGCTCAAGAACTGGAGTGTGTGAGTGAAAAGCAGGTGACGTGGCAACGCACATTGAAGCAAGTTTAAAGGTGGAAGATGGAACACCGTTTGGAGTCATCAGAGATACGGGAGGAGCAACGGAAAAGGATGATGGCGCTCCTCAAAGCGAGGGAGCACAGCCTTTGCCATCCTACTGCACCTCCCAAATTCTCTCTGTTTTCGGTGCAATCTGTGTTTCGCCCCTCCGGAGGCACGTGCCCCGACCTGAAGAATGTCCCCTCTGTGCTGCTGGCTGCAGCTCCCACGCTCGATGGAGCGGGGGGTAGTCATCACCTCTTGAGCATCCCCCGGGCACACTCATCCTCCCATGGGGAGCACGGCGGGGGCGAAGGACGGGACAGAGTCCCACCGTTCTCACGCAGCTGTAAGGGCAACAAGCCACACGCGACTGGCAAATCGGCACACACGTTGTCTCTCTGGCAGATGTGGAAACAGCCTTTGGAGGCCTTCCTGTGTGAGGGTGCAGCTGGTTCGGGGGCTGCCCTCGCCTCCTGCCCCCGCCACGCCAGCTGCACGGCCCAGCTGGGCACTCCTCCGGCCAGGGGGGACCGGCACGCACTGGCACGGGAGGGAGGGCGGGCACGGCAGAGAGGGCCAAAACGCAGCGTGGAGAGAGCAGAGAAATGCACAACAGCACCCTCGCCACAACACTGCACCTCTTCTTAGAAAGCCCATGCCCCATGAAGCCACGGGGACTCGCCTTCCGCCTCCACAGCCACAAGAGCCTGCTGGGTGCACCAAAGGGCACCGGGGCAAGAGACAGGAGCAACAGTTTCGTCAGGAGAACTGAGAAATGGAGGCCATACCAGCCAACTCCCAACGCCAGCTTTTGCCTCATTTTAGCACCAGATGTTTGCAGACCCTCTCAGGGCGCTCAGGAAGGTCCTGAAGGTTAGACTTGATGCTACGTTTTGAAATTTAGAGGGTGTGTTGCACAGGGGACAGCAGGTTCCCAACTGCTGACCAGGGGAAGGGAAGAGTCTCTGTAGCCGCACAGAGAGGAGCCAAAGGTGTGGAAGAAGGATGGGGGTAGCACACCTTTCTTCCTTGCCTCACCAGTCTATTTAGATTTGAAGGTCTCTGATGCAGGGGTTTTTTCTCCTTGCTGGTTTTCAAACTCTCAGAGGATGGAACCTTAAAGCCATTTGTGGGTCTACAGAAATTTCCATAATACGAAGAAAGGAAGAGGAATTTTAATCGCAGAATGACAATGCATGGGAGGTATTTAATGAGCCTCTACCTCTAAACACTTACCACTCACCAGTAGCGCTTTCGCGCTATTGCTGTGTGCTTCTTTTTGGCTTAGCAATGCATTACATCAGCATTACATATGAATCCTCTAGGCAATTTTTGGTTACCTCTTCATGCCCAGACCATATTTCCTTGCATCAACAAAACCAGCATTTCACACAAGATAGTCGATAGGCCTGCTGATTGGACCACTTCCTAACTAGACACAGAAGCATCACAGCTTCATGACGACCCTTTTCGCCTGCATTCCCAAGGGCAGGGCATGGCGCTCTCCCTATTTGATAGAGAAACACTTTTTGTCTTTGGCATTCATGTCACTACAGCTAAGCTCACAAATTCTAATCATAAATAGTGGCAGGAGTGAGTTCACAAGCATCAGTTAATACATATTAATTTAAACCACACAAACCACAGCATGACATGCTGATCGCCCTGGACACCAGGAGATCCAGGGCAGTCAGCAGGCCCCTCCCATGGCAAGCTAACAGACCTGCCCTTGTGAAGTTAAAATGCTGAATTTCAGCTAGAGGTCTAGCTCTTGCAGATGTCCCTTCACCATCTCCCAGCCCAGCTGCTATCCTTGCAGTTTTTAAATACTCTGGAGGAACCACCATATCATTCCAAAGAAAATTCAGCTGCACAAAGTGAGTGAAGACAAACAAAACTAAGTAATGTGCCTCAATTCCATTTCAAAACTAACAACCGTACATTGCTTGGACAAGCGAAACCATTTGCAGAACAAATGATAGTCTACAGCCCACCAACAGGAAAAGTCATGTTATTGTTATGGTTACTTTCCATGCTTAACCCTTCCCATCTCATTTGCTCTTCTCTTCCACGTCCTCAGATAGTGCAGTCTGATCTCAGCATGGAGACCTTCTCAATTCAACATGTGAAACAATGGGAGACTATTTCACTGATCTAAACATAGGATGTTTGAAAACTGAAAACTGTCCTGAATTGTAAGGGGCCCCGTTGTTAATAACCTTAGGAAAGCAAGAAATAAGAGACAGTTTATTAGTCTAGGATTCTGAGCTACAGCTGTTGTTTGATGAAAGTTTTAAAGTTCATTCCACAAATTTTTCAAAATTTTATGCAGAGAAGTTGTCAAGAAATGCTACAGTGTATCTTGAAGGTCACACATGTAGAAATAAAAGAAAAGTAAACACTGAAACTGCCAAACTACCATCTCTCTCCTCAATTGCTTCGGTTCTAAAAGGACGGGTTTAAAGGCAGAATATTTATAAAGCAGGAAATATACAGAGTTTAATTGATATAACCTGGGGGGAGGGTGGGGGGGGGAGAAGACATGTCATCGTCTTCCCCCCCACCACCATTTCAGGCAAGATTTCAGACCTGAAGAAAGGTGTATGCATCCCAGAGTTAGTTAGTTTTGGGGGAGTAGAGCTTAACACAAAAATGTTATGAAACAGAGCAATATAGTTTACCAACAACAATAAAAGAGGAACATCACAATATTATCTAATTTATTCTTGGAGCTTTTTGTTACATGTTCTCACCCATCCACCCTTCATACTTGTTCCAGGGAAACACACAGCAATAATTTGTGTATATTTTGCTCTACTCTGCCATCTTTCCTCAATATAAAACCATTTTTTTTCTTGAGGTGTTCTTATTAGTTCCTAAAGGAAACATTAACATCAGCAGATTTGATCACAGACAAAGTCTCCCCAATGGTTAGACAATGTTTATGCTTATAACAAAAAACCCATAACAGACTAAGCTCTCTGGGATGAGTAAGCAGAAAAGAACATCTAGGCCAGCACAAGTAGTGTGCCATATTTTTCTTCATTTAAAAAAACCCACAACTGTACAACACTCAGTCAAAAAGCTGAACTTTCTTTATGCTTCTCCAGTAAGCAACGGGTAAAACGTCCTTATTTTGTCTATGCAGCAGCCCTTTAGCAATAGTCTTTTGAAGGACAGCAAACCACGGGCAAACTAATGCTATCACCCCCCTAGGATCCCTGAAACAGTTTAGCCCTGATAAGGAGTTTTGAATGGGCTCTTCCTAGAAACACGCATATTTTCTCATATGCATTTACCTAAGAAAAGTGAAGCAATGAAGCACGCAAATGCCTGTTTGTGTAAGCTCATTCATGTGCAAACGTGCACGAATATCAAAGGCTGAGACTTGGGGATCTCATTCGAAGGTACTTTGAGAGAAAAATGTCACGACTGCAGGTTCTGAGTGCTGGAATTTAAAACTTCCCATGGTCTTGGTCATGATGACACACAGTCAGGTCAACATCGGGCTTCTGAAGGCAGATGCCTGCTATCAACTGTTTTGCATATATAAAAGCTGGCAATTCAGTTATGTAAATCTCAGACATACCTAAAGCTAAATTATATTGAATTTAGTCACAGATATACCACACCGTGTGTAAAGCTCATCCCCTTTCAGTTTCATATTTGTAAAAAAAAAACCAAACAAACATAAATACATATTTTCTTCTTCTGTGCTACTCAGTTTTCCTATAGACCCCACAGAAAAGATGCATTTCATGGACGGAGTGAATTGTTTACCCTTCTCAGGGATGACAAAACACAAATGAACTCTGATCCACAGACTGAATTATCTGTATAAATGTAACATTTAAGACAATATGGCCTGTTCAAGCATACTTACAGATGCAAACCCATCCCATTCAGAACATTTTCAAGCATGGTACAAAACACAAAGAAAACAAGATCTCCTATCCATAAAGACAAGGTTTTAAAACTGGCTTCTGAATCCATAGGATAGAACAGAGAACTAAAGCTCCTTCAAAACATTTCCCTGCATGGACCACTGATCTACGGGAAACTCATAAAATCCTCATTGTGATACCAAGTGATCATCATTGCAACTGCTCCCACAATCACTGAGATGCCTTCTGGGTTGTTTATGAAGGAGAGTCAGAGGAATTACACAAGTACATGAGGATTCAAGGAATGTTAGACCCAAGATTATCACGCATTTCTCCTCCACTGTGCCAATGGTAACATACCTGTGACCTTCCACTATAATCTTGTAATTTCCTTTTCTCACAAAACTTGCTAGCAAAGAAATCCCAAGTGCCTGAATTTTGAGTACCTGCAATGGAAGAAAAGCCTCTAGGTCATATTCCCACAATCCAGAGCTAGACTATTTGAAACGGATCCAGATGCCACTCCTAATGGCCCTTTTTGATGAGCAGAAATCACTGACTAATGATGCCTAGGAGATATTTTTCTACCCTCTGCTGCCATCATTTTCCCCAAGAGCCCCCAAGAGCTGCCATCATTTCCAAGGTTCTCCATTCTCCACCACTGATGTACATTTCTGTCATCATGGCATATTGTTGCACCTTATATTCAATGTAATTTCCCCTCAATTTTATGCCCTCTTTCCCTAGAAAGATGCCAAGAATCACTCCACCATACCATGAAAACAACTAACTTTGCCAACAGGTCGATAGCAGCTGCTCCTGAGCATCTGGCTTAACCTGTTGCCAGAAGCATAATTATCACTTACAATGCTCAACTGCCTGAGATGTTGGCAAGAGTCACAGTTTCTGGTATGCTCCTTTTTTTATCCATATAATGGACAGCAATTATCAGAGATAAACTAGAGACTAGAAAAGTCCCTCCCATCTAGACTTAAGTGGTAAGAGCTGCCTCCTCAAGATACAATTTTATATGCATTTTGTACACAGTATTCATAAAAAACCCCCAAACTTTAGTCTTCAAATGCCAGTCTTTCTCCTGGTTCACTCTATTGGCAATGACAAGAGGTAGATTATTGCACGGGGCTACTCAGAGCCATCACTGAACTGCCCTGAGGAAGGGCCTGCGTTTGATCTTGGTGGTACATACAAAGGTCTGATAAAACAGACAAGGTCATAATGAAAGAAGATGAAAGATCTTTGCACTAGCTAATTTATTGCTAATTTTGCCTATTTAGTTTCACGTTCTCATGTTTTGCATACCAGATAAAACCCAGACTAGACTCCCCAATATCTTTAATTTTGCATGCTTCACCCAGGGTTGATGTTGATAGTCCCATGGGTTTTGAGTGCATACTAGGACTGATATTCCTCCTGAAATCAGAATCAGGGTTTCTTCTGTCTGGAGTATGAGAGTGTGAACTGTTCCCAGTGTAACGTTTCATATGGTTTAGATCATCTTCTCAGATGCAAGTAAGTTTATAACAGAGAAAGAAGCTAAGAAGGGAAAGGGGTAAGTGAACTTCTAATATTGCTAAGAGAACTTCTAATATTGCTAAGAAACTGCTGGACAGGCAGTAACCTTGTGTTACAGAGTTTAACATTTATTGGCAAATAAGCAAGCTGGAAATTACTCCCCTCTTTCACATGGCTTCCTGCCCAGTAAGCAGGTTTCCATCCAAGTTCTTCACGTCTTTTCTGAACATTAGCTCTTCTTTGTCAAAAGTGATCCTACCACCCAGGCTCAAATGTCAATCACAGTTCATGGCTAAAGACACGCCTGTCCTGTACTGAATTCATGGGTACCTTGCCTCCATAAAACTGTCTTCGTTTTTATTCATTAGGTCATCTACACAACCTTGTTAATGGGGGACAAAAGGATGTAAAAGCACTGCCAGAGCTACTCCTTTACCTCCTTCCCACCCCCCGAAATCAACTCTCTCTGATGTATCCTGTGAAAAATAAGCTCTAATACAGAGTTGAGACCTACTAGCTCAACTTTAAAACTGTATTTTTCTTGTCAAGTATGAACATTAACTTCCTCTTTTAGATTTAGGGGGGTTGCAATGTTGAAGCATTCACCGCCTGCGTTTTTGGTTCTGCTTAAGATTTTTCAGGCTTCAATTTACAGACTGTAACCATGGTTTGCTAGGAATGGGGAGAGATCATGACCGAGAGTGATCTCGTTCACTCCTGTACCCACTGGTGATTGTCATATCTTACAAGGTATTTCAACACTATAAACCACTTGAATTAGTTTAGCGATTCTTCTTTTGTTTACTGATCCTACGACATCGTCATATGCAATGTCTTTTTGTAAGTATAAATGTCACCAAACCATTGTCAAGACTTCATTAGTAATCATATCTGCTTTGCCATAAGCATGGAAAAATCGAGCAAAGAATTATTCCATTCTGGTCAGAGAAGCATACAAGCCTTTTTTAATTATATTTAATTTAGAGATAAAATATAAGCATAAATATAAAATGTAGTAGTACAGACTTCTGCTTTTGAGACTGAAATATATTCCTTACTCTAGTACGAAGCTCCAAGGTAGCTCAGAGAGGAAGTTACACAGGTTCTTTTCCCCTTAGTTTCTCTGAGAATAAAGTGAAAATAAGCAGCAGTCATTACTGAATATGACAAAGACTTTAGAGACTAAAATGCTTTATGCAATGTTCCTCATTATAAAATGTACAAATGTTCTTCCATCTTCAATATTCACAGCAAGCGTTTAAAGGCCACAAACTTGAAGAGCACATTATTAAACTCTTCTCCTAAATGCAGCTGTTAGGGTGAAATAATAAAAATACTTCAAGCTGTTTTTATTGTGCATATCTACAGGACACAGGTGAATACCTAAGTGACTTGCTAATTGCTTTAAACACAAACGAAGTGTGGATGCGAGAACCACACCCAGATTCCAGTTTACAAGCAACAGCCTGTAACCTGTTTCCAAGTCAGGTATATCAGAGTGCTCTCTCTCTCTACCTATCTAGTGTTTTTCTAATTATTTCCAAACATATAGCCCATCTCATGGAAGTCTGGTATTTTAGACAAGAAATGAAAACAAATTTTTTTCAAGAAGATAAATGTTTTTCTGGGCAATGCCAACAAAATAGCAGCTCAGCAGGACCACGGACATCAGGTACTGATCTTGTAAATCTATGGCTTTCAATTCTGCCTCCAATTGTGGAATAGCATGGATTCAGTAGAGCACAAAGGTATTTTCTTGTGTCAACAGAACCATAGCAATGTTCAAATACTTTTTGTACTTTGGCTTTAGTATCTTAAGATACATCTGTTGCTTTTAGTAGTCATGTCTCAATCCTGATTCACATTCAGTGAACCAGGTGAACTTGATTCATGCCTATGCAGATGGCCACATTCAGGCTCACTGAGTGTCTCATACACCTACAAGATCATCTGTCCCAGGCCTCTTGGCTCACATGCATTGCTTAACCAAGCTGTATTGTGCACCTTGTAACAAAATATCTTCCCTCTTCCAGGAGGCCAAATACATTATGAGCCCTTCACCATTTATATTGACTTTTCTATATTAGCATAGTGCCATTGTTAGCAAGAGTAACAGGCACCTCAGTTCAGGGCAATTCAGACTTCCTGCACTGCATTCAAGCAGGCAAGAGCATGAAGGGCGTGCTGGCTTTTAGCCTCCAAGATGCCGCAGTCATTGCGGACAGAGAGCTGCGTACGAATCTCCAAACGCCTTTTGTTTGCATTGCAGAGGACAAAACCACAGCTGCATCTGTCCCTTCTCCACCCTCCAAGGACTTCCTTTTCTCAAGAACAAAGACTAATACCACTAGTGGGGTGACCCAAGCTGGGAGGAAAAAGGTACAGAAGCTGTATTTTCAGAAAATGCTGTTCAGTGCTTAGTTACACGGTAAGAAGGGCAGGAACGACAGATTGAGTGATACGAGGGGTGGAGAGAGTGGAAAAGAGAACGTGGCAAATGAAAAGGAGTGCTGGGGTCTGCTACATCACTGGGGCTTGCTCTGACTCCACATGAAAAATACAATCATTTTTCTTTCAGTCAGTTGAGTCTTGAATGTCTATTACGCTCGCTGGCAACTTGCATGCAAACTCCAGAAGCTTGTACTAGGTACCGCATTTGATAGAGATCTCTGTACTAGAGAGATGGGAATAGATGATCAAAGGCATTGACAAGCTATATAAGTGTTTCCATGAAAACACATCAATAACAGCTCTGCACAGGCTTCCTGTGAATCCTCATAAGATGGACACATTTAGAAACTAAAATCTCTAGTTCAGTCTTCTGCAACTGAGATACCCATGCTCTTCAATTTCTGTATTTTACATCAACAGTTCTTTTGGTTAAGCTGCCTTGAGATAGGTTCAGCCGCAGATTAGTGTTTTCTGGTATGGCCAACCTCAAAGCCTCCCTCAAACTGTTCACAAGAACTTTATATCCCTAGGACATAAGTAAAGGTTCTGCTACCCATATATCCAAAAGAGTTACAGAAGAGGTGCCCAACATTCAAACTCCATCCCATACATATTTCTGTAGTGGACGATGCGGTATGCCTCTTTGGGCAAAGTTTAATACTACACCAATCCTCCCCCTCCTCATGCTAGTATTGATCCAGAAGGGTCACTCGCCTTGCCCCACATTTGAGTCAGAGTATGAGCAGTGGGGACAACCATGACACTTAGACTGAAGTACCAGGTTCAGGTAGCCAAATACCATTGTTACGAGTTTTGAGAAGGCTATCTGTTTCCTCACTTACACAAGGGACATAATGAGGCTATGCAAGATGAGCAACAGTAATGTCTACGTCCTCTCCAAATTATGTCCTGAAGGAAGCTGCTTTAAGGCCGATATAAGAACAAAAGACAATGTTAAAATGCAGACAGATGAAGTCTTTTTGCTCCCTCCAAGACTTGTCACTCACTAGAGAAGGAGGCTTCCTCCTCTCTGGAGGAACAGATTTGATGTCACTGCATCTGTTGTGGCTTTATTCAATACTGTGCTGAGCAGCAGAGAACCATGCAGCCTTTTGCAATGCAAATACCCTTTTTCCACCTATCATTTGCCTGGATTGGCCCTATTTCCAGCTCATGATAATATATTCTGATAACTCTGTTTCCACCCTTACTTTCCACTCACGAAAACAACATCTGCCATCATTGATGTAATATGGCACAAAATACTGTTTCTTTTTGCCTTTACTAAAATGTAGACCCCATGCCTTCCACAATACTTTCTCCAGTCAAATATGGTAATAATGTGTCAATTCTCCAATCAAATATGGTTACCACTGGTTGGAGGCCTGTAACCAGTGGTGTCCCCCAGGGGTCAATACTTGGACCAGTATTGTTTAACATATTCATCAATGACCTGGACGAGGGGACAGAGCGTATCCTCATCAAGTTCGCTGATGATACCAAACTGAGAGGGGTGGCTGACACCCCAGGGGGCCGTGCTGCCATCCAGCGTGACCTAGACAGGCTGGAGAGCTGGGCAGAGAAGAACCTAATAAGGTTCAACAAAAGCAAGTGTAGGGTCCTGCACCTGGGGAGGAAGAATGTCAGGCACCAACGTAGGTTAGGGGTGGACCTGCTGGAAAGCAGTTCTGAAGAAAAGGATCTGGGGGTCTTGGTAGACAGTAAATTACCCATGAGCAAGCAATGTGCCCTTGTTGCCAAAAAGGCCAACAATTCTGGGCTGCATAGGGAAGAGTGTGGCCAGCAGGTCAAGGGAGGTCATTCTCCCCCTCTACTCTGCACTGGTGAGGCCACAACTGGAATACTGTGTCCAGTTCTGGGCTCCCCAGTTCAAGAGGGACAGGAAACTGCTGGAGAGAGTCCAGCGAAGGGCAACAAAGATGACTGAGGGACTGGAGCATCTCCCTTACGGGGAAAGGCTGACAGAGCTGGGACTCTTTAGGCTGGAGAAGAGAAGGCTGAGGGGAGACCTTATGAATGTTTACAAGTATCTAAAGGGTGGGTTTAAGGAGGATGGAGCCAGGCTCCTTTCAGTAGTTCCCAGTAACAGGACAAGGGGTAACGGGCACAAGCTGGAACATAGAAAGTTCCGATCAAATATGGGGAAAAACTTCTTTACGGTGAGGGTGACAGAGCACTGGAACAGGCCGCCCAGGGAGGTTGTGGAGTCCCCTTCTCTGGAGACTTTCAAGACCCGTTTGGATGCAGTCCTGAGTAATGTGCTCTAGGGAATCCTGCTTTTGCAGAGGAGTTGGACTAGATGATCTCTAGAGGTCCCTTCCAACTCTGAAATTCCGTGATTCCATGACTTGTGACATGAGACACTACAGCAGAACAAGCTGCCATAGTATTAAGTCACTCTTCTGCCCCCTTCTCTTCAGTTTCTCCTACAGCTATACAATTAAAAATAAAGGTAATCAGGGGTGGGCAGATCTCGGTGGGGGTTTTGCAACTTCAAGTAAAGACCGCAACTAGGGTACAGAGACGCCAGAGAAACTAACACATTAGTCTAGTCTCCAGGGAATATTCAGAAGATACCTACCATAGACATGTGGTATTTACTTAAGGTGGAAAACAAGTATCAGATTGGAAAAGTGCTTAAATATACTGATATCTTAAAAATAATCTGGTAAACAGACCAAGGTTATATAAATGAGACTGTTCAAAAAACATAAGGAAGGAATATGAGATGAAAAATGATTGCTTACTAAAACAAACTAAAACAAGTAGTAGAAAACTTTATAGTTGGGACAGCAGTTGTATAATAAAAGTTTATCCTACACACAGATGAGTTCCTGGGGTGTCAGTGGGTGACAAGTCAGGTAGGAAGAACCACAGACTACTCAACTATGAGGCAGGAGTTTCTCATATCATCCTGATCTTTTAAGACAGCTTGCCAGCCAAGGATGATGTGCTCCAAAGCCAGAGAGTCTAAGCAACATGCCGAAGGCTAAGAAGAAATTTGTGGCAGAACAAGCTGAACTCAATCCCTTAATTGCTGCATCATCACTCTTTACTTACATTAAGGTTAAGCACTTACAATTTCAAAATCCTTATACAACAGTTTAAAGGAGAAAAACAGTTAGTGTATAAGCAGAGGCTAGGTGTCTACTGCAGCGTTACTGTGCTTGGGTTTTTAGACCAGGGAAAATGGCTCCTAATGCAAGAGCTTTGTTGCGTGTCTCTGGAACATTACTGAGCTGCTGTTCACGTGCTGCCGCCTTGCACGTAAGAAGCATCAGGAAAAACATCGAAATCTACAAATTTTGTACTGAAGTCTATCTTTCATATTTTCTAACTAGTTTTACCTCACCATCAACTTACCACCATAATACTGAAAGGAGTAGGACAGCTACAATCCTCAGGGGAAAACCCAGTGACTTCTATCTGCTATACAGTTTTAAAGGCGTGGACAGTAGCACAAGCTGTCTAACTGATCAAGATGTTTGAACTGCAGATGGAGGTTTAAGCACTGAGATCTGAGGGTCCACTGCAGCCCAGTTTAGTCATTAGCAGACAGGGGCCAGACAGGGATGAAGTCACCTCACCATGTCAGAGGGCATCTTGGAAAATAAAAATCTTGTTCTTCATGTCACTTTGCCCTGCCAGAGATGAAGGAAGATGAACACAGTAAGAAGCCTTCTAACCAAATGATTCACTTACCTTTTTCCATTTGCAGGGCAGAATCACCTATACCTTGTTTGCTGCTGAAAGACTGGCCCCGCTACACAGACACAGCGGACCTGACCTCTGAGAAGCACTGCCTTTGCTTTAGATGGGCAGACGTTCTTCCTGCCTGGAAAGGATAGATGCTGGAGAAAGCCGTTTGGGATTTTTTCCTAAACATCCTTAGGAAGTAGATTTCAAACAGAAATGTCACTGTGCTCAGTTCCAGATGTGGTTACATGCTCCATAAACATGTTTTGATGAGTCAAAGTTACGTACAGTGGCAAGATGGCACCAACCAACTTTCATTAAATTTATATCATGTAGAAGTCATGACTGAAGGGGAAAAAAAAAAAAAAAGAAAAGAGATAAGAATAAAACGGTACGTTGCACATCAAAGCTTCAACCAGCAAGCGCATCAATATCAAGGGTGTGAAATGCTTGGGATCACAGCTAAGGATGAATCACCAGGGTTCCCCTGCCTACAGAAATCTGTGATGCAGACTTTTACTCAGCTGCTAGAGAGCTTTGAGATGGGCTGTATACACACATACATGCTCAGACTATAGATCTGATATAGAATAGGTAGTAGAGAAGAGGGGGCCTCCTTATTAAATTTGAGATCTACTCCAAAGATATTTTTTTCTGTGCTCTCTCCTTACAATGAGGAAGAAGAGTCCTGGCCCTAGAAAAACCAAAGCCAAGAGGTGCCTTACATAAGGCCTCTAGAGCCAAAGGCAATCAATCTCTAAACAGTGGGACAATAACTTCAGATTTTTCATAATATGTTTCCAGGAGCTTTATTTTAGCAATATGTAGAAAGTATTTGGAAGCTGTGACCTGAAACCTGAAAGAGCTCAGAAGTTCATAATGAACGCTGACATCTGCTTAACCTCACACCTCTATTTCTGTTCCTACTACAGCTATGACTGTCACTGATTTTAATCAGTGTCACAACCTTTCATGCTAACTCTAGAACATAGAAAACTTCAACTTCCAGCTGTAAGCATGGGGAGTAGCAGGGAAAACTGAGGGGGGTGAAAAAAAAAAAAGAGATATAGCAAAAAAAATTGACTTTCTGTATTTAATTATCAGCATGACCTGTCTTTAACCCAAACACTATGGTTAATAGGTTTCCTGTAGCCATCATGTGATTAGACAGCTCTTGCACCTGTTAGCATATTTAAGCATATATTTTTGTGTTAACGGCCAGTGTCTCTTTCTAAATAAGCCACGACTACATTTTAAATTGCTTAAGTCAACTTCCTCAAGCAACCACAAAGTGAGAGGTTCTCGTGGGAAAAAAGACAAAATAAAAAAGTGCTAGGCATCAGTTTTCAGTTCAGAAAACCTCAATTAAACCTACAAATTATTTTTTCAGAAGAAGGGAAAAGAAATTAGAAACTACCTGATCAAAATACAGAATAATAAATATAGAGTGGAATAATAGGGTCACAGGTGGAAAAAATATCTTTATCTATGATTTATCTTTGCTTTGAAGTGTTGTTGCTTTACCCTGATTATTGTAGATAACAAGTTCTCCAAGGGTAAACACTGTAGTATTAGTCTACAACTGCTCAGAACAATATAACTAATTCCCATTTGGGGAGAGGACAGAAGGCTTCTTCTAGCCCAGGGCACCTCACAGAGTAGCTCTAACTGCTCTCTTATGTGTTTGCACCTGGAGAATAATCTCAGTAAGAAAATTAAAGGTTTGTTTTTTTTTTTTTTTTTAAGAAACAGCAGAGCTGTTCAACCTAATCCTCCTTTCCCTTACACCTCAAAGTGTTATCATTAATAGGGTTTTCTCCTTCCAAATTACATTCCAAATTTTGTGACTCTAATCTACACTACTCCCCAAGTAACCCATTATTGACCCAATCCTCATCTTCACTTGTCCCTTTTTCAGAGCTCCTTGAAGAGGCTGACTCCCTGCCTGCACAGCACACCCGGCTCCTTTCCCACTGAAAGCGTAGGGGGATGACTGTGTCTGGGGTGGGTTTCACTTAAAGACTCCTTCTTTTATCAGTCACGTAGAAGTCTATTGACTGCAGTTAGGCTTTGTGCGTACTAATGCATGCATGTGTGCAAATGCCATCACGGAAGGTCCTCCCTGGTTATCAGGCAGTCACTGCGACAGTGAGAAAGTGCATGCGTTTGAGACCATTGGTACAGTGACATGGAAACAGCTTTATTTAAGTATCTTCTACCAGCATCGTTTATCCTTTCATATATTGGAATGAATGGGAAAGATACTCTAATATAAAATACCACAACACTGGCAGTACCAGTTCAACCGTATTTGTGGGTTGCATAAAATACAGTTCTCTGGAGTAGTTAATCCTGTGCAAATTTTTTTTTTTTTTTTAACATGGACAAGACCCAAGATACTATCTGATTCTGGCTTGCAGTCAACTAATCCCTTTATATTTCCACACCGAACTCTCGCACGAGCTCTGACCAGCCACAGCCCTGTGCTCAGCCTGCTCAAATTGTAGCAAGCGCTTCTTCATAAAAGGCTGCTCTGTACTAAACACGCAACTACCACCCAGCATCACATGGAAGAGAGACTCAATGATTTGTGCCTTTCTTCCAACTTGCTTTCTTATTTGCAAAAGAAGCCATTTCTGCAAAAGCTGAGAACGGAAAGCAGACTTGTTTTCAGGTCAGCCCAGGCTGACAAGAATGCTGGTAGCTTGTAGGAAAATTCGGTAACTACATGATACAGGAATTGAAGAGGAACCTGCTAGCTTTCACCTAGCTACAAACAAAGGCTGTATAATAACTAGCAGGATAAGCAACTTAACCTGCCACAAGGGCAAAACCATGAGTTTGTTACCCACATCATCATCATCAGATAAAGCCCTTCAATTTTTGTGCAGAAATTATGTTAAGCTTCATAAATACCTTCTATCTCATCTTCCCATTAAGCCATTCACTTCCGTATATCATTATTGCCTCTATAACAAGCTAGTGACAACCAAGATGTGGTTATGTCGCCTCAGGGTTTATTGCTTGATTTCTGTTTTTGAAGTTGCCGTATCTGCGCTGTGTACTAATTAGGGTTTTGTACTTATGTTTTGAAGAATGATGTTTAAAAAAAAACCAGCAAGCAAGAGATGAATCGCTAATATGGAAAAGTAGCTATGTTGTTTTGCCTTAGGTTTCGCTCTATGGTTTTTACAAGTACGACGCATGCATTTCTCAGGCGTTAAGCATATTGCGTGGCCATGAATTAGCCAGCTACAGATTTGGGTTTTCCTGCTTACTCACATTTTCCTAGCCATTTATGAAGTTAAAAAGAAAACTTCAGGAGTGTTAGGTTACATGATAAAAAAAGATTCATCTGCACACACCCAAATGAGCACAGAGAGATAGTGGCAGGAGGGGAAGCCAAAATAATGCCCTGCCTATTCCCAAGCCCGTCACAGGACCCATCAGCCCACCACAGCCCAATCTCCACAAGCCCAGAGAAGCACAGAGGCACAAGGGCAGGCAGAAACACAAATTAAGGACTCTGAAGAAGGGACACCCTGTTTGGACCCCTCCCAGGGTTGTCTCAGCAGGGCCTCAGCCCCAGTGTCCAGGCATGAAAACATCAAGATGGGTCAATACTAGAGCACCTTTTGAATGGAGAGTGGTTGCTGTGCAGAGGCATGGGACACATTATGGGATGTGGGGGAAGAGCATTTTGGGATTGCACAAGACTTGCTATGGGGTGTTTATGGAAGGCACCAGAGGTGGGAATAGGGACAGATTTAGATGATTTGGGGATGAACAAGCGTGGGGAAAAATAAGAGAAGTAAGGGGATATAAAACATTGGTCACATGTAGCCAGTTTGTTGTTTGGTACACTTGTTTGGCTGCACCCTGCCCTATCTTATTAAATTCATTTCTAACTCTCTTTCTGGGTGAGAGACTAGTTATTATGCGAGTGTGTGTATGGGGGTTTGAGTGCAGCTGCTGGAGTCAGACCACGGGTGTGAGGGCCAATGTGTCCATGGAGTGAGTGTGCAAGTGCTAGCCCATACAGAGGTGAACTGGCCTGGAAGCCAGGTGTGTATTTAGGGGCAAGAACAGGGGGGAGTTGGCTACTGGAGACCAGGGCCAAAAAAATATATATCTATTTTCCCACACCCCTCACTAGAGGACCAGAGTGGGGCAGGATGCTGCTTTTCCTACTGTCTGGGAATACATTGTCAGCCTTGCTGCTGGTTGGGCCTGGGGATGCAACACCTCACCTGTGGCCTGAGATACGTGAGGTTATTTTCCCCTAACAAAGTACTCTTTTCTGAATTATTATTCTTTGCACATATATTGTTATCACTACTCCATACCACAAGTATGTTTCATGATGTACTCTAATCATCAAGAGGGGCCTATGTGCAACAAATCATTGTTTCAGCACCCTATCTTCTCAAGGCCATTCTGACATCTCTTAAAAAAAAAAAAAAAGCAAAGCAGCAGTGGCTACTATATTAATAATGACAGAAAGAGCAGAGATGTTTGCTGTTCACATGGACCTCCCCGTCTCTTCATTTATACAGCAGCAGACCTTAAGGGCCACAGCCCTTCAGAGATGAGGAGAAGTAGACTTTCAACACAGAACACAGCCAGAGAATACTGTCTGAAGAGTGTGCAGGCTATATAAACAGGAAAGGAAACACAGGCAGGGAGAGGCAGAGTGCCTTTCCCCAGGTCATACACCAGGTCCTTGACAAAGCCAGAAATAGAGCTCTGGCTTCCTGAGCCCCCTCCACCCCACAGCACACCTGGTCTCCCACGTGGTTAGGCTGCAGACATCAGTCTTGTGTAGAGACACCCCTGCAGGCATCGGTGTGTCTGGAGGACAGTGCAGCAGCAACCTCACAGGAGCGGCACCTTTACTCTTTTCAGGAACTGAAGTTTCAGCAGAAAGAACTGGGCCAGGAGGTATTACACAGCAATGACGGTATTTTAACATTCTTCACTCCAAAACAGCTGTCTATCCTTTTCTGGATCACATTTAAGGGATTTGTTTTGCACTACAAATCCGTAGTTTCTCCTCCCATGTAAGAGGCTATTTTTATCACCAGACATCACCACAGAGCCTAGTTATACGACTGCTAAGAAAAACTCCTATTTTAAACACTAATAAAACAAAAAACATAGCGCAAGAAGAAATCACTCTACCAGACAAACATCAAAGCAAGTATACAGCACTATTGTATCCCCTTGCCTCTGAACAGTGGAGGCATTTCACCCTGGAAGTGATTCTTAGTTAAGCAACTGATTCGAAGGACAGAAATATTCATTCTTTACATATTCACTGTGATGACAACTGCAGTGTCCAAGATGAATGCCGGGGTCCCAAGCCTGCTGACCCACAAGCAAAATTCATCAAGTGAGAATCAGATCTGAATTTGCTCTTCTGGACCTTTTTCTTCCAGATGCAGGGCAGCACTTGTGTTTGTTAAGTAACTCACAAAATCAGAGTTGCAGGCGGTGGTGTCTCATTCAAGAGCAGCATCTGCGTCATTCCCACTCAGCAGCAAACATACTCAGTGCTCTACTTCATCCCCCCAGGCCTGTTTGGCCGTGTTAACACAATAATAAGTAGGTGGTTTGGTTTCAGTTTTCTTATTTTCACTACAGCAGAAGGATCTGGAGGAGGGTTTGAATTGTAACCTAAGGAAATTTATATATACAGTTTGTTCTTAAGTCTGTGGGATTCTTCCTCTTCCAGAAGGAGCACACCTCAGCTAAACAAAATACCCCCTCCCTCCCAGGTTTGAGCTAATTACACATATGTCATTCAGCAGTCACATGTTGTTACCTCCCTTTGCAGTAACAACCACCATTCAAGTACCAAAAAGCGTAACTCTCATGAGTGCACACTGCCTCAGTATACACAGACATACACCATCACATCAGTGTCACCAGGAGCCTGTCATCCCTCATGCAATCCTGTGCTGCTCTGGTCCTGACCCTGCCTCCACCCCTGCTCATTCCCACCCACAGCTGAAGTGAATCCACCTGTAAAGCCTGCACACCAGGCAGAAAGGTGGCCTGGGAGCAGACTGTGCTCCTGCCAGCTTCACACAGACTTTCAGCCCCTTGGTCCTCCAGGTTTAATTGTCATGGTTGAAGCTTTCGCAAGGCGAGTAGCAGAAGTGGCACAGCCCAGTCTACCATCTTCTGAGGAGAGCGAGGCCGGGGGAGAGGACAGCAAAGCACAACTGTGCCCAGCCACAGCCTTGCATCAGGCGAGGGAGTGTGGCATCAGGCGAGCTGCTGCT
Source organism: Dromas ardeola (assembly GCA_013398915.1). Lineage (NCBI taxonomy): Eukaryota > Metazoa > Chordata > Aves > Charadriiformes > Dromadidae > Dromas > Dromas ardeola. The sequence continues at coordinate 255,748 of VYZM01024138.1, forward strand.
TGGGGAGGAGGAGGAAGGCTCCTCTCACCCCTGTCTCTGCTCCTGCCCCTCCTGCAGGAGGCAGCTCCCTGCACGCCACAAGGCAATAACGCATTAGTATGATTCCCTATTTTGAGATGCATTACTTTTATTCAGCAAAATCTTGCCATTCTCCTCAAACACCAGGCTATGCTGGGGCTGAAGAACGAAGGGCCGAATGTTTTGATGATGCACATCCAGCCTGGAGTAAACCAAAGTGAATTAATAACGCTACACCTGGGCAGTTAGTGCACACGCTGCCTATTACCAGAAGGCTGCAAGCCAAGTGCCATTAACCTCCAAGGCAGATCGTTATTAGACCATAACACCCAACCTGTCATGTCTCATTGTTTCATTAACACAGTTCTGGAAAACCTCTAATAAAGTCAGGGAAACTGTTGCCTCAAAATTAGCAGAGATTACAAGATTTTCCACGTGGATACTGAAGAGAAGAAAAGGAAGCTTATTACAATAATTTTAAGGGCATTAGAGATAACTGATAATTTTGCTTCTGATCTAAAGCCCACTGAAGGCAGTAAACAGGCTCCTACTCTTTTCTTCTGAAACAGTGATTTTATTATTATAAATATGATTCTCCCCCACTCATTTATTAAATTAAATTAGAAGTTGCCCAGCCCAAAAGAAACCTGTAATGCTTGTACCAAAATATTTGCATGGCTGACAAGCTCTGTCTTTGAATCTTCATGAAAGGCATATAATTGTGTTTAACACAATTTATTTGTCATTAAAGAAATAAGCTTTGATCCGAACATCTTTGCAACAGAGATCCAAAGAAACTAAAACTCCAGGTCTATTTTAGAGCACTGTGCATTTAACATTCATTCCTTTCTTTATCTGATTAGGAAATTTATTCCCAAGTAGATTATAGAAATCTAACAAATAAAAAAAAGTTACACTTATATAACTTTATTATTAATGCCTCATAACTTATGGCTGGACTAGTTTGTTGTTGGATTTTTATTTTTTGAGAAGGGACATTGTCATCTGACTTAAACCAAAAATCTTTGGGACAAAGATTATTGACCACTCCACCACCCTAGAAAGCTTAGATAGCACCTAACCAAGTACGCTTCCAGTGTTTCAATGGGTCTCAAGTGCCAGCTGACAAAAATAAAGAGAAATTTAATTGGGAAAGAAAGGAAAAACTTTAATGGAAACACTTTCATGAATGATTTTGATGACAGTGGCAGCTTGTCTGCATTTACAAAACTCTCTGCAGTATGTGCATGGACAACAGGGACATCGTACTTCTATCCACAAGAGAGGAACCAGCTAGCTGAGGTTTTTGTTTGGTTGGGTTTTTTTTTTTCCTTTCTTCTTTCCCTTTTCCCTTTTTTGGTTTAATCAAGACATGAGTAAAACCAATGCTCCAGAATATAATCAGTTAAAAAAAAAAAAGAAGAAGAAAGAAAGAGAAAACATAAACAAAGGAAAAACCTCTCCAATAGAAAAAAAATTGTGTTTTTTCCTCTGCCAAATGCCTCCAGGAAACTTTCTGTGGGAGCTGGGACATTCATCTCCCAGAATCTGGCCCCTAGTGAGAAATTGCAGTGTGCCAAGCCAAGAAGAGGGGGGAGGGTAAAAAAAGGGAAGCAAATTCTACACCGATTGTGAAATAATCCGGATAATCTAATTTCCTATTACGTATGTGAAATATTTCTTTAAAAGAAGGAGAGTTACTTAGGAGTCATGATTGCTTAAAAAGAAAGAGAAAGAAAACCTTTAAAGACCATACCGATTTGACTTCCAAACTGGTTCTTATCCACATGAAAATAATTTATTACAGCATTTAAAAATCACAACACCCATAGTGGATGGGACCACCTTTCGGCCACATCAGTCTCTGCAGCCTGTTAGGCTGTTTAGGTTAGGTCTAGGTTAGTCTGTTTCCGTCACTGGCAAATACCAGATGCTTGGGGAAAAACGTAGGACTAGCACAAGCATGTGGTAACACCTCACCAGATTACTCTGCTGGAGTCAACACAATTCACATGTCTCCTGTCAGACTCGTTAAACCCAGAACTCTTGAACCAATGTGAAGTTCTAGCACCTCTAGCCTCTGCTCAACAGCTTAGATGACGTTACAAACCACTGCCCCTTGCCATAAACCTCAAACCCACTAAAATTTTTCACATCGCCTGGATCTCATGTTATAAGAAGCAGCAAAGAACTAATTCCTTTTCATCTTCTCCTTCCCTGTGGCATCAAAAGACTTTTGTCCATCCTTTCTCAGTGGCTTCTTTCCAAGAAAGGAAGTCCCAAGCCTATTTGCTGCTGTACGCAAGCTATTCAGTGCCTTTGACAATTACTGCTGCTCTCATCTGAATCTTCTCTAGCTCTAATCTGCCTTCTCTAGTGTGGAGCCGCCCTTAGCCATTTTCTGTGCTGTTGGCTTTTGGCTACTTATCCCACTGTGTGAAGCCTCAATGCAGGCAACAGTGGAACTAAAGGGTCTTTCGAAAATCAGTAGTGAGATGAGCATCTGGATTTTGGACTCATCAGTTCCTCAGGGACTGGCAAACAAATGCATTCTCAAAAAAACAAACAAACAAAACCACCATGACCACACCCCACCCCTCCCAACAAAATCCAGGTTTTCATTTTCAGTCATAATTTTTGAGTGAGGATAAGTCAAATTTGCTAACCAATGCGTATTTTTTAAAAAGAGAAGACAGTCCTAGAACAGATTCCCTGATATAAACAGCTTAGTTAGATGAAATTTCTAATGGTTCCAGGCTAGTTCGAATTATTATTCATATGGAGATCCTTTTATTCCAACCAGACTGGCATCGAAATTGTCATGCTGTAAAGACAAAGCTACTTCAGAGTGCCTGCACAGTAGAACAGCTCAGTCCCAGTGAATTTGTCTCTAGAATACCCTTGTTAATTTAGCCCTACCTCAAAAAGGGCCTGAAATACAATTGTCAGGCTCTTAAGTGCAAAACATCCATTCCAGAAAGTCTGTTTTTCCATTTATTTTTAAGCCACCACCAGCACATGCCTTTGAGAGTGTCCCAAGAGGTAAACTTGGGTTTCTGTCCCCACATGGAAGGACAGAATTAGCTGCTGCTTCAGACATATTCCACTCCTTTCCTTAGATTCATTGAGCTCTCCCGGGAGAAGACTACAGAAGTAGATGAGGAAATCATGTGTGTAAGGATGTGATGGGGGTGGGGGGTGGAAACACCAGGGTATAAACTGCATTCCCTCTCATCCTGTGAAGACCACTGGCAGAATCTTGCAGGAGGATATACAGGCTTGTTGCTGGCACCAGACCCAGTAGTAGCTCAGGGATAACTGAGCCTGTGGAGCTGCAGAGTCCAGGCAGGGAAGTTAAATACAGCTCCACCACAACAACATCGGTAAGCAGAGAGTGCGAGCTCCACAGGGTCTGAATTATGACACAGGTACAGCTTTGGGTCCTTCGGATCTGACCCCAAACCAACACACACCGGAGAAGTCAGGAAGCTTTGCTTCTAACTGGAAAGTACAGGTCCAGGCCTTTGGCAGTCTTTAGGGAACAACATTTTTAAAAGCTGTGGAAGCCCAGCCACAGATGCAGAGATGAAGCATTCATAGCATGCATTCTAATAATTTCTGTTTATACAACTTAGGAAAAAAACTAACTAAAACTAATTCCTTTTTGTGTGGGAATCTGCTCTGGTTTAACTCAAAGGTCATTTTTAAGTCTGTGTGCATTTACAGTGCTAGACAAATATTTGTCAAATATACAGGCTGCTGGTCTCGTTTGAAAGATAAAGGTTATGGGGGAGGAGGGGACGGAAAAACACCCCAACCAATGCAGAACGCAAAACTGAATGAACCTTAAGGAAAAGCATCCATCTACCAGAGAGTAACACATTCCTGCTAGCAGAGACTGCCACCTTTTGGGGAACTGCTTCAGAAGCCGAGCAGAAAGAGGATACTCCAACTTTCCCATAAATTTCCAGTCTTGGTTCTGTATTTGCCTGTATGTCAAGAGTGTGAAACGGGCTTAATTT
>VYZM01024138.1:269841-289739 GCA_013398915.1 Dromas ardeola
CCCCCGTCCCCTCTTCCCATCTTTCACTGGAAGGAAAAAAAAAAATTAAAAAAAAATAAAAAAAAAAAAAAAAAAGACGGAAGGTTTTGATTAGGTTTGTTAAGAGTCTATATAGGTAAGAGCTCATCTTGGGCTCAAAATGTAAAATTTTGAAGTCACCAATTAGCTGAAAAGAGCCTGTGAACTTTTTGCAACAAAGCTGACCTTGCAGCCTTCTGAAAAAACCCAGCTTCGAGTTTAGAAAAATTTCTGACTAGGGGGCCCAAGAATGGAGTTGCTAAACACGAAACAAGTTTCGATTATCTAGTGGGTTGGTGCCTTCCTTTCACCTCCAGGTTTGCCCTTTGATTTGGTGCAGCCAACCCCCCTTACCGGAGAATGATAAATAAACGCTGTGAAACGGGGCCCTGCCTAGTAGGTGAATTAGCAAACGTTTTGTCAAGATCAGTAACACCCAACTCAGGTACTGATAAATCATAAATTAGCTGCCAAAATCCATGGGAATTAGGATATTATTATTTTTATTCGTTAATTTGGAGCTCTTCGTAGTGGCTTCTGAAACTTTAGAATAGCTTTATGCTACAACCCTGAGCTCTTTTCACTTGCTGTGGTTCTCTTGAAATCAAACCAGCTGTAAAATACTGCCTACTTTTAGGCTTAAAATAGCTGAAACCACCAAGTTTCCTGTGGTTTCACATGAAACCATATGCTTTGTGATGAGTGTGCCTACAGTTGTAAACTAAGGGTGTAGGGCACAGCCAGGCAACTCAAAGGGTGTATTTGTCACCCCAGTGAAAGGCAAGAGCTGATCAAAGCTCAGAAGGACCTGAAGCAGTTAGGGAGGAGCTTGGATTTTTCTCTTCTTTTCTGTACTACTACTTGTCATGACTTTTATCAATGGATTCATGGTATTTCAATAATTTTTTTGAGCTGCAGCTCCCAGAAGCGAGGCAGCTACACAGAAATTGCCACTTAAAAAATCTAGCTCTCATCTATGTGGGAGTAAGTTTAAAAGTATAGCATGGGTACACACAATGGTTTAGAGAGCACCCATCAGGAAAGGCTTACCAATTTTTCTCCGTGATTTTATGGTTTGGGGATATGTGTGTGTTTGTATGGTGTCTTACGACTATTTAGTATTATCTCCCGTGTGCAATAAATAAAATGCAAAAGACTACCAACTCCTTCTGCCCCTCCCCAAAAGTGAGCATTAAATGAGTACTAAAAATAATGCTTCTGTGCAGACACTGTATTCTGGAACTTACAGTGGTCCCACATTTCTGACTAATTCTAGTTGTCACTTGAATTAACAATATCAAATGCAGATTGATATAATCTCTCTTGTTGATAAAAACCAAAGAGTTACTAACAATGAAGAGAAGTAGTCGAAGTCGCTTGTGCTATTGCAAACCATATTTATATACCAGTTATCTACAGGGAGCGTTTTCAGATTCAGCAGAAAACAAAGGGCAGGCTTCTCTCAGCTGTCTGGGTGACATTCTTATGATTTCAGTAGAGAAAACCACAGATTTGAAAGCTTAGTTACAGATGTTACTTTCAGATCATTTACAAAAATAAAGTCGAATCACCGCCTTCCACAGAAATCCTAATGTGGGTGAGGGGGGCTGGGATTTCAGTGAGAGCTAATGGCCACTTTTGCTGGAAAAAGAGGAATTGCAGCTGGGATAAAGCTTTTATTCATTTACTTATTTTTGATTGGTCTAGTTCTCTAAATCTGTATATGTAGGTCATACCTACAGCAAGAAAGCGCACTTTGCCTGGTTAAATTTCCTTTCAGGAAGATTGTGTCATTGTTCATTTCAGTCTTCTGCAGATTTTTCTCTATATGTAGAGTGGACCCTCCTTGTAACCTTCCACAGCTTCAGAAACGCAGAGCTTGTGGAAATGCGAGAAGACCCTGCTCTCTGCACTCATTCTGTGCTGTCAGGAAACTATCCAGTCATTACACCTGGATGTGAGATATTCTTTTCTCTACTGCCTTCATTCAAACAGCCTTGTACGTAGCATTGGTTTTGTAAACACATTGCCCTTAGCATGCCTGAAGAATACCACGCTGACTGAGGTCAAACTTACAATGGATGCAGGATAACTTAAGTAGGGTTATATTACACACACTTCACCGTGACCTGAATGGTTTTTTGTGTACACAGCCTGATTATCAAATACTATTTGGGTTGTTTTCCTGTTAAGAACACAATGCTAAGAGAACGCAGACTGAGACAAGACTTACTTAAATAAAACTGAGTAGGGCATGTGCATGGGGATATATGGGTGAATGATGCTCTGATTCTAACAGCAGTAGAAGGTTGATAAGATTGTACCTACTCTAATCTGACATACCATATGGTAGGTGAGTCTTCGCCTTTTCTCTGCTGGAAATATCCTCTGCTGCATGACTGAAGTAGTGTTAAAAGGGTCTAGTCACATTCCCACTAGACAAAATGCCTTTTTATTGGGGCTACATTTGATATCTGTCCTTAGCGGTGTGGATACTTCAGAAATCACGGTACCTTAATTATAAATAATGTGTGTGCTCGCCAGTGCTTGCTGGTCTATTGCTGATAGAAACTGGGTGTAACTGCGCAGGATGGCACAGCACAGAGGGGAATGCTTCTATCCCAGAGGTAGAGACAGCGCTAATCCAAGGCGAGGTGTCTGCCTGGCGCATGGTAGTGAACACATAACAGAATATGAAATCTCCTTCCATGCTAGTGAATCCAATTCTGAAACCTCTCTATGCTAATTAATTATAAGTAGAATCACAGAATTGTCCAGGTTGGAAGGGACCTTTAAGATCATCGAGTCCAGCCAAGTAAGCCCAGGTCACCAAGGAGGTGAGATAAAATAGAAAGAACATGTTCCAAAATTATTTCTTCTTGCAGACAACTTTATTTGTAGAGATGAATGCCCCTGAATGATGCCAAACACATTGGTGACAGTGCATGAAGTCAAATGATGTCATTCAGTCACAACTTCCTTGAGGAAATCAGTTAGTCTTCCATAATTAGGCTACTGTGCATGTAACAATAGCTGAAATCCTGCATGTATGATTGGTGTAGTGAGGAAAAGATAATAAAAAGCAGTGAAAACAGGGGCAAAAAGTGTACAGTATGCTGCCTTCTTTAAGAGCATTTTTTCTTATTTTTGTAATCCTGGAAAATCTTTTTGAGAATGAAAATGAGCACAATAGCAAAACAGAACAGGTAATGGGTTTGGAAAAAGTAGAAAGCCAGCTCCTTCAGTGTATAAATAACATGAATAATGATGAAGCAGTATAGGAACAAGGCATACTGGTTTGGGGGCCGGAGTAGGTCTTGGAGTCCTTGGCTAAACTGTGGAAAAAAGGGAAAAAACCACATTATGTCACATTATATGTTCCACTTGGGTCCAGTCCATGTGCTTTGCTGAGCACACCTGGCCTTCTGGCACACTTAATTCATAAAAAGTTGCTATGAGATAAGCCAGCATGTGAAATGAGAGCAAATCAGCTACTCTGTGTTAATACATGTCACATTCCCACCCATAACCATAACGTGAGCTAGGTTTTCTCTCTCTCTCTGAAATTAAAGTATGTGACATCATATTTACTGCAAGAATGAGCGTTCAGGTACACAAAGTGGTTCATGTGAAGTGGCTTATGTATATCTATCTCTACATCTGTGGCACAAACTGTTGCCTGTGTTTTTTCACTGCATGGTCATTTTCAGACATTTACACATGGTCATGGGCAAACTTTCAGGTCTTAATTTAATAAAAGAATTCAGTAGTTAATTTCCTTAGTCCAGATGCATGTCAGTCATTTAGCCAAATATACATTGGACCTGATCCGCATCTGTTTTTCTCTGATATAACTTCATTGATTTCATTGGAACTGCATTTACTTCACGTAATTGTGAGATCCTATCCAGGCCTATGGATTAGCTATATGGAAAAAAAAATAATATATGCAGATGGAAAACTCCAGGGCTTCTGTGGTGTTTAGCTGAGTGCCATTACTGTGCATGATCTGAGCTCCTATGTACAACCACAACACAAATGCTACACATACTGTGTAAAACACATCCTTCTATCCTCTCCTGATTTAGAGCACAGAACATGCAAGGGAAGACAAACATGCAAGTACCTCTAAAACATTGATGATTTAGATTCAGATACTCTGCTTACTCTCTAACCCAGTGCAATGACAAATTGCGTTAAATTGGAGGACAGTCTGGCCCACAGACAGCCAATGTGATCAGGAAGAGCCCAGACAACCAAGATTTGCAGCCGTCCCATTTGCTAAACTCTGCCAAATAGAATGGTCTCTTCTGGGCTGGACTACTGTTAACAACAGACTTTTATGCCTGAACATACGATAACTTCAGCTACTTAGGTAAAAAACAGGCTTGAAAAATCTGACTAATTGTCTAGAAAATTTGAATTACTTTGGTAGATTCTGTCATCCACTCATTTATTCATGTGTTTATTATCTGCGTCATCTAACTGATCAATTTCCAAGCCAGGAAACTGATCTCACTGTAGAAGCAGGAAACTGATTAAAGCGGTGTTAAGAGCAATTCCTCTGATGTTCAGGGGGGGATTCTTATTTAGGAAAAAGTTCTTCGATCCTTATGTCATAAACTTAATTTGTGAGTTAACTGTTCTTTAATATATTTTGTAGCAATGAATATTGTAGGGAGTAGAACAACTCCATTCTCCTTAAGTATGTGTACAAGCTGTAAAGATCACCTAGTCAAGTCTAACTTTAAAAGAAATCACAGTACTACTCAGCATGCAAAAGTATAAAATCTTACAAATTGCTTAACATAGAATGTGAATGTTTTGGTCTCTGTTGCGCTCAACCCTTTTTCCTTCCCCTGCTTACCGATCTTTTTACTGCCTGTTGATGAATCTGCTCCATTCTCTCTTCATGAAGCCTTTGCTTTTCATTATCTTCATGTTCATATTTCAATTTAGCCAGCACAAAATCCCACCTCATCCTCTCAAGCTCAATATCAGCTGCTGTGACCTGCTTGCCACAGAGCTGTTCCAGCTCCTCTGCATTGGTGGATACTTCTGATGGCAAAGCACTGGTTCCTCCGTTCATGTCCAAATATGCCATATGACACTTAGCATCCATGCTCTCTGTTTTACTGTCTGAGATGAAAGATGATGTTGTCATGTCTCTGATGGCTCCCTGCTATAAATTGGAGAGAGGGAGGACAAATTTGTATTGAAGCTGACAGATGAAAATAGAATATGTTCATCTAAAGCCTGAATATTTGTTCAAGTGATTATTCCCACATTTGTATACGACTCACTAGTTTTCTAATATCCATTATTTCCCTTTAAAAAGTTTGTTCCTAAAGTTGGAAAAGAAATTTTCCATTGAATGTTGCCTTACAAAATATGAAATATCCACCATATAAAAATTTTCTGATTTGAAAATGTAAAGAAATTTCTAGAAATATTTAACTAGGGCATGGTTGATCTAAACCAAACACTGTGGCTCTTTTGACCAAATGGAAGGATTTCCCATCTGGTGAATTTGATGTTGATGTTAATTTTCATGTTCCATGAAAATGGAAGCCACTGAGGTTCTTTACCTCTGAAAAATAACTCAAATGTCTCATGATCCTCACTTTCCTTTGCACACTCAATTTTCTGGCTGATCTACATGTTCTACAATGCATTGTAGTTTTACCACTGGAAGAATTGTACCTTCCACTTACCATCTTTTCATGCAGCTGCTTCTTATTATCATTATTCTGGGGTTCCTGTAAAGTAAGTTGATTATCTTTCTGATTTTCCTCAAGCTCTTCCATAGTTGTTTGGAATGAATATTCTGATCCCTTTAGATTGCCGATTTCTTCCAAATCTTCTTGTATTTCCTGGTGTTTAGCAAACAGAGTTCCTGTTTCAACACGGGAGACCTCCACTGATGTTAAAGCATCTCCAGTGATGTTCTGGAATAGAATGGGAATATCTATGTGCTGACAATGAAGTAGGTGACCCATATGTAAGAACAGGAGTGATTCTGAGAATAATGTAGGCACATACACATAGGGCATACTGGAGGCTATATGAAAGTGGCTAGGGGTTTAACTCTTATTTATGTTCCATCATGTTCCTTGCTTAGATATGAATAAAAAAGAAAAAACACTGGATATAGGTTGGTAGGTAGACCTTCTGAAAATCTCACTTGTAGGCTTTTTAAGACGAGAATTTATCAGAAATTCCCTTTACAGTAACCCACGGAGATGGCTAGGGCCCCCCAGGAAGTAAGAATAGTATATCACAGTTCTTTAAATTGTAACATAATCAATATCCTTCTGCAGCTCAAAGACGGATGGCGTTTCTTTTGTAGAAATAAAATTTGACTGAAAACCTAACTTAGACTGGGGAGTTTCCTACTGCCTCTGGCATAGTCAGATCACAACTTGTAGGGTACATCTCGTCATTAGCTAGAAGTCAATACTATCCTTTTAACTGACTGGAGATAGGTAGACATTTCAGCATGTGCGTTAAGAATTCAACCGCTTGTTTCCAGGCTCATAGTACTTGCTGCATTTTATAAAAGTGATATAAGGCATAGATTTCACATCTGAGAAAAGATTTAGGCAAGTAAGACAATTAGCTTGTTTGTTATTGAGTTTGAGGAAGAGAAGCAGAAGAGGAAGAAAGTAAAGCAAGCTGATTACCATGGATAACTGATGTCCAAAGATAGGGCAGGTATCAGGCTAAACATAAGGCAACAGTCTCCTCTTCACAGGATTTCCATACAGAAAATGTGAAAGCAGCTGTCCCAGTTCAAAGGCTGGGACACATCGACCGCAGAAATTCTGCCCTTGGCTGACTTCATAACTGCCCTGTTGCCACAACAAACCAATGTTTTTTGTTGGCAAGGTCGCATTCTGCCACATTCCTTGTTCGACCACTGGGGCAGTATTCAGGCTCTTCAAGGGGGACTGAGCTTACCTCCTCCTCTGTCACAGACCATCCTACTTGGTCACTATTTTCTCCCTTGTAAATACATCTACACATTGCAGTGAAGCTTTCTGCCAGAATCTGTGGACTCCCAGAATGTCCAAGTGCGCAAGTCAATTAGCTCTTTCTGAGAGGCAGGTTTGTTGGATCAGATAAAGCACCATGATAATAGCTATCCCATTGCAGTGTTCCTGGATAGTTTCTCTGCAAAGTGTTGCATTGAATCTTATGCAGGAATTTAGCCCAGGAATCTCTGCAGTGTCCTCCATCCCCTACTGTGGATATGCCAGCATTTCAGTTTCCCATCTATAAACTGTAATTCCTTGCAGGGACTGGTAACAAGCTCAGAGTGACTTCATGAACAGTAAAGGATGTCCCTGTAGTGAGGTAATGTGAGCCTTTTAAGAATCTTAAAGAACACTTTCTTCTCTGTTATTCAGGAGTAGGGAAACAAAGTTCTTCTACTGATACTGGTCTGTATAAAGCACTTTTCAGAAAAGGATCTATCAATTACAGTTTATATCATGTACCACAATTGCTTTTTGCCCTGTTGCATATATCATATACAGTAGTGCTAAGTCAGTATATTTGCTGGGTAGGTGATGTGTGGAGACCTGGATGACAGATCCAGTGAAAATAAGAAAGACTAATGAAGTTACTGAGACTACTTCCTCTTGCATCATTTATCATCTGTTTTGTCAGTTTACAGATGGATTTTCAAATCCCAAGGCACACTGAAGACAGAACGATACACAGGGCCCTAGAATTCCATCATTAGTTTTGACTGAAAATATTAGAGCTTTTAATTGCTTTTGGTGCCAATGATCCAATTACGTAGTTAAACATAGGTCCTAGTTACTGAATAATCATAAAAAGAGCAAGAAGGGATGTAGGATATTTGTGTGTACATGCATATTTGCGTATTTACCTTATGCTTTCCAAAGGTAATGTGTATTTTCTAAGATGACACTGAAATGGAGCTGTAGCAATCTTTGTGGTTTTATTGCAGTTAAGTTTCACGGATTCTTGGTGGGCAATGCAGATATCATAATGTCTAAAATGCTGACTAATGATGTATTTGTTCAGACAGTCTCAAGACACCCTCACGAATGTATATCCCAATAAATCTTAAAGAACTATAAAAAGGATTTTCATCTCTGTCCAGGGATCAAACATTGTAGTGCAGTTAGGAAACCAATCTGGCTTTGCTGAATGACTTCATTGGCAAGTGGGAGGCGTAGGGTACAGTTCGGTAGGCATGAAATATACAGTAAACCTCCTACAGTAAATAGGTACGTGCAAAATCATTCATTTTCCATGTACCAAACACCTTTGAATCTTTTGAGCCAGACTCACCACAAGGTACTTCAGAGAGCTGTGAAGTTCTCAGCATCTCACATGCTCTTGTCCTTGATTTATTGAATTAAAATATTTGCCTTCACATTCAAACCGAGAGGAAGCTAATGTAATTTCTCTTCACCACCCGAAGAAGTGGAGGCTGCTACTTCCATTTTCAAACGATGATATCTTTTGCTCGGTTTTGCTTTCCTCTTATCTCTCCAAACTTGCTGTCACTTGCTGAAGTTAATGCATAGCAGGAAGGTATACTGTTGCTGTCATTTGTGCTGCAGTTATTGCCATATATTGCAAAATTTTACTTTCATTTCCTTCTTGATATGATTTTTTCATAGTTGCAAGGACACAGTAGGGTATATGAAAGCTGGGATAACTGTATATATATTTAGAGAGTGAGAAACATTCATGCCTGAGTAGGAAGTAGCTCTTCACAACGTATTTAAATATCTGAAGATAATTTCTCTATAAAGCCTAGCGCATCTTGTATGGGCATCTACGTTGGAGGCCAAATTTAGAGCAGGATGTTAGTAATAAGGGATTGTGAGAAGGTGCAAAGAATTCCAAAGGAATTCCAAAGGTTGGGCTTTTTGGTACTCAGGCACCACAAATTCCTACGTAATATTTAATAAATGGGAAGGTCAGCAAACGGAGTTGTATGTGGACACTTACCAGCTGTTTCAGTCCCATCCGGTTAGATGACCTTCCAGTACACTGGATCACAGTGCTGCTGTTTGGAAAAATGGGAGAGGGCTGGCAAAATAGTTCCTTAGACTGCAGCTTTTAAGTTCTCAAAGTAGTCAGGTAGTCTTCCTTAGATGCCTGTTAGGAAACAAATGAGTACCTGTTTTGTTGTACACACACTATTGCTATAGATTTTTATGTACTTGGGTTAATTTGTAAATTAATGGCATCGTAAGAGGAGTTATCTCCTCTTAACATATGAGGAATTGAGGCACTGGCTAAAACAAATGACATACCCATGCTTGATCTTTAGTCTTATGCCTTATCTGTGCTACCACCCTTCTTTGCTCATATTTTCTCCTTCCAAATAGTGCAGCAGTAGACAAGATAAAATTCTTAGGAAGGAAACAAGTATCACATTTCTCCTACATACATTGCCTTTTGAAAACAGCTGTAGTTATAAAGTTACTGATGTACAGAGGCATTCATACCAGAAAGAACAGCACGCATAGGAAAATCCTGAGTAGATACAACTAACACATGCACAATCGTTCTCACATTCTCATCAAGCTGGAGGAGTTGTGCATGCACTGGACAGTCAATCTGTGTATAGTGTCAACATCACCAGCACATCCAGGATGCCAAACATTTAGAAATTCCAGACAAATGGCCAAACTCCTCTTTTTCTGGTCAGACAAAACTTACATGCAAGAAAAGAGCACATGTTTCAGTGAAATTAAAATATACGTAAGCCTTGTCAAATATAATGGACAAAAAAATGATGATCACCAACATTTCCAAGCTCTTTAAAGGCTGAGCTCCCTCCTCTATGTATTTTTTGATCAATTCCAATGAGCCATTTTAAATTATCCTAGCTAATTGTGCTTCACTGTTCCTTTTAGTGAATTTTGATGAACACTCAGAATATATGTTTGAGTTCCCTGAAGATAAGAACAAAACACATGGTCTGTACATACTGAATAACAAAGACAATATTACTTAAGCTGTTCTGAGAGAAAGTGGTCTAATTTTACCATAAAACTTATTCTTCTGCTTTTTCTACAGCTTGCTTAATAAACTTGGGATCTGTTCCTGTGTCAGCACTGGGATACTTAATTTTCATGGGTTGTTTTTTTTTGTGCACCAAGAAAAGAGCTCGTCCATTTTGTTAAAACAGTGCAGAACTATTCACCTGTAAGATTTAATTACTACATACAAACATACATGAATACATACATATCTACATACATGATTTTTTAAAGATATTTGTTTGTCATGAAGGACAGAACAGGAAATACGAATATTTCTGTGACCCATTAGGGCAAATTAATTTTCTGAGTGATGGTTTGTTTAAGGACATGGGTGTTACAGTAATTTATGATGATATGAAAACCCTCAGGGATCAGATTATCATCTAGAATAGGTTAGCAAACCTCATTTTCTTCCATGACATTCTGACATTTTTCATCCTCTGAGAATTTGGCCTAGAATATTTCACATCAATTCTGAGTCACTACAGATAAAGTTGTGTTCTTTTACCTGACAAATAATACCGAGACTCCCAAATCCAGGTAACTTCCTACATCAGTATTTCATGGAACACTGACAGATCTGTTTCATTTTGGAGCTTTCTTAATTTCAGACTTTACTCTGTACTCATTAAAATTCTGACCGTACTTCACCAAAGATAATTTCTTGAAGCCTGGGTCCAACCCCACTTGCTCTGGTGAAAAGGCGCAGCCCGGCTTCTCCCAGGACAGGTATTAGAACAATGCCGCCAAGCTGTCTAAGTTTGAAAGACAGCCGAAAGATGAGAGTAGAAGGCTGTGCATGTTGTGTCTGACTTCTCTGAGTAAGCAGAGAAAGCCAACAAGTACCAACAACCAGTGCAAAAGCACCACCAATTTGATTTTCCTGAAATTTTATACTAATTTTGCACAGCTGTAATTGACATCACACCATTTGAGACAGCACAGTATTGCTGTCATGGTATTTAAAGGCAGCTTTTAGTCAGAAATAATTATATGGGACTTCAACAATATCCAGAGTTTCAGTAAGGAGTTGATGGTTGGGTTTTAAGAACCGTGAATGCATTTAAAATGGGAAAAGGCTTTTTTGAACACCTGACAGGAACTTCTGCAGTTATTCCAGGTATTAGAAATAAGCCCTGAATAAACATAAAAGTATTTGCAAAACCTGAGCTACTTTTGCTGCTGGTTTCACTGCAGTCAGTATATCAATCACTGAAGAATTAATGAAATTTTTGCTTCTAAGTGAATTGCTCCAGTTGCCCCCTTGGTTAAGTTTTGAATCATTGACAGAGTCCAAGCAAAGCAAGCCAAGCAAAGGCCAGTCCTGAAAGATGAATGCAGTCTTTCTTCTGTTGGCCTTGGGCCATCACTATAGAAGACGGTTTCTCCCATTGCTTACACCTATCTGAGTTTCACAACTGCCAGCAGATCTGTTGGAATATAGGATCCCTTCAGAGAATGACAATCAATTGACAAAATGTCATTCTTCCTATGTATATGCTGGGTGGGTGATGTCTCACGTTCGAGGTAGTTCTACTTTCATCTTTATATCCACTTTCAATAGCTGACAAATCTAATTTTTTTGAATATTCAGGATATCTGTGTTCAGATGAGACAATTTGCTAAAATTATCTCTGCCTAGAAAACATATACACTGAGAAAGGAAGGAGATGGTAACATAGCTATTTGAGAAGCCATCTCCAGTGTTCTGAGAACAGAGGTACCACGCATGCTGTTAACAACCGGACCTGCGCTCAAGCCTGAGATGCCATCACAGAGCTGACACCATGATTTACTTGGATACCTGCTTTTATTCTCCTCCTACCCTAGGAACTGGCTCACGATGACAGCTGTACTTAGAAATACCCCCCACACCAATACTACTCACATTAAATGTCAGCCTAGTTACTCAGCCTGCTCCATCTCATACTATGTGGTCAGAACTGTCTCAGTATGACATTAGCATTTGAAATATGTTTCTCAGCTACCAACAATCCTCCTCCAAAAAAAGATAGTTATTACTTCAAAGAGAAAAAATCAGTTCTTGAGCCATCGAGACTACATTTCTTCTTCCTCTTCTTTTTTTTTTTAAATACACATCTGATATTTCTGTAAACTTTTTGGGATGATGCTTTCCTCTTTATGACTCAACTTTACCGAACATTAATAATACGTCTGTCTTGATATAAATATGTAGATGAGTCCCTTCTCCCAGGACATTACCATATAAACCAAGGTCAGATGATTCAGTTAAACGCCCAAGTTGTTCCTGGCACAGCTCTACTTCTGTAAAAGGAGCACATTACTTACTTACACTAGCAGACTTCTTTTTTTTCTTGAAAAGGAAGTACAATTACAGTAAGACCAATGGAAGCACAACAGTGCTTCTTAGTCTGGTGGGTGGAAGTTGATAATTCAGGACACATATATAAAGAGCAATTTAGGAGGTGACACTTGGTGTTTTAGAGAAGCAAGGCAAAAAAGAAGGCAAGAAAATCCTTACAGGACGAAGACACAAAAGAAGAAACAAGTCAAATACATGGACTGAATAAAGAAAGGAAGCTAACAAATAGCTTTAAATGGCAATTGCTCCCAAAAAACAAAGCAAATTAATATCACCAAGACTGAACTCTCTCACGGAGAAGCTCTAGGAACAAAGAACAACAGATGACTCAGAGAGGAGCGAAAGAACGACGAAATATTAACTGAACATAGACACTCTTGATGTGAATGGCAGTCTCTGTCTTCAGTCTGCATTTGTGTGTATTGCATGGGGAGGAAGCCAACATTGCACCATCGCAGGGCACACATCCCCTTGGCAGGGTGTAACCCTGCGAACACCATGTCTCTCAGCTCCCTTCACATTCTCCTAGCAAGTTAGACAAGTTCTAGAGAACATTTCACTTTTGGGGGATTTGCACTTACTGAAAAACTTAACAAGCACCCCAAGAATATTCATCCAGCCTTCCCGGCTGGCTCCAGGTCTTCATACTTAGCCCTTAATATAACTCCTGCTGAGGTTTTCTACCAGCATGACCCATCTTCATCACCCAGGCTATCTGCCTCCTGTTCCCTGAAGGAAAATACCTACAGATTCTCTGTCAGTTAAAATCTCCAGAGAAACTGCCTAAGCACACCTGTTTTCCAAGAAGCAACTTGCAGAGTTTCCCCTTCAACACTTCCCCGAGGTACCTAACAGCTGTTCTTCTAATGTTAACTGAGAAGTCTCTAGCTGTTAAGGACTTAGTCCCATTCTCCAGCTCCTCTGCTGCTGCTCCAAGCAGCCATGTCTGCAAATGGCAACACCATGCAATAGCAGGAAGGGAAAGAGGGGAAGGTCATATCATAGCCTATACAGCACAACTAAGGAATGATGCTGACCATCATCACATAGTCAAGCTTCCCTTACCCCCCAGTTTTAAAGACAATACTATAAGGAACTGCAGTCTTAAATAATGAAGAAGAAAAGTGCTGTATCACCCTAAAGTGACCTGCTGTAGTTGTCATTCGGGCTGCCAGGTAAACTACTGTGGCAACATAGTAACAGCAAAGAAAATGCATCATCCTGACATAAGGCTTGGCAAACCATTCTGGAGTGAGTCCAGAAGGGCCAATGGGTTTGAACAGCCAGATGTAACAGCATGAAGAGACTGGTCTATACAGACAAAGACACAACAAATTTCCAGGGAACAGTTACAAATATCCATATTATTGGGAGATGGAGCACATGCAACACTGAATAGTCTCATATTCTGTGTCTCCAGTTAAATAGCAATTAGACTGCTCTGGAATGGATATGTAACTGGACAGGAACAGCCTACAGAAGACTTTTCTCCATTGCTGAGCTCTCTGTAAAAGCACTCTCCATTCAAAAGGGTGTGTCTGGGGCTCTGTGTGTGTGTGAATACTATGCCTAATTATAGCCTATATTGTCTAGGTGGCCACATAATATATCATCAGTATCCAAAACTGGGCAACAGCATCACTAGATGTGGAAAGTTCATAAATTTAGTCTTAGACACAATTTACTCCCCCTCGCCCCACCCCCAGTGGAGAAGCTAAAGGAGCAATATCTCACCTAGAACACAAAAAGGAAATGGAAACCCAGAAAACCCTGTCTCAGTGAGAGAGCAGAGAACATCTGCTGCAGCACTGGGCTGCATGGCCGCCAACTCACCAGGTGAACAGGATATTTGGTGTTTGCAGACAAGCTGAACATGAGTCAGCAACGTGCCTTAATGGGGGATGAGGGTCAACAGCATACTAGGCTGCATTAGCAAAAGTGTAGACAGCAGGTCAAAGGAAATGCTTATTCTCTCTGTTCAGCACTTTTGAAATGACATCCGGAGTACTGAACCCAGTCTGAGCTCCACAGGAGACAAAAGACTGTCAAACTGAAGGATGTCCAGCAGGCATATCCTAAGATGACCAGGGGATTCAATACATGAATGAGAGACCTGGGTTTGTTCAGCCTACGGAAGAAAAGTCTTTGGGGGGATCTACCTGCTATATTAACTACCTAACGGGCAGCATTTAGCTAGGCTTTAACCATCACTCTATGAAGGGAGTTACCTTCAGCTTGTTTTTATTAATAACCAATTAATAACAGCTTGTTTCTGTGTGCGCCGGTGGCTCCATGCTGACCAGCTGCTTCACTTGCAGTGCTTGTTGCAGGGGCTGAGTCTGTGCTGGGAGCTGCACTGCTGGCTCCGGACGTGGGAGGATATGGGTTGCTGATGTGTGAATGTGAGGGAGAGCGAGGTGTGAGATTTGAGGGTGGTGCAGGTTCGCATACCGAGCTGAGATGCCAATTTGTAGGAGTGAAGAAATACAGTGGGAGGCTATAAAAGAAGGCTGTCACTTTCTGCATGTATGCAGTTTCTCTGATAGAAGGAGTCAAACATACCCAGAAACTCAGTGTCTCATAAGCCAGATTTTTAAATCTCATGGTTTTCAATCACCTACCATGAAGAAAGGGGAAGAAGAAATTACATTTATGTTATTGTGAAAATCAGAGATTCCAAAGATGACTTTGTAAATATTAGAAAAACGTCTTTGTCACTAGTACTGTGGCCATCAATGGTATGCCCTTTCTTTTATGTAAAGCATGGTATTCCCCAGAAATCAACTAACTGGGAATGATAATAAATCTTTTCCACCCACAATGGCTCTTGGTTTTAGCGCCAGTTTGGTGATAAATGCCAGTTCGTATCATAAATATATGATGTGCTAGCATTATACTTGAGTTTTCAGAAAGCAGAGGTGAGGTTAAAAGTTTTAAATCAATACATATCAGAACAAGGAGATATAATACCTACTAGCATATGACCAGCACGTTCTATGTTGGCAGTTGTAACAGGAGATAAAAAAGAAAATAGAAGGGAAGAGATTTTGAAGCAGTCACAGCTTTTTCACACTCAATATCAGAAGGAAGCTGAAAGAGAAAAGAAGTGATGCTCAGAAGGAAATACCTATCAAAGAGAAAGGAACCTGTGCCAGCTCTTAAGAATGGATGATGGGTTCTCTATTAGCTCAGATAAGCTTGCTGCTATGAACAGTGTCAGAGGCCTTTCAGTCTTTATCTTTATGGTCTGATACTTTCCAAAAAGAGGAAAAAGCAATGTGACTAGGTCATTGGATTTACCTGTCAGTAACTCATTAGGATAATGTATGGAAAAACATCTTGAATGAACATTTGCCAAAGCTGATTAGAGAGCTTTCGCTGCCAAACAATCCAGCTTTTGCTGGAAGACCTGGAACAGCTTTGAAGCATGAAGATCACAGATGGTGATATGCAGCTGGCAAGGATGTGGTGGGATTCAGAAACAAACAAAAAAAGATAACCAAATGTAAAAGGTGTTTGAGGAGGAAATGGAGGAGGTATGTCAATAGTCAGCCCACAAATCAGTAAGCAAGGATGGGAAAAGGAAGCCTGGGCAGAACACAGAAGGAAGTATCATACCCAGCTCAGTAGTTAAACGCTTCTGCATTTTGCTAATGTCTCATTCCTTCAGAAAATACTCTTCAGAAATCCTCTTAGCCTGTTTTTAATTAGATCAGGGAACATGCCAATAGTGCAAACGTATTCACAGACAATGCCAAAACACTCCTTCTTGGGAAGCTCAGGTAGATGAGGTAGGTTATTAAAGTATGATGAGTTCTGTGCTGAAGGAGGAAGGTTAAAAGTTCAGAAGAAAAAGAAATTAAAACTGAAAAAAATATATTCAGACTGCTGAGAATAATTCACTCAATGGATGACTTCAGTGTTTTTACCTACCTCCTAAGGAAAGTTAGCTCACCAAAGTGATCACCTGACACCTGACATAGACTGTTCAAGACTTTATATCATCAGGTACTCATGTCCTCAGTCCCAGTTGCCTGTCAGGGCACCTAAACTCTAACCCCTGTTGACAGGGGCATAGTACATATTTTCCCTATTTTGTACAAAATAGAGCCATAAGAGCTGCCTCCCTCTTTGACGATCCTATTATCTACTAGTCCAGTGATTAGCCTGCTCACTTGGTGAGATGTGGAGATCTAAATTCATATCTACACTCTAAATCAGATGAAGGATTCAAACAAATTCAAATTCTACTTTTCGATTTTCTGGAAAATGTCACAGCTTGAAGCTCTCATCTCCAGCAAATGTGAATCCTAAGGGGAGAATGAAAAGCTACCCCTGAAGAAACACAAGAGAAAGTCTATTCCTCCCCTTAGCATTTCCAGATGGCTATCTTGAAGTATCGGGTTACCAATCAGCAACTTTTAAATTCCATTGAGTTACTGCTGAATGCCATAGTTCCTAAGTCCCTCTCGGAGTTTTGTCCTTCATAAACCTGCCTCAAAAATTTAAGGGACAGATTTCTAAAAGTATCGAGGCACATAATGACATCTCTATGATCATCGAAGGTTTAGGCAGTATCATTTTTCAAGAGCAAATAACCAGCTTAAGTGTTTGGCACTCATTAGCTAAAAAAATAGAGGCACCAAAGTCATTAGCTGGGTATTTGCATCAGTACAGCTAAAGAAGACAAAACACATGGATCCTGTAGAGCTCATAGGCAAGATTAAGAAGAAATACTATTAACTCGGTGTTTAACAGATGAAGATCTGACACAAAACTCTCAGAATTCAATTGATTTTTGTGGGTTGTTAGAGTTGACCTTAGGTTGTTCAAGCAGAAGAGAAAGTCTGTGGCGGTCTGGACAATGAAACCAGAACAACTGAGTCTATTCTGTTTTTTAGACACATGATCATCTAATGAGTTCCGTGACTGAGCTGACACTTAGTTCAATTTTTAAAAAGGTTGAAAAACCCCAAACAATGTCACTGCTGTGTTTAGCAGCCCTATGTAATTTACTGTCAGTCAAAAATGTAACACATGGTGGAGAGGCAAATAAGATTTATTTTAAAATCTTTTGAGAATGATTCAGTGACAGTAGGTCATTCCCCCCACAAAAGGCTACATTATTCTTTTTCCATAGTGAATTCTGTAGAAACTTCTTTGAAATGCTTTCATGCAATTTATCAGATTCTCTGCTGCCCTTTTTTCTCAGGTAGTGAAGGTTATTGGGCACTTTCTTGCTCTGCCAATACAGTATTGCATGACTTTCTTACATATACACTTTGAGAAATTTTATCTAGGCTTTCTTTTATCATTGCTCATGACATTTTCATACAAATAGTTCTTAGTGACATTGTTAAAAATGGGAGATGTCTGCATCCGTTGTTTTTCTTTGTATTTGTCACACAAAGTCAATTGAAACTACCTCTTTCCAATTGAAATTTTCCTTGCCTGGACTCAATCCACTAGTGAAGCATTTGAGCATTCTAAAAAGCATTGGCAATGTTTTTTGAATACTGATGTATTTTTCCACACAGACTGATACACTGTACTTTGAAGAGAAGGAGTCAGCAGGTCAAAGCCTGATCCAGTGACCACTGAAGTAGAGAGAAAGGTTTCCATCAAAAGCAGTGTATTTTGGCAGAGGTTCATTTAAGTAATTGACCTAATTTTGCCCATATTACATGAGCTCTGTTCTACTAGTTCAGCTGATGCCTACAAGGATGTCATCAGTTCTGGTAAGATTTCACATTCTTTTTCTCTAGGCATAGCTCTAATGTAGGTGATACATGAATGGGACATTCCCTTGAAACACTGTTTTCCATCTGGGTCCTGAAAACAGACTCTTTGTCCAGCTTGGAACAGCAGTCATCTACACTGAACACCTAGCACATGCTGTGTACAGTGTGCAAACCAGTGTCACCCAATCCAAGTCGGTAGCAGCAACCCCACATAGAATCATAGAATCATTTTGGTTGGAAGAGAGCTTTAAGATCATCAAGTCCAGCCATTAACCTAACACTGCCAAGTTACCACTAATCCATTTCCCTCAGCACCATATCTACACATTTTTTAAATACCTCCAGGGCACTTCCCTGGGCCACCTGTTCCAATGCTTCTGTCTGCTGTTCTGGACACCTCCCACACACAGGCTTTTCTAGTACCTGCTTCTTATAATAAACTGACAGCATAAACGATCTCTTCTATTTAATTTCATTTGATTCCATTAAGTATGGCTTACAGCCTTCACCTATGGATAAAAGGGTTGGCCTATTTTGCCCTGCAATGGTTCCTTCACCTTTTCTTTCATTCTCATATATGCCAGATGCTGTAATTTATACTTCCTTAATACTTCCTTATACTTCCTCAATAGTGATTACTTCAGTGCATGCGTGGCAGGTGCTGCATTTAGAGATTTCAAAGATGCAATGTCACAGGACATACAACTCCAGAAACATTAAGGGAATGTTCAAAAAATATCTTCCACCGTTCAATCCTTCAAACGACTCCACTGTCTTTGGGACCTAACCAGCTTTATAGACTCAAGGCCTTCCAGTATCATGCTTTTTCCTAGCACACATTAATTACATAGAAACCTAAGTCTTGGTGGTTTTGTCTTTGCATACCCCAGCTATATGGAATAGATATGTTCTGTATCCTGTGAGTCTTGCTGATACCAGTAATGTTAATGTTTTAGAATGTGCCATGCTTCTTTACATGGTATCTCAGTTTATTTCTGCCTTACTATGGTACATCTACATCCATTAAAAGAATTCCATATACTTTGTCACTGTTTGATAAAAATATGACAGTGCCACTGTTGCTGAGATTCTGTCCCTTCTCCAGTTATAAACACTCTGTATCTTGTGTTTTTCTGCATACTTGTGAGGTGTATTTGCGAAATAGTGAAAACCATTTTGCAGTTCATATTTTCCATACTTTCTCATGTGCATGCGATTCTTGTTGCTGTGCATGAGGCAACTCACATCTACTGTAAGTCTTCTTATGGAGAACAGGAGAGGCGCCTGAGGACTGGAGGAAGGCTGACATCACTCCAATCTTCAAAAAAGGCAAGAAGGAAGACCCAGGGAACTACAGACCAGTTAGTCTCACCTCTGTCCCTGGGAAGGTAATGGAGTGACTCATTCTGGATGTCATCTCCAATCATGTTGAGGAACAGGAAGTTATTGGAAGTGGTCAACATGGATTTACCAAGGGTAAATCATGCTTGACCAATCTGATAGCTTTCTATGATGTTATGACTGGTTGGCTGGATGAGGGGAGAGCCGTAGATGTCATCTACCTTGACTTTAGCAAGGCTTTTGACACTGTCTCCCATAACATCCTCATGAGGAAGCTGAGGAAGTATGGGCTAGATGAGGTGACAGCGAGGTGGACTGAGAGCTGGCTGTGTGACAGGACTCAGAGGGTTGTGATCAGCGGCACAGAGTCTAGTTGGAGGCCTGTAACCAGTGGTGTCCCCCAGGGGTCAATACTCG
>VYZM01024138.1:299247-335083 GCA_013398915.1 Dromas ardeola
CCCGCCGGCCGCCCCCGAGGCGCCGTCGGGGGCGGGGGGAGCGGGCTCTGCGAGGAGGCCCGACCCGACCGACGTGACCCGGGAAGCGGCGCGGCTCCGCGGGCGACCCCGCTACGTGCGGCCGCGGCCGCCGCTTCCTGCGGCCGCCGCACCGCCCCCCGGCGTACGTGAGCGCCGGCAGCCGAGCTGTTAGCGGGCTCCAGGGGCCCCGGCCGCAAGGCGCTCCCTTCCCTGGCCGGTGCCTTCTCTTCCCGGGGCTGCCGGGAGGGAGCGAGGGGCGCAGGGAGGCTGCGGCAGCGGCCTCGGGCCGGTCCGAGGTACTCGTTAGCGGCCCTGGCAGAAGCTGTGGGACCCCGCTGGCGAAATCTGTATTTGAATGCGAGGGACCAGAGTCGCGTGGCTGAACCAGAACTGCGTGGTGCAGAGCCGGGGCGTGCTGTCCGTGTGCAAGGAGATGGGCATCCCGCAGGAAGAAATGGTGGTCTGTGGAGACCGAGATAATAGAAATGGGATGAGTCCCAGTCCATACGTTCAGGGATGAATATGCATAGTTGATGGTACAAACTCGTTCATTTGGAAGTGAGTGAGAAGGAAGGACCCAGGCAATGAGCTGCCACTCTGATGCAGCTGTGAAAAAAAATGTGATCCTAGGTATTTCCAGTATGAAACGCCACTGTAGAAGCGCATTCAGGAGAGCGCAGCTGAGATGCTACATGCAGTTCTGGTTCAGTCATGCGATTCTGGTCACTCACATTCACATACAGGTGAACAGGGAGTAGCATACCTGCTGAGAAGACTTAGAGATAAAGAGAATGGACAACCTGTAAACCTTTGCAAAACAAAGACTGAGAGCAGATACGATCACTTTGCATAAATACTTTGGGTGACTGAAGCCCCAGAAGGGACAAGAACTATGTAAGCTAAAGGTGAAGTGTTTGCACAAAAGAAATCAAGGTGTAAATGGGTCACAAATACGTTTTGGTTGGAAATCAGGAGAGTATTTTTTCCTGTAGAGAGTGATAGCCTGCAACAGCCTTTCTATGGAAGTAGGAGGGGAAAAAATACTGAATACTTCGTTAGCTAGAGCTCTATCAGTTCGTGACAGTAATTATAAATATATTTGCAGTGGCAGGGGAACTGGGCTTGAGCGGAGTGTCCTTTCCAATCATCTTTTCTTAAATGGGCCAGGAGTGTCTAGATACCACAGTGATAAATCATGCAAATAAGTAAATATATAAATAGTAGTGACATTTCTAATGTACTTATCCAGGGATCTCCAACGGCCATGCAAATGTGAGTGCCAGATACATATCTATCACTCGGGGAAAAGCTAGGCAGGTATTATTAGCTTCATGTTGAGCTGTGGAGACTGAAGTATAGTGAAGCTGAGTATCTGGCGTGAGCCCATTCCAAGGGTTTTATTTTCAGTGACTGCAAAGCTCCGTTGGGCAAACAGAAGCTCTGGAGTGCAAATGCCAATGAAGAAAGCTTTCCTAGAGCAACAAATGAGAGCTACACCTGCCTGCTTTAAGAACTGTCGCTTGCTTAAGACTGGATGAGGGCCCAGGCAAGGCTTACTGGGAGTGGCCTATGTTGTACTGTAATACAGTTCTCTTTATATCCTGGGGATAACAGAAAATAATCAGAATCAGCTATGCCAGTTACAGCAGCCTGGAAGTGGCTCTATATTTCACTTCAGGACATCACATTAATGGAAGAGTTCTCCCCCTGAGTGAAAAAGAACAGTGTGACTGAAAAATAGGCTGTGTGAATAAGTGGCAGAACTGAAAGCAAGCCACAGTAACCCTAAGTTCTCTTCTAACCACAGTGAATGCAAGTCTTCATTTACATTTAACCAGCAGCAAAAATGAAAAAGCCTGTTACTTTGCATCAGCCCTCGTTCACTGGCCCATACTTCCCAGCTATTTGTCCATGCCCTTAGCACATGCCTGTAAATATAGGCAGTCTGGCAAAAAAGCAGACACTTTCCTTTGCTAAACTTTGCCCAGAAAGAAAAAACAAAACTGGCAAAACTCAGTGACAGGCTTTTAAGAATTTATCAAAGGAGAAGTGTTGGTCTACCTGTGTGGGCACATACCTCATAACAAAGGTCAGCTTTCAGGATGCTCATCTGCAGTAAGCAAAATGATGAAGTCTGTCCCTGCTCTCACGCGATCCTTTCTGTTCCACACTCCAACCCCATGGTCTCAGGCAAAGCTAAGACACTTATAAATCTCCTCACCTAGAAACCATCACTTTCCCATTATATCTGAGTTCTGGGTTGAAAACATTTATATACAGCAAATAATACACCTGTCTATAATGGGTTCTCTGTTGTTTTCATTTTTCCCCTGCAGGTTATTTTTCTGTTACTTAAATGCCCAGCTTCTTCCCTGAAGCACTAGAAGGGGTGAGCAGAGCCCTAGCACCTTAACTTTCCAGCACTTCCAATACCTGCAGCACTCCACTTAGTGGGAAGCTGAACCAGACCTTTTCTACGATGTAGGCTAAACCTTGGGGTTTTATTATCGCAGTTTTTTAATTGATTTGCTACAGGGTTTGTACAGGTGAGTGCCTTTGTGTCAGTTTTCCCCACTGGAAAAATAATAGTTCAGTTTAGTGTCATGATGTATGAGTGCCTCTTCAGTCATGAAAGGCTGTCAATCTACCGGAGAGAAAAGAATTCCCATGGAATGGCATCTGTTTACATGCAGTTTTGTTACAGGTGAGTTACTGGACAGCTTCACCTCATAGTTTCTGATACTATCTATTTATCTTTCTCCTTTACCTGGGAAATAAAATGGAAGAAATGAAAAAAAAACGGCTTTAAGCAACCTGTTTTCTTCAGCAGACATCAACATGGCTTTTCTTTTTTATCATTTTTCCTTCCTGTGAAGCATTCATCATGTTGACACAGCACATATGGCAGAAAAAAAATTCTAGGCTGGACTCTGTACTACTGATGTTGAGTCATTTACACCATTGCTAGCAATCACCAAGTGAAATAGTTGTGTAAACCTCCTCCTTGGACCTTTATAAATGATGCCAAATGCAATGCACTGGAGCATCCTATATTGTGTACTTTCTCATATATTTTAGGCTTCACATTTCCCCATATTTCTAGGCAGTGGTCATGTTTGTATTTAGGCCTGCATCAAACAATTCCATAAGCTCATGTGAGGCCAAAGCTTAACTTTAAGAATGATAGGCAGGAAAATCCATTTATTTTGAATTTATGAATGCTGGTTAAGGTTATAAAATTGCTCTATTATGGAAAGGTTAAGGTTATAGTGAATCAGTAATTTGCTACCACAGCTGTGTCATATAACTCACTGAAAAGGGAAAAATATGTGAGTCACTGACATTAATAGTCTTCCATTTAAATAGGTCTGTCTTAGAAGAAATGTATGGCTGCCCTTGCACCCAGTGGTCTGTAAGAGCTGGGGGGATGTAATGGAAAAATCCCAGCAAAAATGAAGGAACAAAGAGCAGGAAGTAGCTTTTGAAAACATGGATGTTAAGAGTTCATGGGACTCAAAGGAGCACACGTTGACTGAGAGAAGTCTTTTGACTATTGTATTGGGAAAAGGAAAAGGTAACTTGTTCTGGGAGAAGGAGACGTGTTTTGAAGCATACGCACACGGTCTGTAGCAGAATCCCTCTTGGGAGGGAAAGGGGCAGGAGAGAAAAACATGAAGCTCAGCAGATTCTCCATGTCACAAAGGAAGTAGGAGTGTGAAAAAGATGGGGTGCAGGAATATGGCTCTTATGGAGAGATGCAAGAACTCTGTCTGCAGTAAAATCTTTGCACAGAAACTAAAAGGCAAGTGTCCCCCTCGTCAGTAGAATTGGTTTTTTTATCCAAGGAATCTGAAAAGTTGTGGATCTTTGTTTTGTTGTTTTACTTTCACGAGTTTGCTTTCCTCTGTCTTCTAGCTTCCTATATATTCAGTCTCAGTCTATAAGGTTGTTCTAAATTACCCAGTCTTGGCCAACAGCCCCACTTGCAAAGTACTCCCCAAGCAGTGTAACATTAGGGATAAGCTACAGTCATCACAATGTGGCTGTGAATAACCATCTGCTCTAGCTGCATTTCCCTACGGAAAGCAGAATAAGTGCTGGGCTGTGATAGTAGCCCAGACAGCAAGGTAAAATGGTAATAGGGAAAGGAGCATCTTCACATTAATCTCTTTCAGCTGGTGATTTCCTGGTGTGATGAGTGTGCACTGAAGCAAAAGAGAGCATGGTTTAAGAGACTGTTTCTTCAGTGTTGCCATGGGGCTGGAATGACCATAGCTACACCCTTCAGCGGTGGAAATGTCAGTTTTATCTTCATCTTGTGAGGAAAACTGAGCCCCAGTGCAGCCAGTCCCAGTGACTGGGGAATGCAGCTTTGCTTGCAGAGAGTGAGCAGTGGGGGCAGACGGCCCTGCCACTGGCTCCCCTGAGCAACCCTCAGCCCCAGTGAAGACTTGCCAAGCATCATCTCAGGTTTGCAGTGCCAACACACTGGGGACTGGCAGGCAGTTCAGTCCCCTGTTCTCTGATTAGTGGCAACCGGAAGGAAGGAGAGGCACTACCTTAAGGAGTGGCTACTCAGTTTTTATGGACTGGCAGGACTGTACCCTCTGTCTGTGGTCAGAGGGATAAAAGCAGCTCAAAGCTTGAGGGGAAAGATGTTATCAGAGACTTGCACAACTATCCTGGGTGGGGGAACCCAAAACAACGAAAAACAACAAAAAAGTGGTGCAGCTGCAATTGGTTTTTCATTATCTCCAGACTGGGCCTTAGTTTTAAGAGAACCCATGGGAACTGAGCCACCAAATCAAATTGCTCATAAATGTAAATTAAAAGCACATTTAATCACAGGTGCAAAATGTGCTTTTTAACTGTTCAGAGAATACAGTTTAGGTTGTATTGATGTCTAAGCATTTCTTATTTAAGATCAATAAGGTCCCTGGGTCTCTGAATAAATAAGGCGTATTTGCCAATGACAGGCACAAAAATTGGGGCCACAGATTCTAAATGGTCACATAATGTTTTCAGACACATGAGGGCTATGTTAAACTGTGACTTAAAACAGGCAAGAGCTCATTTTTATGACCTGGTCTCTTGGTGACATTAGTCAGTCCTGAGCCATTGACTCACTTGGACTCTCTGTCCAAACAAGGAGAAGCCTAGGTGCTTTCTCTTTTCAGCTATGAAATGTAAATATTTTTATGAAGGCAGAGATTGTGCTATTAATGCTACATGCTTGAAAATACTTTAAAGGTCTCATAACTTAGCTGAAAGTAGCTGACAGGAAGCACAGGAAAACAGGAACTCCTCAAAAGACATTAAATACCTATCTCTATACCAAAGATATGTTTCTCTATACAGGTTATTCAGGCCATGAGGTCTCAGGAGACAAAGCCAAATAATGCCTCTTCACAAATCAGCGGGAAGCCCATAGTTATCTCATTTGAAAGGGATGGGGATCTCAACTGAAAGATGAGAAAACAGCCTGATTTAGAGAAGGGACAAGTGATGTCTTCCATCTATCTCTTAGTGAGGCAACTGGTGATTTAGGATGGGAATTTCTCCTTCTGAAGCCACTTCTACTTTGAATCAAAAAGTAAATATGGCATTGAGAAAGGCAGAAAGAGCCTGGCCTTATAGCTAGCTGATGAGAAGGGTCTTTTAGGGTGTCTGAGACTCATGTTTGAACCTCTGGCCTTATGGACTCAGGATGACATCTTGATCAAGGCTCTCTCATAAGCCAGGTGACTACTTTAGGTACCGTGCTTTGACTTACCAGATCCATCTGGAAGATACTTGTTCTGTCCCATTAATGGGGAACTTGGTTCATCTGCACCTGCATCATCTTTAACAGTTGGTTTTCCCTCTGACCTAGACAAAAACTGATTATCTAGGTCAAACTCAGATGTCTGGAAAGTCTAAGCATGCTGATCTGAAAAAACAAATATCTTTGCTTTCTGGAAAGTTCATGGTTTCGTCTGATATGAAATGGAGAGGTAAGTTCAATCTTCAGAAATTTTAATGGCATGGAAAAATTATTTCTTTACAGTTGTAGTGCTGTTGTAGAGAACTGTAACAGAAATGGTATGAATGGGAATTTTCTGGGTGTGGAAGTACTGGAAGGGACACAAGGTAGGAAAAGAACGATAGGAATGGCACGTGTTGATGGCACCTAGATTAGCAAGTCGTCAGCGTCCTGGCACACATACATGTGCAACTTCTCAGAACACCCATGTTGAGAGACAAAGGACAGTAAATCCCGATTACTAAAACAGGTGGAGCAGGATGGACGGACTGATCACTGTCAGCTCCAAAAGAATACAAAAAGGCATATGCAAAACCAGCACATGGTCACCAGCCTGCAAAGGACACAGATGTGAGGAGGACTCAGTAGCTGATGTCCTTGTCCTTTGCATCATTGCAAGGAATACCGGCCAGACTGACTGAATACATGTGTTTTGGTGCCTGTGTGCTGGACAGACTGCTTGAACACTTGCACACACACACCCAGTGCCTCACTGCTCAGCACGTTGCTTGGATGCACGCATCCTGCCGCTTGTACATGGTTGTGAGGGCACACATGTGAATGAATGATATCTGGTTTGTTTCAGGTTTTGATTTTACAACAAAATGACTTTTCCCTCCTATAGGCTATGGCATTGAGATTTGCTACACTGTTAATACAGTGTTGCAAAATTTCCTACACTGGGTATTTCTGAAGATTTAGGTGATGTGGCTTTATGGTCTTAAGTGACCTCCAGAATTTATTTTTTGTGTGTTTGTTTCAGTTCACAAAGTGATTTATATTTAAATAGTTTAAAAAGGAAAGTTAGATCATTAGTTTCATTTACAGACACTGTTTTAGACAACTGTTAAGCAATCCCCATGGGTGATGCCGAGTACTGTAGCTATGCAATAAGAATGAACGCAAATTGAGTCATTGAGCCTATGTGGTTTTAATAAAGCAGAGAAAGATGTTGCAGAATACAGTTTGCTGAGTGAATAGAGAGACTTGTTGACTACAAAACAAAATTGAGGGGTGCTGTGCACATCATTGTGTGTTAAATTAATGATAGAGACTCTCTTACTCAAACATGGATCGTCGGTGTGGGGTTTTCATTGTGGACATTGAAGTGAGTGTTGAAGGCAATGCCAACCAAGTGAAAAAATAAATTTGTGACTTTTATTAGCATTGCATAGGAGATCTATAAATTAGCAGGAAAAGATCCTGATCTCGCTCTTGGGTAAAAAGGGACAAATTTATATA
Organism: Dromas ardeola; assembly: GCA_013398915.1. Lineage (NCBI taxonomy): Eukaryota > Metazoa > Chordata > Aves > Charadriiformes > Dromadidae > Dromas > Dromas ardeola. The sequence goes on from VYZM01024138.1 coordinate 306,533, forward strand.
TATATATATATGTTTGTGTGTATAAACACAGATACCAGTATGTATAGGCATCACTAAATACGGCTTTTACTCATTAGAGTTATGAAGATGCCAGTAAGCATAATCATGGCTCAGCACATACCTCTCAGTCTGTGTTTGAAAGGATATTAGCAGGGCAATGAATAAATGATGAATTTGGACAATCTATGGTCTTTTTAATCCTTCATAAAATATGGTTGGTTATTACACTATAGCCTTCGTCTGACCTTAAGATGAGGTTTAAAAAGACAACTGACATACATCATCTCAACCTTTCTGTCTACCTCCTGTCATAACTACTGGATGTCAGATTTGTTAAAGTGGGTAGTACACAGGCCTCAGAAATACAATACTTGAGCTTGAATTTTGCCTATTCCACTGGCTTCTTTACTTGTTCACAGACAAGTCATCTAAGCCAAAGTTTCAAAATCCTCAGCCTAACACTGGTATTACACTGTCATTAGTGCTCAGACCTTTGTGACCTTTGATCCAAAATCACAAGCCAAATTCAGCTTTGCCTAAGCAGAGCTTTGACACTTGCAGAGTTCATTCTTGTGCTGCGGGAGAGCTTGGTGACATTATTCAATGGCGTGCTCTCATATCAGAGAGCGTATGTATAAGGCAGAGAACATATATCAGGATAAAGATCAGAAAATCTAAAATTAGCCATCACCATTAAAATAATTATTTTGATGAGACTCTTATCAGATGCCACTGTTAATGGCACCCCTACCTGGATCACAAGACATAACACCTTCCCAGGAGAAACACATTCTCTTCCAGGCAACTTCAAAACTCTGGGGGCTAACCTATGCCTCAGATGCTGCTGTCCTGCATCACTGCTTTTACACTAAGCCAAAATGACTCAGCATCTCCTGTTGCTTTAGAACAGCAAACCCAAACCTTGTGTGGAGTCCAGAGGTGGTATTTTTTTCTGCAGTTGCCTCAGAGCAGCAGCAGCAGCAGCCAATGGTGAAGACTCTCTGCAGTATAACAAAGCTAACAAGCAGGGCTCTGAGGCTTCACTCCTTAAAGTACCACGGGCTCCTTCTATAAATCCTCATCAAGTCGTTTAAATGCAGTGTCCAAATCTGTTCATTTCTAAGACAGATCCTGATTCAAAGCTCATTTATCTCAAACCACAGTAAAATACGTTTTCGATTCACTACAATTTTTTTAAACAAAAGATAAAGTCACTGTAGCTATAGACTCTGTGCATATCTGTATGCATGCAAAATGTGTATATGGGCTAAAAAATTTGAGCTTTTGTATGCAAAATTTAAAATAAAATGTTCTTTCAGCAATGCCTTTTCACTTTTATCATAACTTTCTGGCTTTCAGGAAACTATTTTTTCCTATTTCCATTTAAAAAAGAAACTTGCATATATAAAAAAAAATAAAATGCAAAATAATTGTCATTTTTCAATGAGCTTATCTAAGAACACTGCAGATTTCACCTGGTTATTTCCTGCCTTGAAATCTGTTCTGGTATCATCACACAGAGAGAAGTAATCTGCTGAGAGTACCTCTGCTCCAAGGGCCCTTCTAGGCTATGAAGAACTGGTTTAGAAGTTCCACATTGGCTTTTCTCCCAGATCCAGCATACAGTGAAGATCAGGAGCACAGCTGGTAGGCGCTAAGCACTGGGTAGTCTCTGCTTCACAGGACCTTAAGAGGCACAGTGCAAATTATGCTAGCCCTGGGGAGGCTCCGGCTCACAGTAAGAGTTGTTGCGGCCCCTGCAGGACTCCAGAGTATGAATCCAAAGGTTAACTTCAGATAATTTTGCTTCCCTGCCTGCAGGCATTCCCCTCCTGCCTGAAATGCAGGAGGAACTGAGTAACTGAGCATAAGATCCGTTATATCCCTCTTCAGCACTATAAAAGCCCAATTTCTTTTTTTTTTTTTTTTCCCCACTGTGAATACTGGATATACAAATCAAAACCAGTACTACTGGCTGTTAAAGATTTTATTGTAAGTCACAGCCACTAGTCATGTGATTACATGATTACACAATAAACATTTTCTTGTCAAGTTTCCATCTCTCATAATTATGAAAACTCCAGAACAAGACTTGAAGCCCAGGATCCAGATTTCAATTTAAAGAGCTCTAAGGCTCTTATTTGCTTACAAGAAAAATTCTTATAAGTTTTAAGCCAATCATGACTTTGAAATCTGAGTAATTCTGAGTATTTGTATCTAGAAAAGGTGTGGAAAGTACTGATTTTGTAGCACTAAAAATGTTGTGGTTACAGACCTGAATATAGTTTTGGTGCATACACTGTTCTTCGAGAAGCGTCCTGCATACAGGAGAGGAAGAAGAAACAAATACTAGTGCAGTGGTTTTAATGGCTGCTGGCCTTTTTTAAACTGATTTTTGTGGAACATGTTATAATAATAGCAGTTCTCACTGCAAAAGTTGCAACTGTCTCAGGGAGGCACTAAGTCTGAAATGCTATCTTTGTATGAGTTTGTCAAGAGTCTATTCTTTTCTTTCATTTTAATAGATATTCCTTACGGCTCAGTTTTTGCTTGTCTCCCTTCTTCAGTCCTACTACTTCTGCAGCACTGCAGAGGCTCAGGATCGTAACAGAGAGGAGATCACTTCTGTATGAAATAAGGTGGTTCGATAAATCTTGAATCATAGTTGACCAAAAATACCCAGTTTCCCTTCTGTGGGTACATTCACAAACTGCACTCTCAGAACATAACTTCTAAAATTTATGTTCTTTATCTCAACTTGCTTCAAACTTCAGAGTAAGGGACATCTCTTGACATCATCTCTTGACATCACAGGAGTGCTCATTGCACAGTGATTTTTGACAAAGATGAAACTGGAGAAATTCCATAAACGTTGCCAAACAGACTGGTGCTACCAAAGATATGCATTGGGGTTAAAGCCATTGTTTTCCTTCTAGCTTTGTGTTATACTTCGAAACACAGTGTTCATGCTTTTCTTAGTAATAACTGTTTGATCAGACGGGCTTAAACAGTGTCAGTTCTGGATCAGAGAACTGGATAGTTTGGGACAATTTCAGCAGATGCTAAAGAACCAAATGGTCAAATACTGCAGTTGAGACATATACGTTTGGATTGAAATCTTAGAGAACAAAGCCTGAAAGAGCAAGTGCCCAATCTGCTTTCACAGTTCTCTGTGACCATCATAAAAGTGCTGGGCTGCAGAGTACATTCACGCATGGAATATCTGGTGTTGATAATTTTATTTTTTGCCAGGCAACTGGATCAAATAATCAGTTAGTAATAAGCAGAAGTAAATCTCACATGAGTATCTAACTGTATCTAACCAGAAATTTCTGAGGACTAGAAGTATATTCTTAGAGATCAGTCGCTTCCCAGTTTATGGCTTTCCACCTTGCGTATAGATATTCACTGGGTATATCATCAGCTAATATCTCCCAAGAAATAGAGACACTCTTGGAATCGACACAGTAACTGACTAGCTTTGATTTTCCTGTATTTTTTTTTCTGGCACGTACCTTTCAAATGTAGAGTTACCTGCTACAATTTCCAAGGACATAAATTTGGCTCCTTACTTTGCTGCTCTCAATTGCTGCCAGCCACTAAGGTACGAATTACATGAGGACAAATGTCTTCTAGTAAAAAACCTCTCCTTTCTTACACGAATGGCATTTTCTCCAAACTTGCTTTGTTTTAAATCCTTTAAATGTTTCCAATATTCAAAAAACAAAAATCCTTCAACTGCAAACAGAACAAATGAAAGTTTCCAAAAGAACCTTTGGAAAAAATGTGCACTTTTCTTTTCAAGAAAGTATTTCCACCTCAGTCTAAGAATAATTGCAACAGTTTTTTAAATTCCAGGATCATCTCCTTCCTCTCATGACAAAGCATGGAGCAGTGAATATGTGGGACATCATCTCCCCCAAACTTAATATTTCTTTTCCAATGACTAAAGAATGGAGAGCTGAAGCCTCCTGTGATGCCTAAAAAAAGGAGCTGATAATTACTTCGAACACTGCCAGACCAAGGAACTCCTGGTCCTTGACAAAGAGCACCTACATAATCCTCTTGGAACCACCTCAGTTCTTTGTGAACCCTAGTCCTTGACCTTTGGTCATCCCTTCAGTGATTTCAGCTCTGTTCTCTTCCTCACTTATTGACTCCAGTGAAGTTCATCTGTGAAGCCTATGAAGCACGGACTTAATGTTTGGATGCTGAGAGTTGGCAGCCACAAGCAACTTCAAGTCACAGTGTAGTGGCTCTGTCTGTGTTTAGCATTCACCTTGAAGGCAAAGCTGAGTTTGGTCATTTACACTCTATCAGAGCAGCATCATCTTATACAGTACCTCTGCACTTTCCGGGATACTAGGAGATACAAGTCGGTGCTTTATTTATGTGATAAAATGTGCACAAGACACACAGAAAGTGACATTGCTGAGGCTATCACTACAGCAGCATTGTTCTGATGCATTACCATCATATATATATTTATAAACCAGAAGATACTTTATCATTTACTGATATTTCTCTTTGGTCAAGCTGGACAACTGTATTAGGATCAGGGCCTAGGAATCCGTGTGTTCCCCTGTCAGGGAGAAAATCTGCTTACATACAAGTGAAGCCATCTGCCTTTTGTGAAATTCCAAGTGCAAACTCCAGTTTGTAGTTTGTGTAGTTGAAGTCACGCAAGTTGCTAACACAGCCTTGATGTGTCGCCCTGTGATACCTACCTTGCTTGTCACGTTCTTTCAAGTTAGAATGGGGAACAGTGCAAACACTGCAGTGAAAGGAAATAATGTGAGGAAAACTGGGTTTTTGAAGGAACCCACTGCAATATTAGGGAAACACTGGGAGGATAATGACTTTTCTGTCCTTTGGTGTGATTAAGCGCATAAACACTCTATGTTTAAGGGCACATTGGTAACTCAGATATTCTGGTATTTAAAGCTGTAGGATATATGTCAGTTTAAATCCAGATAGCCAGGGATTAGTATCAAGGCTTATTTTAATACAGAAACCACACAGGATTAAAGGAAACACTTGCTTTTCTTCTCATACAGAGGCAGTGAAAATAACTCCTGGAAAGCTCAAGATTTATCCATCATTTAAGTCCTGTTCTGATGCTGGTAAGTAGAGCATTGTGATGTCTCTCTGCATAAAGGTGACCTTAACCTAGCAGGAGTACCTCAAGGTGTTTATCTGGCCACTGTCAAGACATGTAAGAGAACTGAAAGTGTTACTATGGGCAGATTTTATAGCACCAGGAAGAACCTGATTAAATTCTCCAAGAATTCTCCAAGGTTTTTTGGCAAAAACCCCAATCCAAATATGTTATTTAAATATGTCTTGAACTCTGGTACTGTGTTTCAGGAAAGGCATTTGTATTACTTAAATGTCTTCCACATGACTACTTCTAAATCTTGCTTCTAATCTAACCCTTTTAATCAAGTTCTCTCTATTTTAAATTAAGCCTCTACATTGGGATTATACACTTTATTGCTGATTTATATCCTAAGTCACTGGCTTTCTACAGTGTTCCAGAATATGACACAGACTGCAGGAGACTGGCATGCTGGAGTTTTTGCTGGAGTCTGCACACCAGCAGATGTACGACAGTCTTCACTGGACACACGCAGGTTAAACTCCCAGTAAGGTCAATAGCACCATTCCCCCGTTGTTATTAGCGAAACAAAATCTCTGTCTCAAAGAGTTTAAATTCAGCTATATCAATTATGATCCTCTAGTCTGATTTCTGCCAAAAGACTGACCAAATAAAGTAACCTAGGAATTCCTATTTAAAGCCTATAGCTCTCCTTTGAAAAGCAGTCAAAATTCTAGGAAGGCATCCTCTCTTGACTTAGAGACTATGAAGAACAGGGAATTCAGTACACCCAATTCCCAACTATCCTTCACTGTTAAAAACATGAAGCTACAGCCTGAACTGCAGCAAGACTTTCAGATACCCATAATAGGCTAGATCTCCCATTTGTAATTTTTTGGGATCTTCCTTCCCACCTTACCATGGGGTTTATTGCCAGTCTATTGCCTACAGAAAGGCAAGCTCCTCTTTTTTTTTTTTTTTACCCCTTAGGGAAATTTTATTTTAACTAGGAAACATGTGAATAAAGGCACAGAATCTAGGAGCTCTGTGTGGCTGTGACTCCTGGAACTCTGTGGGACCAGAAAGAGTACATTCCTGGCTATGAATGGCTATGCCTGGCATTCAAGCTACCTTTCCAGTAACCACTGCCCTCTACTTCAGTGGGTCCAGAAAAAACAGGGTCTGTAGTGAAGCAAGCAGGAAGGAAGACACCACCCCAACCTCTTGTATCAGCACAGAAAACAGTCACAGACTAGTTCCTAACAGAGACAAGAAAGCAGGATTGGTGCATTGCTGTAGGTCTGAGGGACCTATGCGGGATCAGTGCATTGCTACAGGTCTGAGGGACAGATAAATGCCACACCTAAATATTCATTGAGGAGTTTTAATGAATTAGCTAAAAATATGGCATCACACTGTTTTAGTGCAACCAGTGCAGCTCTGTGTGTATGTGCATACTCTGTACTAGTCTAGGGGAAACTTCAGGAGGATAAGCAAGGTTTAAAGAGACACATAGTTAAACTGGTGCAACATCATCCCTCTAATGAAACCAATACATTTCCTCTGTGTAATGAGCTGGTTTTGAGACCCCACTGCCTTGTCTGCATCATCATTTACACCTACAAGAAAAGGGTACCTTACAAAATCAGCAGAGGGGATACTTCTTATCAGATCAAAAGTTCCCAAGGTGATTGCAAAATCAAAGCTAATCTAATAATGCCCTAATGCCTTTACTGGTAGGTTTCTTATTTTTAAAGCAATCCAGGAAACAGCAGGGAGTATAGGTCAGTATGACGGATCTCCACAAGCCTCTGAGTATGGGGTAATTGCTTTTTTGACATGTTTCTGTTTCCATGCAGGTTTCTTAGCTAGGCAAACTCCTCTCTGTAAATGATCTCATCAAATGATACAGGGCCAAATACTGTCCAGCCTGTACTTTGTACGCAAGGTGCCAGCAGTTCTACAACACTGTATCTGTGGATCCCAGTGAAATGAAATCCTGTCCAAGAGTCCACATGACTACTACCATCTGACTAAGCACAGTGAAGGTCCTTGTTGCTTCCTCCAGTGTAACAGCACTGGAGTGACTGGGAGGCTGAGGTGCGCTGGTGTCCTGCCTACCAGAAGAGTTGACTCCTACCTAGCTCAGTAAGCTACAGCCCTCAAAGGCTGTCAGCCTGAAAGACAGAGAGAGAACTGAGAGGATGAAGTATTTCACGGATTCGCCCCTGAAACATGTTAGGGATTGAGCTCCAGCTGTGACACACGCATGTGATATGCGGGCTCTGTAATTGCTCTGCAGTTCACTGTTACTGGAAGCGTCAAGCTATGCAAAACAGAATGCAGGAGGGAATGAAGGCAGGTCTATTTCATTCCTTCTGCCAGATCCCCTGCCAAACATACTATGCCAGAAAGATCTAATTCCTGTTCTTTACTCCTTCAAGATCTCCTATCTATGGCACAGGCTGCATGGAGGAGTATATGTTCCACAGACAGATTGATAGCTGTGAATAAGCAGAGATTATATTTATCTAAGAACTCCCCTTCCTGAGTAACCCCAATGGCCTGTCCGCAATGGAGTACAAATTCTCACCCTGCTGTCTCTATCTTCAGGAACAGGGAGTCCAGCGCACCTGCATGTTTTGAGGTAAACAGAGGCCACAATGCCAGTCACAAACACAAGAGGAGCTAGGATCTGTCAGAGTCCATTTGGTTACCAACTATATTCTGATACCTAAGAGAAACATTATCCCTCTCTTTGTAAGAGTAAAGCTTATGCTTTTTATATGAGGAATGACTCTAATGTTGTCTGCTTTAGTTATTCTGCAAGGCAGGAAATCTGCAGTCTCTCACTGAAATTATAGCAAGTCCCATATTTGCTGTGTATATGTTATGTAAGAGTTACTATTCTGGGCTGTGCTAAATTTAAAAGAGAAATCTATCAGGGAGTCCTACCAGCAACTTGGGCATTGAAATGTTCATGAGGATCTCCTGCTTTGATTAGGCAGATTGTGAGCAGAAAAGCAGAGTTTAGAAGCTTAATTTAATTCCCGGTTGAAGTCAAAAGAGAAAATTGTAAAGCCCTAGGCAAATTGTCAATGATACTGTCATTTAATCTACTCCCAGAATAAAATTTCAGTTACAGTGACACATAATATTTGTAAGGGGGCATATCCTGAGGCCTTTCACCAATAAATTAAGTTCCTCACCTAGACTGGGTGGGGGTGGTCTGGTGGGTAACTATTATAAAACCATGCATCGTCTCTGCTCAAGCCATGTTGGCTTACTGAAAACTTGTAAATATAACCTTTCTCCACTGCTGAATGTTCATGGCTTAGGTGGGGCTCGCACAGAGACCTTGTACTGCTTTACCTCATAGAAGTGATTTTTAACTACTTTTAAGTGGCAAGTGAATATGTGTTAGATTGTTTGATGCTTTCACCCTAACAGCTTTTTACTAAATAACAACAATAACTTGATAACTAGTTAATTTACCAACATTAAGAATTAAGGAAAAAATCAGCTAAACACTAAGAGTTAAATTTTCAAATGTTTACAGGCACCTAACTGTACAGCATAAAGCTCTAGAAACCTAGATGTTTTGATCAATGTTCATAACACTGTGAAAACAGACTGTCTCTGAACACTTTTCATTCAATGATATAGGGCAAGGGATTGCATAAAGGCCTAAATAACACTTTTTGGAAAGCTTTAGCAAGAAGGAGGCTAAAGTGAGACTCCCCAAGGGATGATGCTGTGACAAACAGGTCAATACCTGAAACCATGACTGACCCCACTTTGCTATCTACAATACTCCAGGCCACTCTCATTCAGTTCCAATCCAGCTCCAAAGACTGTGTAAGCTGTCAGAAGGTGAGAGAACTTTCTCTCCAGCGTCACCTGAGCTGCTCTGTGTCTGCTCTCTGTCGGTGTAGCCCAGCAGAGTGGGAGGCCCATTCAAAACGGGGTAAAGCAGCTTCCTCCACCAGCCTCAGGGTCACACCACCAACCACCACCACTGTTTGAGGAATGATGGCGTTGGTTAACTGATTATTCTTCCCAAATACTCCCTTGAAATTTAGTGTTTTACCAGAAAACATATTATCACAGGCTGGGCTCTAGGTGAAAAAAGGTGCCTGTGGATTTTAAATCTTGGTGAAATGCTCGGAGCTATATTTTCAGCCATGTGCACTTTGAAGGAGTTAGGTGTAGGCTCACCCTGAAGAGGAATAATGTGTATTTATCACCATGGTATTTTACCTGTTCAACAACCGGTGTGTTGTACTGTGAGAAGCAGTCCTTTGCTGCTGATGTGGTTTCCACTGCGAAGATGCCTTCCAATACACTGAGAAGGAGCTGGGGCTCGTCGAGACACCCAAAAATCCCCACACCGGGGTTGCAGCTCTCCGCACCCGTGCGGCTCTCCACCCGGGCCCACACCCAGCACAGAGGGGTATCGCAGGGGGGCTGCTGAAGCTGTTGGCCCCTTGCTTGCTGCGCCGAGAAGCAGGCAGCCCTACAACACTTTGAAATGCTTTTACTTCCCCCCATAGCAAGAAAGGCAGCGGCTTGATCACCCGGCCCCCCCTCCGGGTGCTGTCCCCTCCCGCCTGTCTCCTGGCACCAGCCCTCAGGGGCCACAAGATGGCGCCGTGGCGGGCACGCGGCTGCCAACATGGCCGCCACACCGGGGGCCCAACGCGGGCGGCGGGAGCTGGCCTAACCCTTCCGATGTTGCCAGGAGTGCTCATTTTTCTACGGGCAGGCTTCCCCTCTGCCTCGGGAAGGCCTCCTGACTGAAAGTGCCATCTGAAAGCATCCCAGAGCCTTGTATGTGAAAGCCTGGGCCTTTGGCAGAGCTGGGCCAGGACAGGTGGTGCCGTGGCCATGGCGAGGGCTGCGTGGGCCTCACTGCAGGGGCAATTCCCCAGGCACCCAGGGCCACACACGTTTAGTGACTGTGGCTGTTGTTCAGGTCCCTAGGTAAAACTCGAGGCCGAACGCGGCCTCCCACCTGCCCTTGCGCCTGGAGTCTCTCCGGCAGCACCTGTCAGTCATGTACCTGACACAGAAAATAGCAAGAAACGAGCTGGTTTTCTGCCCTATAAGCTTAGGAAGGGGAAAAGGACCAAGGAAACAAACCCAAAATACTGCGGTGATCACCTGCAGCTCTGCAGAGCCTGAACCCCTGGAGGTGGTCTCAGGTGCCATGGAGGAGAGGCACTGCGCTGGCTGGGGATGCGGGCTCAGGCACTCAAGCACACACCACAGGACGAGGAGACCCTAGCTTATTATGGTCAAGCAATAAAGCCTAACAGACACACAGAGAGAGCTCTTCTTGTCCCCAGATTTTCAGTTTTCCTTTTCTTTCATTTCGGATACTAAATAATCATATGAGGGTCTTCAGCAAAGTCATGTAACAGATCAGCAACAAAGCAGGGCACAAGCAGCAGGCCATGGAGCTGCTGGCTTTTTCAGGAACCCTCATGCTTCAGCTGGGATAATCAAAATAACAGTTGCTGTATCTAGTCAGAGCTTTTCAAGCAACAGCTTTCCTGGAGCTGCAACACAAACGTGACTGAAACCCTGTGTATCAAATCCCGTCCTGTTCTGATATGCTGTCAACATTAAGGAGGCTAACTGGGATCTTACTGCTTCAAAGCATTACCACTGCAATTGGTAGATTAGAGTAACTGTGCCACGTTTCAATCCAAAGAGAAGATAAGCAACATCAAGCAAAAGAAAAGAAGGTTTAGAGACAAGTAGTTGTATAGAAAGTTCTTAATTTTTATCTTTTGAACAACACTGAAGCTGAATTGAAAAGTTTCAGGTCTGTAGTCTACAAATAGATGCAAATTGCAGATGAATTAGTGAGAAAATTCTAAAAAATACAAAAATCTCGGCACTTTTAGAACACTTTTCCATTGGGATAACTCAGCAAGTAATTGCTATTGTCATTTCATGCATGGCATAACTTGCCTTGGGGGCCAGTGCCAAAGCTGGGATTTTAATTTAGGACTTTTAACTCTCAGCCAGCCTCAGCTTTGGTCCGTGTGTAACAGTGCTGTGATAGAAAATTATCCCCATGGGGCAGATTGCACCTTTGGAAATTTTCAAGGTAGGATTCCCCTACATGCTGAAGTGGTGTTCGGCTATAAAGAGAGCATCGTCCCGTGTCTTTCACCCAGGACCCTCCTGGGACTTGCATGAACCAAAATCTACGCAAAAAGGAGTGGACAGGCTTAGAAGGACACCCAGTACCCCTGGAAAATCTCCAGAAAATGAAATACTATTCCAAGCTGTTCCATCCTCCTGCAAAATCACCCTGCCAGAGCATCTGGAGTAGCTTCTGGAGCAGTGGCAGGGCAGAGACAACCTCCTCATTGCTGCAGCATCCTCCCACAGATCCCTGGAGGACATCTGAGCTTGCAGCAGCCCCATTGTCTGCAGAGTAATCCCATGAATGGATCATGGAGGCATTTCTTCTCTCTATCGCCCCTCATGGAGGCATTTCTTCTCTCTACCGCCCCTCCTGCTGATTTTTCCTTGGGAAAGGATGATCTAAGCCCATGTGATTTGGCATTTAATATTTTTACTCTAATAGCAACTGTAGTGCGCTTCCCAAGTGGAAAAAAAGAGTTTTGCTTCACTGCCACTGTTGAGCAGCTGCTTAATAGCCCGTACAAAGCATACCTCTGTGTCCAAATTCAGGCTTCTCCTTTAAGTAACTTACAGATTTGCCTTCTGTAAATGCCTTCTGCTTATTTAAGTGCCAGCGCTGCCCTCATCACTGGGGGAGGAGGGGAGAAAGCCGAAATATGAGGTCATGTTCTAGTCACGTGACTGCTGCAGCATCTGTCAAGTGTGATACAATTACTAAGCCATAACTGTGCATTTACGACATTCAAACCTGCTCAGCAAAGCCTCTCCTCGCCTCTGGTGCCTTCACCCTTTCTGCACTTAGGGATCATCTTAAGAGTTGTCTAGGCAAACCCATACCATGAATCACAAAGCATGCATTTTTGGCAGTCCAAATATTGCAGTGTACCACGAAAATAACATTCTAATTAAATCCTTTCCCTGCAGAAAGCTTCAGGGCAGTCTCTTGGGTGGGACTGTTGGAGCGGCAAATTTAACCCCTGTGTTTCAGGAGAGCTCTGAGCCTGCTCAGCTGAGCAGGAGGGAACACGGTCTCCTGACCGGAGGAGCTGGGGTTTGAGACTCTTTTTCCAAACTATCTGACTGCATGATTTTCACCTCAGCTGCAGTGTGGCTGCGTAGGATATGCAATCACTGGATGAAGTAGTATTTTTTTTTTTTTCAGTGACTGTTTTACGACTACTAGAATAGCCAGATCTGTTGCAGGTTATGTCAGGAGGTGCAGCAGCACACCAGTACTTTCTGTCTCTCGGTAGCCTGCCTTCTATTTTGCAGACTCAGAAGCTTTGCAAGCACAGTGTGGACAGATTCCCATTGTTTACAAGTTTCCACTTTTAATTGGTGGGTCCATGGCAGAGAAGAATGGGTACTACTGCGTACTAGGTAACCTCCCAATTATTAGAACCATATATATATTTCATTGCATAGGGTCATAGGGTCCAGCAATAAGGTTGTGGTTGCAAGTAGTAAATTCAGCAGAACTGAATTCAGAAGTCCTTATAGATGAGCCCCTGTATGACACAGATTAATCACTATACAAATCATATTAGCCAAATGCAGATTTTTAAAGAAAAATATAAGAATATTTATGCCATACCAAAGTTCAGTTAGCTGGACACCTTATCATCAACGGGGGGCGGGGGGCTGAGGGGGGGGACAATGTTGATGCTCAGGGAATGTTTCCCTCTGAAGGGTGTTTCTTCTTCCAGAACATTGTGGCACCTTTTGGCAAAGTTGAACAGTTTCCTGAGTCAGAGGTTGCATTTGGGTCATCGAGTCAGAGGTTGCATTTGGATCATCATATTTAATAACGAAGGATGGAATCATCCACCACAAATCTTTCCAATTTTTTTAAAGCCCATTTGTCCATTTTTTGCTTCCACAACAACTGATGGCTGTGAGTCCCACAACAGTATTAAGCAGCGTGTTAAAGCAATTGTTTTCTCTTTGTTTAAAACCTGCTGCCTGGTAATTTTCTTACATTTCACTTCACATCAGTTCACATTTATCTCATAATATTAAGCACCATAAAACTATTAGTCACATTTGATGAGTTATAAGCTGATGCATATACATGACTCAGAAAGTCAGAGAGAAAAGTAAGCAAGCCATTGAACTGGTGGGAAGAAGGACTAGGATCTTTGCTGGCAGCACTTGGGCTGTCTCTGATGCTGGCACGGGTGATGTGGGAGATGAGCTGTACTCTGTAGCTACTCCACAATACTTATCACATACCCTCAAAGGAAAGAAGGAGTCTGTTAAAGGGGGAAAGACAGAAGCAATCCCATAAAGGAGGAATGCAGAGCCTCTAAAGCTCTTGTAGCTGTTGATTGGAAAGGGTGAACAAAAGAGAAAAAAAGCTCACCACAATTCCCCTCAAAGCTCAGAGTCCCTTCTGCTTCTGTGGGCCTATCGGAGAGAAACTAAAGATACTCAGCTCTAAGCTCCTTCCCGTACTCTCTAGCTTGAAGGAGAGCGCTTACCCAGGTGGTGGTGAGCTGGAGGTTAGGGCAGGCTAAAGATCACAAGTAGATGAACATACTAAAATGTCCGGAGGATGTATTCGCCAATAATGCTTCAGAATGGAAATTGCAATTGCTGGGAAATTGGTGATCCGTGAATAATTTTTACAGAGCCTACAAAAATTGGCAGAGGCTAATTGATCAAGCTAATATATAAGGGAGAGATTTCTGTGAATGCTGTCAAGGAGGAAGCTGAATGGGCCTTGAATACAATTTGCTAGCAAAATCCTTAGTGGCTAACCCAGCTCTGATAGAAGCATCAGTAACAGCAAGAATGAGACCACCCTTTATGTAGCCAAATTTGAATCAGCCTCACCCAGTGCTTTTGTGTTTTAATTCTGACGTGTCTATGAATGTGTTTGCAGCACAGGAATTATATCACATTCCTTGGCAGAACATGGAATTGTATGTCTGTAGGCACTTGGTATATGAGAAAATTCAAGAAAAAAGAACAGCAGAAAACAAGGAGGGATTTCATATTCATTACTAGGTATAGCTGTCTCCTAAGTGGCATGTAAAATGTAGCATGGAAGCTGAAGTCATCCCCATAGCATTTAATGAATTAAGAAGTGGTGTGAGGCCCATCTTCTCACTTTGGACTATAAGTGCAGTTCAGGCTGCAGGATATGAGTTCTGATTGCGTCGGCTGCAACAGTTTGGTGTGCGCTTTTCTGTCCTCTGCTTTTCTCCTTGTTCCTTCTGACTCTTCTCTTGCATTCTGCATCCCTGTAACAGCTGGGCTTTTCTCAGACTGAAATCTTGAAGAAGGCAACATCTTACTGTAGGCCATAATACGATAGAGCCTCCAGCTGCAGCAAGGTCTCCAGGAGCTGTTGTATTACTACGAATGCCTTCGTTTGTATATGTCTTCTTTTGCATTTGATAAATAAGCTGTGCAATGAGAGAGATTTCCAGTTGCAAGAAATTCTCTGAGAGCTTCCTTAATAGAAAAAGCATTTGATGCTTGAAAGAGCATAGTAACAAGTTGGCGCTGCATCTAAGCCTTTTTATAACAGTTTAATTCACACCCTCTCTCCAAATGTAAATTAATCCAGATTGGGAAATGTTGGAAATCTGAAGCAATGTATGTAATTAGGTACTAGTCTAAGGGTGAGGAAGGAAGAACAAAAGAAAATATCCTGCTCAAACCCTTATATGAGCATTAAGCCAATTTTTAAGCCTTCTAGTTTGAGGCTGATAGTGCTGCTAACGCCAACAGTCAGAAACTGAGAGTCAGATCCCAAACTTCCATCCCCAGACCTGCTGAAAATTCCTCTACTGCTTGAAACTTTACAGTTCTCCTTTTCACCTTCTCTTCACAATCAAGAAGGCAAAAATTTTAATGAAACCAAACTAAGTTAGGATTTAGGAAATTATGACTCCAGAGCATGGATTTTGAGGAAAAACGAACCTCTCTAGGTTCTTAATAAAAACAATATGGTAGAAAAATATGATTCTTGCAAAAAAGAGCTTGCTATACATGTATAGGAAAAACACACACATACAGACTGAGTCACGTTTGGAAATGCTTTGTTCCATTTGCACGGTCATTCTGTAACACAGTTGCTTTTTTTTTTTTTTTTTTAACAAAATTTTCCCGTCTAATGATGGCTCTTTAAAAACCAGGCCACTTCCCATTAAAATGATCTTAGGCATTCCCTAGCAGAGCACAAAGGCTGGTATCCTGCCGTCAGTCAGACAGGTGGCAGGGCACTTGCATAAAAGCTGCCATTAGGATAAGCACTGCTCTTTTGGTTCTGCTAGTGCTTTTTGCACTTAACTCTTTTCCATCCTCTTTTGGAAGGATGGGTGGCTGTCTGGGGGGCTGTGTCCATGTTTGTACAGGTGATGCAAATGAGATTGAAGGTGTTTTGGTTACTGCAGATTATCATTTGAGATACGTGCGACGTAGTGAACAGGACTGATTCACCATGGCTGCAAGAGAAGTAAATTAATGCAGGGAGCAATAATTTTGCAGTCCTTGTGTTAATGCAGCACCATTGCATGCAGACACACAAAACTGACTTCCACATAACTATGCTACATCCAGCTCTACTGCCAGGAAAGGACTTGAAGTTTTTAACTCGGTCGAAGTTGTCTATGATTTTGGAGTACTCTGTAAGGTCATTCATAATTATGCATTGTTACTATCTTAGGGGGAAGGCGACCTATATTACTTTCCTCTGATGTCTTTACTGTATGCACTGTTATTTCTGCAAATGCTTATATCCCTAAGTTCCTGTCTGCGTCTTTGGGTTTCTCGTGGTCAGTAAAATACCATAGATCCACACACAGGAAGCAGCAACTTCTTTATCTTTTCCAGCTAGAGGGCAACACAAAGAGTGCAGTTCCCTGTGTGAAAACATTAAGTAGAATTTTCTGTGGGCTTTTTGGATAGCCCAAAGCAGGATGACCAGTAAAGGAACTGGGATTTGTCTGAAGCCAACAGACAAATCTAGAACAACTCATCAAGCTTGAAATTAAAAAGATTTACAACCATTACTCCCAGCATTTTGGCAGTCATTCTAGTGAATGAATGATTATATTACTTTTTTCTGGAAGAGGAAGGGGGCACAAATTGGAATGTGTGGGAAGATGTCCAGTTTCTTTTCAAAATTTGTGAATTCAAAATCAAGCCTATTTTGACTTAGGAAGAAACAGCTCTCTGAAAATATTTTGCCTGGTTCCAATCACACTTAATCACTGGTTGCCACAGAAATCTTCCTCAGGGGGAATGTTGGACTTGTCTGTGCCTGAAAACCTTTTGTTCCTCTCTTGCGCTGCTCAACAGCACAAAGGCCATGTAAAATTTATTTCTAAAGCAAGATCTGCTTTGTTTGGATTCGTCCACTGACCAAATTCGGACATCACAGAAGCTGATGCAACTGAGCTGATTCATGCCACCACTGATTTTTTTTTTTCAAAGTCTATTACTATAAGGTAAAGTCTACATCAGTTTTATCTCCTTGAGGTCTTGTTATTGCCCAGCATCAACCATCACTTTCTGATGACGGTTTAATGGGTGGAAGGAGCAGTGATTTTGGTAGCAGTGCACTTATGCATATTCATGAATATGTGAACTGCTGAGGTGTTTTGTCATTCCTAAATCGGCGCGATAATATCAGTTTTCCAATGGAAAACATTTCTTCGTGCTATTCTTTAAAACTTTCATTTTAAATACTTGAATTGATCTTTAAAACATTTTTTCTTTGCCCTTGTCACCACAGCTTTTTCCAGCCATCCTGGGAGGAGATTTTGCAGGTTATGGAAATGGAAGGTCAAGAAGGTTGCAGACACCTTTAAGAGACAGCTGTGGTATATAGTTTACATCACAAGATGGAGGGGGTGAGAGGTGTGCATCCCCTGTTTCCGCTGACACCACTGATCCTTCACCCCTATTATCCTGTCAACATTGCTGACGTGACACAGCATTTCCATCCTATTTTAGAGATGTAGAACTGAAAAATTAAGTGATGAGTTCATGGCTGAGTTTTGACAGACCTTGGACTAAAGGGTTAGATTACCTAGGTCAAAACTTTAGCCTCACTCTATCTTTCATCCCTACACAGCTGGGAACAGAGTTTTAAAAGGTCATCATGTGCCACCCAAAGAGCCCACTCAGATACATCTGAAAATCCAGCTGTAAAATGTGACAGTGAGATCCACTGAATATTTTGGGATAACTATCCTTTTTCTTTTCTTTTTTTTTTTTTTTCAGAGAGATAGAAGCTGAGCTCTGTTGAAACTAGTGCAGTGTTTGTGGCTTCAAACAGTTATACGTACATTTTAAAAAGTTAGTTTCTCTATGTATACCTGCTAAAGAAGCCTGCTCATCCTTAGCTCAGTGTTTTCTGACTGCCATTAAAAACAGAACCCATGAAAGCAATAAAGAAAATAGCAAAATGGTGGTGAACCCCACCACCAGCATAAAAGAGCCCATCAGCAGGAAAATGTTCAAAACCAAACCACCACCCCATACACAGCAAAAAAACCACCCCAGTCTACCATTCCCTCATGCTTCTGGTCCTTCCTAGAAACTTCAGGACTCCAGTAGCTTCATTTTTTTTTTTTCTTATTCTGAATCACGGACCAACACATTGCAAAGATGCTCTCTCTGAAGCTATATTTTAAGGATCAGGGAAAGCGTGAATTTCAGGTCCGTAAAGCATCTTTTCTTCTTACTGACTGACAAAACCCCTTAATTAATGCAGAGTTAGGATTTCCTGGCAGTAGCTGGAGCCCTTATAAAATGTCAGCTTCAGCAAAATTCAGACTTTTGGAAGCCAGGAAATACAGAGTTTAGGACAACATTCAGGCAACCTTTATTTTTCCCTCCTGGGAGCTGGCAATAGGAACAGGGAACTGGCAATATTTGCTGAGTTGAATATTGCTGTGTCAAATGGTAGCAGACTCGGTAAACTATGGTAGTCGGAAAGACGGGAGGCCATACCTCTCAGATGGGGCCGCAGCCCCATCACTTCTGTGGGTGGGATCAAAAGACCAACATGTATATGTACCCCGAGATAGCTGCATGCCTCTTTTCATGACTTGAGTTTTGTATGTTCAGTCAGCACAGGGAGGCAGAGATGTTTTAGGGAAAATAATCAGTGGGCTTAATAATATATATGTGACTAAATACTGTTATCTGGTGAGTAGTGGGAAAGATCAAATTTAATTATTATGGAATTGTTTCTAGGAAATTTGGTCAGCGTGCATGTAAAGGAAGCATCATTGCAAATACAGTCCCCTTTTCCAAAGAGAAGGCGTGCCTGAGCTATAGTAGATACATATAGTGTTCTCTGAAAGACGCTCACTGTAAAGGTGAATTATTTCTGTTGCAGATATGTTGAGGCATTGCTATGAAGGTTGGAGTTAATAGTGCTTTATTAGCCTCTGTATTTCCTGATTTCTCAGAGGTTTGAATTATGCTGAGCTCAACTTTATGGAAGCAAGTGAGCAATCTTAACCATATGTTAGCAAATCTTTTCAGCAAAGTAATGTTTTTAATAGGGACGTATTTTTCGTAGACCTTTAGAGGTTCTGTAGGTCCTTGTAGTTGCTACTGCAACAATGGCACAACTGAAATGAAGTAAAGGGAACCCTGTGATTCTGAAGCCCTGTTCTCTGGAACGGGCTATATGGAATGGGGTTGTCACCACTCACTGAAATATTTGGAGGATGAAGGTATTGACAGTGTGATGAGAAAATCCTCAGAAATTATGGTTCCACGCTGATTACAATAAACACCTAAGATGAAAATGATGGGTCTCCCCTCTTCTCCCTCCCCTCCATTTCCTCTCAGGATATACATAACCCTGCCTGAGAAAATTTCCAGCACGGTCTTCTCTTCCAGACCTATTAAGCCATTAACATTTTAGAAGCTATTCGCACTTAAAGAGTTTCTCTTTGCTCTCTGATACCATGCTGCTGCAGGCACGCTTCACAGTGAGCTGCTTACAGCCCCACGTTCCTCTGCATATGCTCTGTTCCCCAAGTCTGGATTTCTTTCCTCAGGTCTGTTTTTGAATCCCCTCCAGTGTTCTCCACGAGCCAAATTACATGACAAGTTGTTGAAGAGGACAGCCAAGGAAGGACTTACCCTGTCCCTCCTAATGCAGGGTGGGTTCAGGTCCTAGAGCAGGACTGAGTGGGGGGACTGCAGGGTTCCCTGCCCTCCCATTCACTTCTCCTGTTCTCTGCCATCCAACCCCATTTCCCAGTATCCCATCCATCACCATTCTTTACCTCCACATGACACTAAAGGTTACCAGGCACTTCACTAGGAAGCTCATAACTGGCGGGTGTTAAAATATGGCTAAAATATGACAATTTCTGTGTGAAACATTCTCAAATCAAGATGTTTGTTTTGGCATTTGGCTTTAAAATAAAATCTTACTGGTGCAGAGAAGATTAACTAGTTTTGGGCCTTCCATCCATCAAGCAGATCAAGAATCAGCTTCAAAGAAGCTGATGAAAGAAGTCCAGGCTTCATGAAAATTCAAACCCAAATCTAGACTTCACCAAAGGTTGGGGAAAATCCAGAGGTCAGCTTTAGGCACAGATTGATTTACAGGAAGTCAAATTAAAAAAGGTATTTTTTCACATATATATGGTGTCGTGGTTTTGGCCGGATTGGCCAATCAAAAGGACAGATGGCCCTCCCCCCCTCTCTCCTCAGAGATGGGAGGAAGAGATAAGGAGATTTATGAGTTTAGAAAAAGAACTAAACTACTTTAATGAAAATAATAATAAATAAGGGAATAAGAAATGATAAGAAAATAAAATAAAAAAAATGTATACAATATATACAAAACGTATCCAGCTCCCAGGATGACGACCGCGTCACCAGCAGACACAGGGAAAGTCCCAGACTGGAGTCAGCGACGGACAGGAGCTGAATTCCAGAACTAGAGCCAGGAGTGCTCGGATCGAGATCGAAGGCAGACGAACAGACAGGGTCCTCAGACGTCGGCCATTGAAGAAAACGCGAGCCAGAGCCCCCTTGCCCCTTTGATCCCTTAGCTTTTATACTGAGCGTCATGCAGATGGGATGGAATACCCTGTTGGTCAGTTTTGGGTCACCTGTCCTGTCCGCTCCTCCCTATAGGTGTGACCCCTCTACACTTCTCTGCTTCTGACCCTCTAACAGGGCAAACAGCGAAGTGAGCTGACCTTGGTTGTTATAGCAATAAGTATAAGCAAGAGCCTCTGTGCATACCATTCCTTGGTATAATCGGGTCTTATCACTCTGAGAGTGAACAGTTTCTGAACAATAAGCTGTTAATTTCAGACTTTAGTCAGTTAGAAGAGGCCCAGCTAAAAAGTAAAATTACAAATCAGAAAATTGGTTCAAACCAGGACATATGGTTAGAGCTGGAGGATTTGTTTGTTGGTTAGTTGTTTTTGGTACAGAGGGAAATATTACCAGATTTACCAGAATTAATCAATAATAGATACTGGTAAGAACCAAGGGAAGTAATTTGCAATGGAATTAGTACAGCTCAGTAAAAATGAAATTTGGAACACATAGACCTTGCAATGATGATATCCATCCTAGTAAATTACACAAAGCCAGGGTATATTCTTGAATGCCAAGACTCAGTTGTCAGCACTGCAATATCCGTAGAACATTTTTGGGGGTACTTTTGGGTGGAGCAACACCAGGAGACTCTCCCAGGGAACTCACCAAGGCCACAGAGAAGTCAGCTTTGACAAGGCACCATTCCCAACAGAGCACGAGACAGCAGTGTTGTGGACGTGGCCAGATTGTGCCTGCTGGTCCCAGAGCCATGGAATAGGCTCAGGCACAACTGAGTTTAGTTGAGGGGTTGTAGCTTGTGGCCTTTTTGGCTCCTCAAAGATAGTTTTCATTTAGCTAAAATGAAAGATCGCTAAAGGTTTAATGTTGCGGTTCTAGAGCCACATCTGGGATAATCACAGGCACGAGCAGCAAACTGAGACACAACACAGCAGTGATCCTGGTGCCCTCTGGAAGTCTAGTGTACAGCCACGTACAAAACAGGAAACCTGTTATTTCATGGATTCATCATACGATGGCCTTAACTTCCAGTAATGCCAGTAGAACTGGAGGATGATTCGTAACGTAAAAAACAATGCTCAATTTTAACCTTTTAGAGCTAGAAGTTTCAGGGGATTAGTTTCGTTCCAAAATACGTGGTTGCCAGGAAAAAGTCAGTATTCCCTATGCAAATCCTGCCCTGTTCCTGTAAAAAGAAAACGTCTTCTGGTCTCTGGTTCAAGATCTTCTTTCATTCTCCTTTTTGGTACACCATGGTACATAATAGCCATGCCAGCCTATACAGCCTTCCGCACTGGAATGAGTCAGAGGTGTGTATTTCTTAGCAACCATGAAAGGGATGTTCTGATGCTATGGTGATGTATGGAGACACATAGGTAGCAACAACAGAGGATGTTAAGTGCTGAGAGGAAGTGCTTGCCTGCTGAGTCCTCTCTTCTGTGACTGGGAATGATGGTGACTCCAGCTCTGCAAAAAGCCCCATCATGGTACAGATTTTATTGCCAACAAAATGTCTGGTGAACTGCAAGTAATTGTCACCTTGGCCTGAGGAAGAGACTTGCTTCTTTTTGACACTTCGCCCAGTGCTAAATAGCTGAGTAGTGATTTATTCTGTTCGGGCACTTTCGCTAGCCTGGAATAGCACCAAAAGAGCTCTAGCATCATTTATTTTATAGTTTAATACTGTATCTTGAAATCCCAGATTTTTCAAGAAACCTGTGGGAGGTAGGTGCCCCAATCTCACCAAGTTACCAAGGGATTTATTCTCTCTGATGCTTTAAACGCTTGTGTAGAAAAGTGCAACTTACGTTAGAATCATAGAATCACTCAGGTTGGAAAAGACCCTTGGGACCATCGAGTCCAACCATCAGCCCCACTCTACAAAGTTCTCCCCCACACCATATCCCCCAACACCACATCTAAACGTCTCTTAAACACAATCAGGGATGGTGACTCCACCATCTCCCTGGGCAGCCTATTCCAGTGTCTGACCACTCGTTCTGTGAAGAATTTTTTCCTAGTGTCCAGTCTAAACCTACCCTGTTGCAGCTTGAAGCCATTCCCTCTTGTCCTATCGCTAATTACCTGTGAGAAGAGACCAGCACCAGCCTCTCTACAATGTCCTTTCAAGTAGTTGCAGAGAGTGATGAGGTCTCCCCTCAGCCTCCTCTTCCTCAAACTAAACAGTCCCAGCTCCTTCAATCATTCTTCATAAGATTTGTTCTCCAGGCCCTTCACCAGCTTCGTTGCCCTCCTCTGCGCTCGCTCCAGCACCTTGATATCTCTCCTGTATTGGGGTGCCCAAAACTGGACACAATACTCAAGGTGTGGCCTCACCAGCGCTGAGTACAGGCGGACAATCACCTCCCTACTTCTGCTGGTCACACTATTTCTAATACAAGCCAGGATGCCATTGGCTTTCTCGGCCACCTGGGCACACTGCTGGCTCACATTCAGCCGCTTGTCAATTAGAACCCCCAGGTCCTTTTCTGCCAGGCAGCTTTCCAGCCACACTTCCCCAAGCCTGAATAAAATACAAGCTTAATTTTAGGCATGGGCCTGGGTCTGTGGACTTCTCATATTTGAAATTAAGTACCTTCTCAGAGGTTAACTGAATCAAACACTTTTGTTCCTTTTTTGGTTGGCTGTTACTTTTTTTTTTTTTCAAATATGTCTTCTACCCCTACATTTTCTCATTCTTCCATCTCCCTCCATTTCTTGCAGCGTCCTTCACCCTGCTTTGGCTTTCCCTCTGTTTTTTCCTTCCTCTCTCCCTAAGAAATCTTCTTTTCCAAGTGTAGTAAAGTAGTGTTATATTTAATTTCTTCCTTAATTTCCTAAGAGGGGCTGGTAAATAGCATGCTAATGAATTTGGCAGCAAACACTAATTTGGTAGGTATTACAGGGGTCAGCATGGCATAAATAACCCTAGAGAAATCAAGATACAAACAGAAAAAAAAAATAAAAATCAGATCTTTCAAAACATATATGGAGAAAACTAATCCAATTCACGGTTATTCCTTAGGACAGAGAAACCTGGAATGCTGGGCATGTACCCACAGTTTGATCTTGTCAGTTTTAACCCTGACTTCATTCACTTGCTTTCCTTTTTATGTGTGGTGTGCTCGTTGAATTTCCTCAGGGATTGCACCATAAACTCTGCAGAAGAGGAGCCCTTTTCCACTCTATATTTGAGCAGTTCCTATTCAAACCAAACACGACCTTAATTAAGGACACGAGACTATCGTGAAACACTAGAGCAATTATTAATAATAGGGTGGCAATACAGCATTGCTGCAAAATCGGATGTATTCTTGGAATGTGTATCTAAGAGAATCACAGCTCAGAAGTGGACAGCACTTGTTGGGTGCTTCTGCTTGGACGATGCTGTTGAAATCTGGGCGCTTCATTACGGAAAACACTGACAAAGAGGTTTCAAAGGAAAAAAGATACTATGAGTTAGAAGGGAACAATACTGTCTTATCATAGTTTAGCGTGCTGTGAGCATGAGGGAGTGCATAAGCTGTGCAGAGGACGAAGATTCAGTTTAATGAACATTTTTGAGATTTGTCTTTGTCTTGATTAGGAATGCCACATGAAGATTTTGAAATCCCTTAAAAAAACTTTTAGAAGAAAAATGAGGATGATTGAAATATTTAATGATGTTATCTTTTCATTTATGTTTCACTGTATTCTAAGACTATGCTAACTTAAATTGAAAACAGTGACTTAGAAATGAAAATGTTTTGCTTTTAAAATACAAAACCTGGGTGCTTTGAAGCTGCCATAACATTTTTCTGCCTTTCTTAAAACATTTTCAAGGAATTCACATGATTTCAAAAAGTATTCACCTCAAAGGAGCTGCCTTTTCAGAGCAAAGGCTTCCACTGATGTATTTTCTTTGGCCGTCTTTAAAGTTCCTGCACTACAGTTATTAAGAAAAAGCATATAGGTTAATGGTTGTGACACTTTCCAGTGGCTAGTGCCAAATTTATTTTTAAAGCATTGTATCTCATTCTCAGCAGTGGGCTCTAGTTTTGGTCCTGGTGCCACTGTTTTGCTACTGGCAAGCCATGTATAAAGTCAACTAAAGACTCCCATCTCAGACTCTCCCATCCATGCAAAAAGGAAGTTATTTAGGGTGGTTAATACAGTATCACAAGCTGTAATAGCACAACAGAGTAAGATGAGACAATTCAAGAGACTTGTGTGTGAGCTTTCCATAGAGTGGACCACAGCAGGTTGCTCCCTGAAGAGAATAAGTGCAGTTTCCCCTGCTTGCGACATTCAGCCCCATTGAAGAGGACCGCTATAGGTACATCGAAGTGCCAGTGTGCTCCAGCAGTCATATGACGACAGCAGATGACCTAAAATGCGTCTTTTCTTATTCTGATCTTATATACTGCATGCCTTTGCTTGGAGACATCACCGCGTTCATGAAACATATGATGAGGGAAGCAAGCACACAGTCGGGACCCTTTAAATTGAGAGGAAATTAGTACCAGTGCTCTTGTAAATGATTAAAAAAAATATTTGGCATAGAGTACAGACTGACATTCAGAAGGAATTGGATCTGCAACTACTGAATTGCCTATCCTTTTTTGGCACCTTAGAAATATGTGATTTGTTTCCTCCATAGTACCTGAGATACATAAACACTCTCTGCATTACATAATCTTGGGTAGGGAAGCAAAACTGTGATGATTGGATACATAAATTGTAAAGATGGCATTCTCACCATTTATGACAACAGTAAGTCATTCTGACTGAGAGCCAGGCTTGCGTTATGTCCATTGGGGTGTTACCTTCTGCTGCTTAGGGACAGCTCTGCTCGAAATCGGGAGATTGATTGAGCTGAAAGACGATATGCTGCAAACAGGGCATTCGGATGACATTGCCCTTTTCACTGACTTTCCCCAAGACTTAACATTCCTTGTAAGTCTCAAAGTTTTTTTAGAGGATCGTAAACCACAGCTCCAATCTTGCACAGACCAGGGTGCCTAAAAGAATGAATCCTCTGATGGACTTTTGTGGGAGTAATTTGAGAGTTTTTCACACATCACTTTGGGCTTTGGCTGGGACTTGGCATTTTTAGGGGCGTTTCCTCAAATGTTGGCTACTCCCGTGAAGTCATTTCACCCAACATGGGAAGACGTCCACCTCTGTAGTGAGATGCAGGGCCACTCTTTAGCGATTCACATTCATCTGGTGCCAAAGTGAAGTACCGTGGTTTATCTGGCAGGGTGGGCAAGAGGATTTGGACAGAGAAACACCGGAGTGTACTACAACGCAGAGTGGCAGCACAATTGGTGAAAATAACCATATTGTGTGAATTTTGAGGTTAAATTTGGAGACATGTTAATAACTGAGATGGACAGATTTATCTTTTCAAAATATGTTGAGTTTAGACAATTAACAACACTTATTCCCTGGTTTCACACAGGTCTTTTGCTGCTTACTAAGGCCTGGCTCCATCACTTTCTCTTCTGTTTTTCCTGCTGCTGGTAATTTCACGTGAAGGACTTTGTGATTCTACTTCACGGTCCCACTCCATGTTCTGACTCGCAGAAGCCTGTACACCCCAGAAATTGCCTCCATGACGTGTTTATTTTCTGATATCTATCTGCATGGTCATCTACGAGGTTTCACTAGGCTTGTGTCCATCGTTTATTAGACCTTCTCTTCTACCCACTTTCCTCCATTACTGACCTGAATGATATGGAACAGGCCTTATTCCTAAGGGAATCTAGCTGTGTACGCTCTCTTGCAGAAGTCCTACAAAGCAAAATTTTAATTCCTAAAATTAAAAAATTGGACACATCTTATGTGATGCTAAATTAACCATTCAGTGCACAAGCTAGAACTAGTCACAAACTGTCCTTTGAAATGAATTTTTTTGTGAGAAATTAGATTGAACTGTTTTTCATTTCCTAACAACTTCATAGTAAGCAATGAGAAATAAAAAAACACTTTACATATCACTAAGATGATAAGAGTTCCTTTTAACATTTCATACTGGTTTATTTTACTACTTTGGAACGAAGTTAGGGAAAAATGGTTAGATTTAGTGTCTTTAATAAAGATATTTATTAAAATAATATGTGTCATAGTCAGGTGATTATTTTAACCTGTTTTTTATATTCGTACTGCTGAAAAATGGAAGTGTATTACACAGATCAGATTGTTAATCTCTCTGAAAGAAGGATGTGATTCCTGGTAAGGTATTCGTTGTGCTAAGACAGAGCTGAGCTGAATTCCTCCACGGAGCCACGTCAGCCGACAGCAGCAGAGGCTCTAACACATTCTTAGGGAGCTGCTGAAATTTAGAAAAGTTTAAGAGAATAAATCAATTTCCAGGAACTCTCGGTGAGACTATTCTCCTTATTGTTGCACCCTTCTTATCGCACTGCTGTGGGTGCTTGCCGGAAAACGACATCTGCAAGGGCTGAAAAACCAGCACAAGAAATATGCTGTGGATGAAACCACCCGAGCGCTTACACTCCTGTGCCCCTGCGGGTGATTCCGTGGAGCCGTACTGGCCGTGGGGCTCCTGTCAGGTTTTATGAGGTCTCAGCTACCCATGGCTGTGCGACCAGCCAGGCTGGTGAGGAGAGCTGAGGCGAGCGTTTCAGTTTACCAGTTCTGTATTTTCATTTTCTCTAAATATTTAGTGCAGGCTAATTGGCCATCCATTGTCTGAGAGAGATGGGGGACTGGATGAGAATCGTTTGGCTGAGATTGTGCAAGTTCAAAACGATGATTACAGGATTTGAGAAGCAACGCTAGCAATTAAGCAAGCAGCAGACTGGAGGGAGTATACTTCCCACTGACTGCGCAGGCGGTGGCCTGGGGTGCTGTTGCCCAGGGTTGCAGGTGTTGGGTGCTCCTAAACGTACACATTGGCAAGTACAGCAAAAAGGATGTGAATGTCACCCGGGCCACTGAGTATTTGCGTGCTTTCAACTCCCTCATGGGTACCTGGGAACCTCTAACCTCAGGTAGCATGAGTCAGGTCACTGTAAAGCAGTTTTCCCGCACCTAGTCCCACAACCCATCCTGAAGTAGCTGCTCGTGCAGGACATACCTCATTTTGTGGAGTCTCCTCCTCTGGAGATATTCCAAACCCGCCTGGGTGCGTTCCTATCCAGCCTGCTCCAGGTGAACCTGCTTTGGCGGGGGGGTTGGACTGGATGATCTCCGAAGGTCCCTTCCAACCCCTACCATTCTGTGATTCCGGGAGATCTGTGCACCGAGTCTGGCGCTGGCTGCCAGCTGCCTTCCTGGTAAATTCAGCTTTCTTTTATGGGTGGCATTTTCCAAAGGGCTGAGAAAATACCTCCCGGGGCAGCCTCTGTCTGCACGTGGGTTTGGGTTGACGCTCTCTGGATGAATCAGGAGATCGCAGCAGGGCAGTCTTGGATGTCCTGCTTTCCCCCTCCGTGGTCTGAAGGCATGGAAGTTTCATTGACTAAGCTGAAAAACTTGCAAAGTAGTGACTTTTCTATTTGGTCCTGATTTGAAAACATGGTTTAATGAATATTCAGATAAGCTTTGTGCAGTGTGGGATTTGCATTTATTTTCTCCCTCAAGCATGTCAGATCAAATAGAAACACAAACTGTACGACACAGAGGTCTCCTCGTGGTTTGCACTGCTGCGTGCCGTCTTTTGTCGTAACTGGATAGAGCTTATATAGCATAGATCTGCAAAAAAATATGGACCAGAAAAGACTATTGTTTTCTGTCTGACTGTAAGTGTATTTCCATTTGAAAAGGTGAAGTTGGAAATGGCACACGGGGGTGAAATCCCAGCATCACTGAATGGTGGGATTTTTGCCATTGACCTGAGCAGGAGCATGATTTCACTCATTTTTCACGCAGTATCGACTCTCGCTAGATCTTGTCCTCCGGCCCTTTAGCCCTTCACATGGGTTCTCCAGTGTTTAAACCACAGACGTTCGTGCTCTGGAATACACGACCACTCCTGAATTTCAGACCCAAAGACAATAAACACAAATAAACAAATAAATGAAAAACCATCCTTTCTCGTCCCGTTATGTTCATACTTACCGGCTGAGTTACGGGCTAACCGCGCCAGAGGATGCGACCGAAGTTTCCCTTGTGGAAACGCCACCGGGCGACGGTGGGGGGGGTCGGGACGGGAGAACTAGGGACCCCCGGGGCTCTGGCGGGGCAGAGCCGCCCGCAGCGCCCGGGTCCCCCGCGGAGCTCGCCCG
>VYZM01024138.1:336071-374379 GCA_013398915.1 Dromas ardeola
GGTCAGACACCCCCCCGCCCCGGCCCGGAGCGCCGACCCTCGCGTGGGGGAGATGTGCCTCCTTCTGCACGGAGGTGTCTCGAACGCCTCAGGTCGGTTGGAGAGCCAGGCTGCCGCAGCTCGCCTTGTTTACGCTCCGCAGCTCTTTAATAGCTAGAGAGAGTTGTTTCACTTAAATGTGGAAAACGATAAAATGTAACACTCAGCCACTGCCTTTGAAATAACCTGGGTTTCTTTTGCTATCCCAGACAACGCAAGTGATTCATTCGGTTAAGATTATTACAGCCGGTTGTGAAAGATGCTATGTCAGCACGGCTCTTGAGTAACTTCAATGATGGATAAAATGCTTGATGTTTTGGAGGGGTCACCGGTGTAGCGGTTTCTAAAGGGCTCCCTTATTCAAGTCACTTCTTGGTTCGCTTAACTCGCCCAGCACCAGCCGCGGGCCCAGCACTGTCTCCTGGGTCCAAGTTCTCCCGGCGCTCCGGAGATGCCTTATCGGAACCAAAACAGTTGGTGAGGGGCCTGACCCCCGGGAGGTGCAGGCCTCTCCCAGGGAGGTGCGGAGCATTGTACGGAAGTGCTGCCTGGGTTTTTGTAAAGTCGTGTATTCCTTATATTAAAACTTCTTCTCGCAATGTGAGCATGTGTTTTGGTCTCACATGACCTCGGACATGCTTCCTCGTTGTAAAGAGCAACTAGTAAAATAATCTCACTGAACTGGCATAGACCGAAGCCATATTTTTTAACTGTGTTATTTCCTATACTTAATTGAACAACCGCTGTGTAAATTACTGTACCTTTTTAGATCTGCATACAGCCTTAAATAAGGGAAGCAGCATTTTAGTGGTCTTTTATGTCTTTGTGGCCTAACAAATCAGTAATTTCAGTAATAATAAAATTACTGAAATCAGTAATAAAATTAATTCCATGAGAACTGGAGGAAACAGCCCCATTTCCAGAAAGCTGATACCTGAAGGGTGAGACTGTCCCAGAAAGGCTGACCTCACGATTGTCATCTCACTGACGTAAACACAAACTCATCAAATTTATGCCAACTAAATGCATTTCTTACTACTGTCATAGTCCCGTTTTTCCGTAGTAGTTGGTTCAAAACACAGCTTGTAAAATACTGCTTAAGTATACTTACAAAATGAGGATCTAGTGCTCAGGCAAATAAAGTATTTGGCTAATATGCATCTATTTTTATTTTTATTTTTTATAATGAGCATTGGAAAATGTAAAAGCGGCCCTAGCACTACTGTACATATGCATAGCTTATTTGTGGATGCCGTCTCAAACTGCTTGTGCTGGCTTGTTGCTATTAATGGGAACATGTGTTGTTAGCTCTGTGTAACCTTAACTAAGGTGATTTTGTGGTGTCCCACTCTGCCTGAATGTGCTGAGTACAAAACCGAGTGACCTTTGGCCTCCTTAAAAGCTAGTAGGGTAAAGCGGCCAGTTCACAGCTAAACAGCAAGCGAAGATACTCCTGTTATACTAAGAAAAACTTTTCAGTGTGAAATTTTATATCCAGCTGTGTAAAAAGTTGAGGTAAGCTTTTTTTGTCCCCAGTTCTGAGAAGCTGAAATATCTTAAGCTTGAATTACAGAGCAGTTTCTGATGCACCCAGGACCAGATCTTGCTGGCCTAATTCAGAGGAGCCTCAGCTCATGTAGGGTGTTTTAATGAAGCTACCTTTACAAATATAGCTGGTCTTGGCAAAATTCCCCTTTTAGTCAGACTTGTGGTGCTAATAAAATCTTTACCATTATCCCCATCCCACTTCAGCATGTTTGGGGAACTGGTGGACGTCTGGAGCTGCCCACAGGAGCCCCATCCCAGCATCCAGCACAAGCGGGGAGATGCTCATGGGGAGTCTGTGTGAAGGTCCAGCGATTTCATTGTTTTAGCTGCTTCGTCAGAGAGCGCACTGACAAGCCCATCTTCCCAGAACTATGCCATAACACAAAGCTTACTTTAAAGCTTAAATATTTATAGTAAAGAGCAGAAAAGACATGGTGCCTTCTCTGTGTTGAGGAAACAGTGTGCTGCATCTGGTACATGCCTGCTGCTTGCACAGACTTCTGTACCGCCCAGATTCTTTGCTGCTCAAAGTCGGGATTTCTATGTCAGCATACATCAGGGTTTTTATTTCTAATTCTGTGACCCCCAAATAATTTTTACTGTAAAACACTGGCCTGATAGTATCATTTTATCAAAACTTGGCAGTGCGTGATCACTGTAGCATCTAAGCAGTTCACAACGTTCAGCGTGTTTATACTACCCGCTCTGGACAGAGTACAAAGGTACAATCTACAGATCTCACTTCGGGGGCAAGAGGAGTGAGGGGGTAAAAGGAGGTTCAGACAGCGAGCTGCTCCACATCCATGCAGGAAGGCTGTAATGGAGCAAGAATTAAAGACCTTTTGATTTCTAGCTGGTGCACAGCAGGCTTGTCGGCCTGAAATACTGCCAGCCAGCCTGTGGGTCTCTTTAACTTGCGTGGTTACGTATTTAGCAACTTGTGACAGACTTCTCTTTGGCAGGGGAGTTGCAAGCTTTTGAGTTCATGGCATCCAGTACTCATTTCTAGCTTGCTTCTTCACAACACACAGAGGATCACGTGTAGTAACTATAGCGATGACATAATGCCTCGCATCTTTGTGAGTTTAAAGTAGGTTGAGAATAAATCTATTAAAATCCCGTTTTTTTCCAAGTTATATATAGTAGGGAAAAATGACACTAGGGGTTCACAAACTTCAGGCTATAGGGCTGACAGACCGTCCTCCCCTTTGTGCGTGTGTGAATTCAGGCAGGCTTTTCTGTGGCTGAAAATACTGAGGCCCTGGTTCAGCAGAAAATAGCCAGTACAGCTGCTGGGCAGTGGAGGCTCTCGCAGCCCATTTGGGTTTGCAGCTGTGGGCGCAGACTTCCGCACCAGGGAAACGGGTGGGAATTTGGTGCCGGTGGTGGCCAAGAGGACATTCCTGCAGCAATTCCTCCCAGAGGTGGAGCCGGCAGCTCCTTTTAGCCTTGCTGCTGTGCGTAGCCAGGCACGGAGACTGGGTGGGCTTGGAAGGGGTCCTGGTTTCCCCAGGAAGATGAGAACTGTGGAACCTACCTGCATCGCCTGGAGCTGGGAGCATCAATGCACTGAGTGTAAACGCGAGGTGCTTGCGGTACTGGCGTTTGGATGCCTTTGGCTTTGCAGTAGCCTCCCTTGCTCTGGGAAGCTGACAGCATGTCAGTCGTGCTCTTCATTGAGCAGGGGTGGCAAAATCAGCCTGGGAAGAGAACCGTGGCTTCATCAGGTTTCTGTTAACTTCACTTTTGATTTTCCATAATACCAAAAATAATACTGCCAACTCTCATGATATTAAAACTTTTGGAGAAGTGTTTGTAAGCACTAACGAAGAGGTGCGCTGTGTGTCCCCTTGCCATGTCCCAAATGATCAGGTTAAGTGGGAGGACACACAAGAGTTACCTTTTGGGGATTTTGCTCCATACTGAAGGCTGCTGCTTAAAATGGTAGTCAGGGCCCATCCTCCTCTCCGTCCCTTTTGCTGTGGGGTTTTCATTCATGGTGTGGTCCAGTATGTGCTGACCACATACAGGTGGAAGCCTTGCTCTGCTCATGCGTCTTTGCTGTGAAGGATTGTCAGGACCTGGGGGGATGGGGGTGGGGATGCAGGAGCAGAGCCTGCGCTGCTCCTGCTGCCCCGGGAAGAGATGCTGAGGCACAACGTTGTTTGACTTGGCACCAAACCAGCATCTGGGCAGTCCAGAGCCCGGTACAGAAGGAGCAGAGTGAATCTCACTATGGTGCAGTGCCTAATAATAACATTTATATCCCTCAGCATCACTTACTGTTGTGATACTAGCGTGGCCTGGTGGGACAAAGCTGAGGTAAGCTGTGTTCCTTCGCTTTCCACTTTTATTTCTCTGCCTTAAAGACCCTAAGACGTGTAGGGCAAGCTGTAGGTCTCATACAACAAAGCTCTCGGTGCCTTCTCAACTGTCACCAAAACAGTAGCCACAAAACACCTTAAGCACAAGAGCAGAACAAACCACTTCGTGGTTCTTCTCAGTTCAGATACCGAAGGCTACTGTGGTTGTAGCTGCAGCCATTTTAATTCAGACGCACTGATTTTTTGGTTGTAACGGAGGCCCTGATGTTAAAAGCAATTTTATATTAAAGTTGGTCGGGCTGCTGAAGTGCGTAAAGCTAACTCAAGTATTAGCAAGATCAGTGCCTGCGTTAAGGCCAGGTGTAAAAACAAATGGTTATAACTGTGAATGTGCCTGTGGGAAAGGGAGGGGTAGAGGTGCAGTTATTGAAATGGATGCTCACCAAACTTGCAGTGGTTGCTATAAATAAAACAAGAAATAGCAGTAATCCTTGTACTCCTTGCTGGCTATTTGTCTTGGCTTTGGTAGGTAGCCCTGGTCTAGCAGGTACCACGTCGGTATCCTACTGAAAGCAGAGGCTGCTGCTGATCATTGTGGCCGCTCCGTTGTGAATTAGAAGTGTCCCTACTCAGACCACATTGCTGCTGCCGAGTTGCCCCCACCAGGCAGCCGTGTTGCCAGCGCAAGCCTGGCACACGTGGGCACCGTCTGGCACAAGGCGAAGCCTGACACCATTTACGGCAGGGTTGTAAACACCGAAACCTACAGCGTCATTCTGGCAGATCTGAAAATGAAATGTTAGCAATTAACATCCCGTCCCCTTTCCATTCCCCCCCGCCCCGCGCCTCCCTCCTCCCACGTGCATTTTCCTCTTGCTCCTTTTCCATTTTCCCGGCTGGGCTGGCAGTGGGCGCTGGGAAGCTGTGAGCTCCCTCGCTCCTGGGCTGTGTGCTGGGCTGTGAATAACTGCTCTCTGCTTCAGGACGTTGCCAGCCACGTAGATGTAATGGCTCTGCAGCAACAGCTGGAAGTGTGCAGATAAAATTAAAACATACCTAGATTCTCCCTCTGAAATCTCAGTTTTTCAAGGCAAAAGAAGGAGGTGAAGTGCCTTACGATCTTTGTGTCGACAGTTTCCCAGACAAGTGTCTAAGCAAAGGCAGGCTTTCCCTTTAAAAGGAAAGGGACTCTTACCTTCAGATCGGCTTTTAAAAATGGCCTTCTAACAATAATATTCCCAGTGCAAAGCTTACATTCAAACGCCTCATTGTGAGCTGTGACTCACACTTGGAAAGTGTCGTATCTTTCCTAGAAAAGTAGGTAAGTATTGTTATCAGGGAGTCTCAGGATGGAAGATGCTGCTCCGAGTTCCCAAAAGCACTCACTAAATACATGTATGTGGCAAACTCAAGATAGTTATGTTTCATTTTCAGAGTGTCAAAAGCCCCTCAGCACTTCTGAATAGCGGCATTGAGTTATGCTAAAATCAAACATAAGGGATATGTTTGAAAATGTAGATCCAGAGTGTCTTCACCAAATTAACAGCAAGTTAATGGCAGACCAAAGTAAAGAACGCAAAGTAAATCAAGTTTGAGAGGTTCTCTGAAACTTCAATTTTTGATATGTGAAAAGCACATTTTTATGAAGATGACTGGAGATACTCTTGCTAAACACTAATTATGTGGTCAAGTAAAAATCCCTTTTTCCTGGGTTAAGAGTCAGTAGATATCCTTTAGTTTGTGACAGAGTTCTCTATGAATTTTACTCCCTTATAATTTCTTCGAGGTACGGTGACATCTTTCAATGCTATCCAAACATCACCAGCTAAAAAGGCAACACTAAATACAAGCAATAATTATTGCTCTTCCAATACAATGTTATTGCATGTCCTCTTACTTCCTGACTTCATTTTAAGATGGGGCACGCTCCCGCCCTTGTTTGACTTTCACATACTCTACGGTTGTACTGCGGGAAGAAAGAGTGAGGGAATGGGACAACTGGGCAAGGTGGCATGAGCTGGCAGATTTTTTCTCTGCTGGGAATTTTTGGCAGGTCCATAGTCAGACTTCTTGATTGAAATCTGTTGCCTTCGCAAAGAGCTCTTTATATTTTAGTAAAGTATAAAAAAATGCACTATTTTTCATTTATAGCCTACCTTCTGATTCATCCTCCAAATTACATCTTAAACTAAATATAATTTAGACTAGAGTACCGCCTCTATAGCGCAGACCTACAATGCAGAAGGACGGATAGTGTGTGTTAGGGTCTGATCCACACTCTGTGTTAGGCACCCTATTGCTGATTGCAGTAGCTTTGCTCCCGTTCCTTTATTGAGAACACATGGACAAAGTGGACGTAAAACTTCCTTCAGCAATACTGAGGTTTTGTCAGTCCCAGGCATTCAAAATGGTGAGTCAGCCATTCCTCTCCACAGACACCGCTACCTAAAAAACCTTGGAAATCAAAATGGTTTGAGACTTTTGCTTCTGCCCTTTGCTGGATGTGGGTTGTCTTGAAGAGTTTGGACTTCACGTATTCAAGTTTTCTCTGTATCTGTGGGGGACTAGGAATTTATCTTTCATTTAAAGGTAAAAAGGATGTGATTTTTCTTTGTATGATCATGAGACTCCAGGAACCTGGGCTTTAAGAAGCAATATAAAGCACACTGATTCCAAATCCTGCAGTTTCATTGTGAATTATAAAAACCAACATTACTAAAATGGATGCGTTGGGACAGAGCTTCAGGACTTTTTTTTTAAACCTCCAAATTAGCAGTTACATTTCTAACAAAACTGCCCTTCCTCTAATTAGAAAAAATGCAGAATGAGGGCAGAGGGGAGGGGAATTGTATCTTCTTACCACTCCGTTCTGTGGTTTTATAAGCAGTCTATTGGTTTGGACTGGTGACTGGATGATTTGTGTTAAGAAAAATGTGTCTGGACGCTACGTGACACTTTCAGCAGTTCTGAAGAGGTTGTGTCATTTGACGCGTTAGCAGCTACTGTCCTCAGTCTGTTTTAATTCTGCCCCGTGCTGCACCCATGATGGGGCACGTGTGCAATAATTCTTTGTGATGGCTGGCACTTGCTGGTGTGTGTATAAAAATGCAGGTGGCAGCATTATTCTCCAGAGCAAAGGAACATCTATCAGCATCCTAGGTGAACTTATTGCTCCAGATGAATAAAACACAGACCGAAAGCGCCGCAGGCAGCTTGCACTCTAAATTAGATGTAGTCGTGAATGCTAAAACATCACGTGTAGGACTTAATGCTCGTACCTTGTTGGTCTGATTTTCAGTTGGGATGGAGTGGTGGAGTCAATAAGGGATGGATGCCAGGCGTGACCTGGGCTGCATCTTTAGTTACGACTAACAGATAGCCCAGCCACGGGCAGTGAGATGGCTTACATATTCCTCACTTAAGAAAGAAAAACCGTAGGCAGTTTTTCAACTGCCTTAACATCTGCTGCAGTGAAATTGCCGAGTGTTGTACCACGTTCTTCCGTGGAAGCTGTTTAGCCCTGACAAATCGGGACTTGACTTAAAACGAAGTGCAGAAGACTCTTATGGACTCCTTGCGTTCCAGAAACTCTTTCACTGTGATGTGTTTGTTCAATGTGCACACGATGGCACCGGTACTCTGCACTTCGTCTTCTGAGAACTTGTGTGATGGTAATTAATCTTGAGGAGACAGCGTGAAGGCTTAGTCTTCTTATCTTACAAAGCTGTTTCTCTACACTGGACTGAAGGACATCCTTTTGGGGTTTATTTGTAAAAAATGAAAGGGAATGGGACACCTAATGGACCAGTCGTTCTTGCCTGGGCAGGATTTATATAGTTAGTAAATGAAAAGACATGTCTGATATGATGTGGATAACTGTATTAAACCATCTCTATTACATAGTCTGTTTTTCATTTGAGAACAGATTTGTTGATGGTCATTTTCTTCTGTAAAAATAAAGTTTAAGAACGCGTCTTTCCCAAGAGCAGGTTCTGCAGAGGATCTGACCAGATCCCCTGTCCCAGGGTGAATTTTATTTTTTTCCTTTGATTGCCCATATCTGAAAGAATGGAAAGTCCTGATTGTTCGTGGCTGCAGTCACCAAAACCAGGGTGAATTCCTTTCTTGGATAAAGTGGAAATCCTGTGTGGGAAGAGTGCTGTTCATAAGGTCACTGACGGCAAAGGAACCAGCACAGGAACACACCACAGCCTTGTGATTTCTGGTGGGTAAGGAGTGAAAGGGCCTGCCCACGGCAGTTACTCTGCCACTTCTTAGCAGCTCCATAGTGGCTAAGCCGCCGGTAGAAAGTGTTTAAGTGAAACAGTTAAATCCATGTTCTGTTGTCACAAACGCTAAAATAGTAAGTCTTATAG
Source organism: Dromas ardeola (assembly GCA_013398915.1). Lineage (NCBI taxonomy): Eukaryota > Metazoa > Chordata > Aves > Charadriiformes > Dromadidae > Dromas > Dromas ardeola. The sequence continues at coordinate 344,359 of VYZM01024138.1, forward strand.
AGAAAATTCAGGGACTTCTACTTTTAGAAAACCACGAAGAAGCCAGCAAGTTGAAGTTGCTGTGGTGATGGACATGGTGATGGAGGGAGCGTTCTGTTGAGACTGTCTAGGCAAATAGTTCAGCATCACCACATGGCAAGATGTAGGATTTGGACAGTATTTAATCCCACATTAAGACTGGGATCAATTCTGATCACTTAAAGGCAATTTTTTGTATAATTAAAGGAATATTCTGTCCTTCTTGTCTCTAATGCTCTAAAATCCATTTTACCAGGCTCCACTTTCCACCTAGTTATTTCTCTCTCTGCAGAAAAGCTTTCCAGACATGTAAGCAGCTGCATAGTCCTCAAATATGCCAGAAGGAAAGTTTTGTCCAAAAAAAAATAATCGTAATTCACAAACCCTGGGCTTCTTCAATGTATAATTCATACTGCCTTTGAACAGTCCTCCTCACAGGAATTTAGAGATGGATTTAAATCAGCTGACTTCATTTTTAGAATACAATGGAAGAGCACTTACCCTGCATTCTTGCAGCCTTTTCTATAAATTAAAAATAGATGCTGGGCCCAAATCGGCAGCTTTTTGTGCTCCCTGGGAAACCTGTGCGAACCAGCCACAACAGGACAATTCTGCTTTCTTTAGCAATGCTAGCTGTATCGCCCAGAAGCCTGCGAAGGGACAGAGGGTCTGTAGTGCACTTTTTCCCTGCAGTCAGGGAATAATCACCACATCTTGTTTTGCATGTTCAGGAGCCAGTGGCTACAGATGTAGGCGACTGAAAAATCAAACGTAGCGATCGGCATTAGAGGGGCTTGGGTTGCAGAACTGGACAAGCGGTCGTTTTACGGCAATGCTGTGTCAGTCCAAATTGCCGCTTGCCAAACAGTCCTGCATTAGCGGTGCCTTGTGAGTGGCGGTGCCAGGAAGGCAGCATCCTGGGGACTCTCCACCCTCCTTCCCTGCAAAGGGTTACGGCCTTACACAGCCCGGGCTGAAAAAATTCAGAGAGGTTGGGGTTTTTTTTTTAGCCAGGGAAGCACTCTGTGCTTGGCATGGGGCAGCACAGACCACTTCCCTCTCCCTCCTCCCCCATCCAAGCATCTCGTAGAATCAGAAACCACAGGGTGATTCAGCGGGGTGAAGCCCGTTTCCTGGCGCGCTTCTGCAGCAGGCAGTTGCTCGCAGAGGCTTTGCCTGGTGCTTACGGCAAAGCTGCACATCAGCCTTTTAATTCCAAATAATCTGGGGGAGACAGCAGGACGTGTTCACTGGGTTAATGATGAGCTGGTACTATGTCCCTGGGGTGCGTGTTAGATCCAACAGTTACGGTTCACTTGTTATGTTTTCCGAAAATTACCGCGGGCCTTCTGAAATGGAAATTTATTTTCAGGCAGGAAAACTATGAAAAATGCAGTCTTGAAGGATAGCTTTGAAATGCACTTCAAAAATTAAAGCCTGGCAATTCATACTGAGAGAGACTTTTGACTATCGTTACCCAGCCCTACTATGAAATGGGTTACAACTCGGACTTTTAGCTGGGATTTTGCTCTGCAGAAACCAGCTAGTTCCTTCCCTATGTGTGCCTCACTGCGACCCTTTGAGCAGCAGCAGTCATTACCCTTCACTGCCTGAAGGTTGGATTCCTCCAGCAACTCTGCCCGATGTCTATTTTTGGCTTCCCCTCTAAAAACAGATGGCTGGGAGTGAGAACCTCTGCTTGCGATTGCTGGTGTAAGCTGTGAAAGCAACAGATGGTTGCTAACACAGAGATCACAAACCTAGAATTGTTGAGCTGCGGTTTTGGTTCCAGTGGGGCAAGCTTTATTTTGTTCCCCCTCATCCACTTTATATTTTCGCAGAACAGAAAAGAAATAGGCTTATCCTTTTGTTTATGAGAGTCTGTCAGTATGACGTAACTGGAGATGTATCATTAGCATTTCTTTCCTAAGCTGCAAAACACATAAAATCACCGAGCTGGGATTAAAAGAGAAGCAGGACACACCTTGCTCAGGGCCCCTGCCACTAACGTTAATGACATACCAGAATTCAGTTTCTCCTATTTACTTAAAGATGCCGGCCCTCATATTTGCAAGGAAAAAAAATAATAACTCAAATAAACAGATCTAGGTTAACATCTTCTTTGCTGCCTGTAACAGAAGATCTGAGAGGTATGAATTTCCCCAAAGCTCTTGGTCAAGGCGTGGGAAGGTATTGACTCCAAAGGTGACTCTTCCGATTGCCTTTCATCTCTCCAAATTGGATAGAGAGACCCTAATACCATTCCAGAGGAGAAAGAGGCCTGTGGTCTCACATTACTGAGAGAGGGGTAAGCACCTCTGTCCCCATCACTTTAACTTGGGCAGGGAGAAATGTGATACCATAAAACAGGGGAGCTACAGGGGCTCAAGCACTATGGGATCTCAGTACGCCTGCACCTCTTACTTCAGTTTTCTAATAAATACAAGGAAATAATGCTTTTTGTGGGTCAAGAAGGTTGTCCAGAAATTATTGGTCTTCACTTTGTCTTAGTTTATTTTTAAAAAAATATCCCACTGCACGTAAGCTATGTACATCAAAGGCTTTTGGAGTGCTTTACAAAGACTAATGCATTATTAAGCTAGCAAAGCCCTACGGGGCACCCTAACAGATGGGAAGATGCAAGTACAGAGAGGATAATAATTTGCTCAGGGCTACGTATTGTGTCAGTGGCAGAGTTAGGAATACAGTTTGTGTTTTTAACTCTGTCCCTCAGCTGATATCCATGGAATTGGGCAAAAGTATTAGTTCAGAATCGATCGTACAACTTGAAGTACGGCACTACATTCTGCTTTTATCCTGAGCAAACCCTTGAAACGAAGGAGAATATAATGCGGCAGAATTGCAATACCATTCTTCAGTCTGCATACAAAAAGTTCCTCAACGCCTCTGTTTTTGAGCAGGTAAATGGCAGGAAAAGAAATAGCCAAATTTTGGACATTTTAAAACAAATCCACCTCAACTTCCAAAATACAGTGAAAATCTGTGATTGAGTATTTAAGTACAAGGCAGCAGAAAATCTCCGAGGCAGATTATTAGGGACTGTAACAGGGAAAAAGAGACCTAAAGGAGAGATTTTAAGGAGCTAAGATCAAGGCAATGCTAGACCTACCTACAGAATATCAAAACTAGGATGAAATGAAGAAGTATGAATTTCCATTCTCCCCTCTTAAAAACAAAACAAAAACCCCGAGCAGTCCTTCCCAGTTTGTAGCCGAGAAGCCAAGTCAAGTGATTAGTTCCTCCATCTCATCTCCTTTGCCATGTCTCTTCTCTGTTGGCAGCTGTCCTGGGTTTCCACAGAGATACTAGGTAAAGGATGGATGGTCCTGCTGCAATATAGTATCTTTTATAGGGATCACAGCTCCATATAATATTAATTAAGCCAACATACTTGCATCCAATTTGTTTAAAGTTATTACGACTCTCATATTTTCAGCATGTTTATCTATCTGTATTCATCTGCTTCAGCAAACAGCGAACAATTTTGTTTTGAAGTCCAGAGTATGTTGTTCACTATTATAGCCCACAGTTTTTGAGACTTGTACTGCATATTTTGATCCTTAGTGGCTTTCTTGCCCATCTTACTCACATTCCTAAAATATTCCAGTTAAATTGTTTAAATATTTTTAATGTCTAAGTATACATGCAGTGCCTCCCCCAATTAGATTGGAAGTCTAATTGCTGTACAGTGTGGTGTGTACATGCATTCAAATTGGAATTTATGTTGACTGGCTAGTATAATTAGATTTTGCCATTGCATTTAATTTTAGAATAAACCACGTTTATTTCCCTTACACTAGATTCAGGAAATAAATTACAGTTGAAGCAATCAGATTTTTCCAGGCTTTTCAAATATTCAGTCTTAATTCACTTGGTATTTCAGATTCTTCTACCAAGCGTGGCAGTTATTTAGGCCAGATACATCAGAGAAAGTTTTCAGGTTTGATTGCTGTTTCTGAGGGGCTGTTGGGGAGCAGAAGGAGTCTTTAAGCACAGATGACCTAATGGTAACATTTGTCTTTAAGCACAGATGACCTGATGGTAACGTTTAAGCCAGGGGGTCTCTTCGTAGGACCCAGGACCAGTGTAATCACGAGCCTTTATTAGAATTACTTGCTATTATTAGTATCAATACAAACCTAATTTTTGTAGCACAGACAAGGTTCAAAGGAGAGCACTGACTTTTTTCAAGGAGCAGGATTGGTGGGCATAGCCAAATTCTCTGTTAATTTAAGTAAGCGTAAATGCAGTGAAGTCACTGTAGTGAATACCACGTACATCTTTGGCCGCAGTACATGATGTATCCAATCACACTCTACTTGCCTTCAGTTTAACTTCTTGATTACAGAGGATGGACCCACAGCTTGCCTGGTGCAGAGGGAAGAGGGTATAAATCAAAAGGCATATAAATAGACGCAGGGACAGGAAAAGAGTTCAGCAACGCACATGCCTTAAAAAGCGGTAACGTTGCTCGCTCCCAGATGACTGCTGATGAATACTTGGGAAGTAAGGTGCAGTACCAACATGTGGCTAAACGTACAAGGATTTGTATCTAATGGGATTTAAAAAGAAAAACGAAATACGGAAGTTTTGAAGTAAACCGTGCAAATGTAACTGGGCTTTGAGATCAGAAAACGATTAGTATTTGCTATGAATAAAAGGTCCGTCTGTAATCTGAAGTGGATTAACTAAGAGGTATTTTAAGGTTAATGGACTAACAGTAATTTCTGGTGACAATGAAATGTTTTCTCCCTTCCAATATTTAATGCAGGCAGTACTCTAGTTATTGTAACCCAGGTGTGAGATTTTTAGAAAATGTTGGTGTAGTGAAGGCAACTCTTTGATAGTAGGAATAAATTACAACTTTAAACTAATTTCTTTTTTTTAAAAAAAAACCCAACCTTTTCAGTAATACCCAGCATATGATTTAGTAGAGCTGAATTTGAGAGCAACTGACGGATCTGCCTGCGTGTTCTCACATACAGATTCTGTACTCCAGGGACCAGTGTAATTTGCAGTTGGGAAGCTTCTTTTAGGATTTTGATCTCCACCCTAGAAAACAGAGTGGCAACCCTGAGCAGGATATAACTACATTCAGTAGTAGGCGTGAAACATAAAATGCTTAAAAAAAGGATTGAATGCTAAATACTTTCAAGTTGCTGTTGTGATTTTTTAAAAGTTATTTCTGCCTTCTATGATGAACATCCACAGATGTGGAAAAGACATGGTTAATAGTGGGTTTTTTTTTTAAATGGGATAGGAGCCCGACACTAGCAGGGAAACAACTGATCTTCAAGAAGGCCCGTCAAATGTTGTATTTTCACAGTAGTTTCAGTTACTGCAGTTGTGAAATTGGGAGCCCATGTTTACAGCTACGCATGCTCTAACTTATCGACAAAACTGTAGACTATACAAGACTGGCAGTAGAGCGTGCAATCAAAATGGCACATGAGAATACTGATTACAAATGAGGATATTGTGTAAATAGACACTGAAGAGTATTGGCCAATTTGTCTCCTTCCTTGCTAGTGCAGAATCTACTCCGGTGCTTGTTCCCGTATGTCTTTTCTCCATTTCACGATGACGGTAACGGCCCTATTCCCATAGCTGTTGACTTCCAAATGAAAACGTGGGTCTAGCAGAAACTGTTCTGAGGAAGTTCTCACATGTTTTCTGAAATTCTAGTGACACCATCTTTAAAACTTAAGAACTAATCAATGAAGGGCTTTTTTGAGGGTGCAACTATAGGTTAGTAATCTGGTAATGTGACAGTTGCTAAGGAAACAAAAATTTAATTTTCTGTCTCGTTTCAAACATGGAATTGAACTACATTTCTGTCTCTACATTTAATGAACAAATCGTTCCAGTATTTCTGAGATTTAATTAAGATGGGGAGCTTGCATGGGGAAGAGGGAGGCTGCTGCAGCAGCCACAATAAACTGGTGTTTATTGTGGAAGAGAAGGTCTAAAACCAGCATTCTTCACTGTCTCTGCAATGCCTGGGCTCACTCTTTGTTATCTATGTTAAAAAATGAAACAAAAAAAGCCAAAGGTAGGAATGGTAGGGCATTGGTTCACTGCCATAGACCAAAGGAAGCCTTGCAGAGAGAAGCTGGGGCGTGTTCCCTCCTGCTCTTAGCTACAAAATATGGCAAAATCCACTTTCTTTCTTGCTAGAGGGACCCTGTCTAACAGTAGGAACAATGCTCCTAGGTACCTCTGTTGCCAGGGTATTGTATGCCCTGGCAGTAGGACTGCTGGCTTTAAATCCTATGATTGTAAATGACGCAAATAATAATCTTTTCACACTACCTCTTCCCTTCCCCCTACCCGCAATAAAAAAAAAAAAGGGCATTAATGTTCCCCTGATAGTGTTCTTGATCTTTATTTCCTGTTCCTTCACACTCTTTGCTGGGCTTGCTTATAGAAAACAGAGTCTGGATGGAAGAGGTCCCTTTTGATCCTTACTTCGTCTGCCCTGATCATTAGCAACAGGACAGTAAGGTTTCTAAGAAACAGAAAGAAAATTCTAAGGACGGACTTTAATATCACCCCTACATATGTTCCAAAATAAAACATTTAAGTGTGTTAAATAGCCTAAATATAGCCTAGCTTTGTATAACCTGGATGGCTCTACAACAGTCACACCTGCTTACTCTCTTTGGTCAAACAAATGCTAATCTTTGATATGCAAGTATGTTGGAACCATAAGCTTGTCTTTTTTTTCTTTAAGTTAAAACTTTTTAAAGGGTAGTCTTCTCTATATTCTTGTACAGAAGTAAGTTTCTATCAGTATTAACACACAGGGTTTTTTATATTTATACCCACATATAATTACCCTCATATGCAGATTTTGCCCTAACAGCCACACTAACTAACCTGGAATAGCTGTAAACATTCAGAAAGTTTGCTTCAACAAAATATGAAGAGTTTCCGAATGTAACTGTTGAAATTAACAAAATACAAGCAACAATTTAATATTGCAGATAACAGAATTTTTCTTTCTCAGGAAGACTATGATCGTCTGAGACCTTTATCTTATCCTATGACCGATGTCTTCCTTATCTGCTTCTCAGTGGTAAATCCTGCTTCATTTCAAAATGTGAAGGAAGAGTGGGTACCGGAGTTGAAGGAATATGCACCTAATGTTCCCTTTTTACTAGTGGGAACACAGGTATATCTGGTTCTGTTCTACTTTATTTAAACAATTCAGATGATTGTATGGTGCCTTTTCTTTGGGCTGGCAGTTCAGGCCTGACAGGACCTGAGCAGCATCTCCTTCTGGCTTTGGAGGAACAAACCTAGAAGCAGCAGAAGAACCTAGATCTGTGTTGATCTCTAATGAGCAACCTCCATTTTGTTAAAATATATAGATTGTAAACTGGGTGGCAAGATTGGCTGCATCTCTCTATGTGACTTTCTATAAAGTCCTGGGACTTAAGGAATAAAATTGTTCATACCCATGTTACTGGAATTACTTGGGTCTGCAACTATTGGTAACATACAGTATTTGCTGAAGCAAAGGAGCCAAGGGGAGAAGTGAGACCATTTCCTCTTGCTTCTTGTGGTCAGTGGACCGGGCTTCAACTACAAAGTGACCCACATGTTGGCATTATATTTGGGTTAATCTTTCTGTTGGATGTACTTTCTGGTATTCTGAGATGATCACGTCTAATTGAAGAACTGAATTACAGGATAAAAGTTTGTTCCGTCTGGATTAAAGGTAGTAGTTCACAGCTTAAATTTCCAGGGCTTTTGGATCAGGAAGGGTCCACAATCTGAATCATGACGACTCCATTTTTATACATGTAATACTCCATTAAATAAGTCTGCTTTAGAAAGAGGGTATCATAGCCTGCTGACTTTTGTTTAGAAAAACTATTCCAACGTGACTGCAATCTTTCTTACTAGATTGATCTCCGTGATGACCCGAAAACTCTGGCAAGACTGAATGATATGAAAGAGAAGCCCACATCTGTGGAGCAAGGGCAAAAACTGGCGAAAGAGGTAAACTGGATATTACTAAATGAAACCAAGTAGCAAAGAAGCAAAAAAGCCTATTTCCAAATGACTTTTTCTTCCTTTACCACTTTGCCCAATTCCTTTGCCAGTCAACATATGAAACCTTATGACTGGTTACCAGTTAACAATATTCACCTACATTGTTGAATACCGCTAACAAGCAGACCTGCGTAATAACACTGCCCTGTTAGTAATAGTTCTAACTTTCTGTGTAGACACTCATAAAAAATACATAAGCATTAGTCAGAGAGAATTAAAATCACGGAGTGGCTGAGGCTGGAAGGGACCTCTCCTGCTCAAGCAAAATGTTGGAAGCATCTTTAAGAAATTATTTGAGAATGCTATACTACCATTTTAACATACTGCGTGGATAACGCTTATCAGGACACTTACTTATAGAGGCTTATTTTTGAAACATAAATTGGTCATGCAATTCTGTAATTCTTTTTTGCTGTTTAGTTACCAAAAATACCTTAGGACCCCACTGCCAATCCAAGGAGCTTATTTATATACTTCCTTCATAAACCAAACCAACTTAAATACATTCCAGATCTTTGGCCAAAAGAAAAATCTTCTGTTCTACTGGGGGAAACACATTCAGATAACTTTTCTAGATCACAGCCAAATATTGTGGTGTCACTATAGGCAAGAAAAAAAAAAAAGCAGAAGTGCACAGATAGATAGAACTGAACAGCTGAAATATATTGCTATTGAATTTACTTATTTTCTTGACAGATAGGAGCCTACTGCTACGTGGAGTGTTCAGCTTTGACACAGAAAGGACTGAAGACGGTTTTTGATGAAGCTATTATAGCCATTCTAACTCCAAAGAAACACACAGTAAAGAAGAGAATAGGCTCAAGATGCATAAACTGCTGTTTGATCACATGAGATACATTTGACAATGGCCAGGCTTACTGTGAAATTCTACTGAATTTAAACACAATGCATTAAGTACGCAGCAAACTTGTTACAGGCTTGAAAGCTAAAACTACGATTCTGCCTTCTATAACCAGTGAAATCCAGAGGAATAAAATCAATGTCAACGAACTTGNTAAAATCAATGTCAACGATCTTGTAATAAGAAGCCACCACATCTGTTACGAATATTTTATTCAGACTGGAAGGTACAATCTCTCAGGGTTACATAGTCTAGAGGAAGCAAAAACTGCACCGTGCTGAAACAGCATCTATGCGATTTTATTGAGTGGAGATGCTTGGCCTGAAATACTCTAAATGAATTTGGATAGTCTTCTGCTTTGACTATACATATATATATACATATATATATATCTCTCTCTCTTATAAAAACAACAACTTTTGCACAGTCTGTATGGAATCTGCACAAAGAAATACCTTGTCTCTCTGCTCCAGTTATCTGCTTTTGTATGTAAGCTGCTTCCGGTTCCAGTGTATCCACAGAGGTGCAATAATCAGACCAGCCATATAGCCAAAGGTAGCTCCGAGGGAACAGGAAATGGGCCACACCTGAGGGCAGAACACAAGGTAAAAGCAGACCATGAGGAAAACGTTTGCGGTTTTTTGTACTTCGCGAGCACAAATTCTCAGTGTAATCTAGGTACTGAAAGACAGTACGGTCTTACTCTACTTTAAAGCTTGACGTGCTTTCCTAAAAATGCCAAAAGTGTAACAATCATCTTCATGAACACTAAATGCTGTTGTACAGTTTTTAATTAACATGCATTAAAATGTAACCAGGCTTCTGGCTATTGTAGACTTTAGTTTGATATTCCCAAAACTACGTGAAAAACTCACAAGCGTTTATATCCCCTGAAGTGTTCAGCTAACCTAACTTCCTGTTCTGCTGCACACGTTTGGAAACCTACAGATTTCTTGGCAATGACTCCTTCCAATTTCTGATGGCATTCTGAAACTTTTAGAGGTGTGTGTATAAACGAACTAATATTCAAATAAGGCCAGAGACTGAGATGGACTGAGGGTTTTTCTTTCTTTTGGTCTTGAAAAGTAGGCAAAGGGATGAATTTCCCTCTGGCTAGCAGCAGGGAGGGAACATACATTTGGAAACTGACTGAACGTCTTGCACCCAGTTCAGCAAACACGTAGTAAGCCAGTTACGTTAAAGAGAGCTTTAATTATAAGCTCTATTTCCTATTACAGGAACAGGGAACTGACTCAATACAGCTGACTCACTTTCACAAACCGTCTAGTACCGAGGAAAAGAAGTAATGGGATTCTCCACCCGCCCCCCGCCTTTTTTTTTTTAAATTGGTATTGATTTGCAGGGAGGAGGGGCCAAAGCAAAACTTAACCAGTCTGTCCTTATCCTTAGATGTAGCTTGTATTACCAATCAACTACATACTGAATTTGACGAAAGTCTCAACTAAGTTGGTGATTAAGAATTATTATGTACCACGGAATAAACTGAATTCCCATCCCTCTTCAAAATTCTCCTTCGCATATTTTTTTTGCAAGGACAATTTTGCACTTCCTGCTGTACAGTGCATGTTCCTGAAGCAAGTACAGACTGCATGCTCCTATTTTTTTAATTTTTAAATTAAGGGGGATATTTCCACCTTCTATAGTACTTGAGACTGAGAAATGCACTAGACATTAAAGAAACTATACGCATCTCAGCGTCCAGCCTTCTATTCTACTTCATTTTCACTTGCAATTTATGAATATCAAATTAACTTACTCTTAATGGTACTGGTTCCTCCTTTCACTCATTTCTCTAGCTCTGATTCTTCTCTTGACTTCATTATCACTTGGAGAAATATATTTATTCACATCCTTTAATCATAGGAATTTTAACTAAAAATAAGAGTAACGTATTTTGTCCTCTGCTGTTTCATCTTCACAATCTCCTCAGCTGTTTCATCTTCACATTCCTTAGCATTTGCAGTTTTATATATTATTTGGAGGTCTTAAGGAGTGTAGCAAAGATGACTAAACAAGGTGCCTTAGGTACTCTTTATTGACCTTGTTTCATTCTTCCATTTCTGGACATTCTGTCTCTGCTACTTGTTTTTTGTTGTGGAGTATTTTGGCTGTTGCCTCTCAAACCAAAGACTTGCTTGTTTTCATTCATTTAACAGTGGTATTGTAGACCTTCTATAAAAAGCCTTGAGATGCTTTGGCATGGTAAGATATTATGTGTATTTAAACCTCAAATGAGTTTGTGGCCTTGGCTAAACTTATGCTTCAGGTGGATCTTTTCAACTTTTAAATGAAATGTAATCAAGTTATTCCTAGCATTTTACAGGCTATTTCACATGTCTAAAGGACAAAACAATAAAAAAAAAAGTCCCTGCAAGCCCTGCTGCTCACTCAGTAAAGTTCAGTTGGAACAGGAGTTGTACTTTCTTATCCACTGATGAAGTCAAATACCATTCTAATATCCACAAAACTATGGACAGAGGCTTCGTAACTCGGTGGTCTTTTCGCATCAAATTCTCTCAGTGACCAGTGATCCTTCACTAAATTTTACCTACATTAGGTGAATGTGCAGTTGCCTGTTTGTTTTTCAGAAGTATAAGTAAATGTTGGAATCTTGAATTTTTCATGTTCCCTTTACTAGAGTGTCAATATCCCTGATGACCCATTGACCCTCTATCTTTTGGTATTGTGTGTATAGTGGGCAATTGTTGGTACGATTAAAAGGATCTCTGATGATTGTTGTAGCTTCTTTTACCTGACTGAACTGCAATTTGGAATGTGTTTTTTTTATAGTTATGTAACTTTTAATTTTAATTATGCCTGCCTTCCAAAACGTTCAATTTCTTTTTTAAAATCAGTGTTACCTCATGGAAGTTTCAGGCTGTCTCACTTAACACATGACACACTGACCTCTGAAATCTAACCCTCACCCGTGGCAGCTGGCTAAGATAGGGGACAAAGGGAAGAACCCATACAATACTCCATCTCACTGACTGTGAGTGAGACACAAAAGCAGCACCACCTCATCCCTTCTAGTGGCACAGAACAGAAGGGTACTAGGCCAGGTACTAATTTTTATTATGCTGGTCAGATGGCCCAAAGTAGTTCTGAATGCAGTTTGATTGGCCTTTTGAAAACTCCCCAAGCACAGAAGTTAAAAGCCCGGACTTAAGAGCATTGCTGTCCTTATGCCATTTTCTCTAACCCTCAAGGCAGGGCAAAAAAACCCTAACAAACAGGTAATGATACTAGTTTTATTCTTGACTACTGGCCTGTAGGCTACATGTAGCCAGATGCAACCATGGGTATATCTAAAGCAGCAAGTTATCAAAGACAGACTAAGAAATAGCTCTTAAGCACATCAACTGCACTAAAATAACAGCCCTTGCACGTGCTTTTTGTCCGTCTATGAAAGTGGGTTGCTTTATTTTGCATTAGCTGCTGGCCTTGTTTTTCTGAGACCCAATCTGTTTCTGCTGGACATTTTTGAGTGAATTACTTGATCAGTCCGCTTTTGCCTCGTCTTTCATATTATCTCTTAAACTTGGTTTAGCTTCCCTAACTTGGTACAAACTGCTTCTAAGTGATAAAAATCTAAGCAGCTAATATCCCTCTGCCTGTTCTAAGATATTCCATTCCACTTGTTTAAAGTATGCAACTTTTAATACACCCCCCTCCTCCCTTGAGAACTATTCAGCTCAGTTTCTTCTACTTTATGCTCCCTTCTGCCACGAGGAAGATGACACATCCCACCCCAGTATTGATGTCATGTCTAGGCTGGGTTAGCAGCAGGGGAATAAGATGTTAGGCAACATTGCCTAACTGCACTTTTTTTTTGAGGGGGAAGAAGGTTGATCTGGAGACAATAGTGTGGGGAGCACAGGAGACAGGACAAAACATTCTTTGGGAAACTGTCATGAAATGCCTTGTCTGTCCCAGCAGCTGGGAAGCATCAGTTACCATCCTCACAGCCTAATACAAGAAGAGTCAGTTTACCTATCAAATGCATGTGGAAAAGGGCAATTTTAACAACCTGTATATGATTACTAGGAAACTGAACAGCAGCTTGACAAAAACAAATCCCCACCTATATGCTTAACAAGCATAAAAATTGCATTTTAAGGGGCAGAGCATGAGCCAGTGGTTAATGCAAAACAATTATGAATTGTGCTATTTGTTTAAATTTTCTTTTAGCCTTTTCATCTGGCAGCAGTGATAGGACTTAGCAGAGATTTCTTTAGGCTCACTAAATAGACGCCGCAGAACTGCAAGGCTTCCAGTATATATTAGAACTCATTTTAAGAATAAGGACTCAAAACAGGAATTGCCAACGTTTCAGGACACAAATGAGCTAGTTTCCTCAGCGCTCTTTAGAACACCTGTGAACTGATGTGAGAATGCTTAGCATATTGCATGGAAAGCAGAGCATGTTGCAGGACCCAGCAAGATATCTAGCTCTGCTGTACTATGCATGTAGTTAAATCAGAATTCTGGCTGCGTGACAGTTTTGTCATCTCTTACAAGTCTGTAACTTGCATCCCATGCAATGGGAATTACATAGACATTGATAAGGACATAAAGGACAGATACTTACAGGCCAGAGCAGCAACAACCTAGTAAGGTTTTCAAAGATACTACAAAGCAAGCATCTGACTGCTGGAACTTTAATTATACAAATGCAAATATGGAAGGGCAATCTACTGTACCTACCTTTTTAAGTAAACTGGTCCCACTCTCTAGATGAGTGCTCTTCTCATATTCCTAAACTCAACTTTCTTGTATGCTTACTATTTCAAAAGATCCATTTCTGGCTGTCAATTAGAAAGCTATGTAAAAATTTTTGTTACATTTTAAAACTGAATAAATGAGCACAATTACTTTCCCTCCCTGTTTCTAACATGCCTTAAATTCCTGGTTGTTTAGTCTGTACTGTCTTAAAAATTTGAGTACATGCCTTGAATCTATTTTGGTTGCATGCACATGTTAACTAAAAGTGTCTTATCACATTGTACAGAATGTGTGTGTTGACAAGCACATGCTGAGGAGAAGAAAGTGTGAGGGTTTTTTTCTGGCTGGCATTTGTAACTAGAAGTTGGTTTTGTGGATTTGTGTTCTAAAGTTAGAGCAAGCATAACTGCCTTTGATCTCACCATTAAGGTTTACATTAAGAAAACCTATCATTAAATAAACAATGATAACCACACTGAAGTGAAACAAGCTTCTACCTCTGTTTAAAAAAAAGCCTCAAACACTCGATGTTAGCCCTTCTACTCACATAAAGCAACTTCTTTTACAACAAAACTTTCAGAGTACATAGTAGATCCAAAAGCAAATACAAAAAGGAAACTCTCTGAGCTGTGTTAAGAATAACAAAGTAGTGTGAAAGTTTATAGTCCTGTATCAGTTTACTCGAGCATCCACCAAAAACTGTACCCAAGAATCTCCATATTACTTTTCAGGTTACAAATGTCTGAGAGTTATCTAGACTAATATTTACAGTCACATTGGCTAAATTACATGGCAGTCAATCAACTCATTTGAGTTATATCAGCACTACCTATTAGGTTTGCAGTATCCAGTATAAAGTGGGAATACATTAATTTCACTTTTACCTAATGATATGAAAACATTGTAGGCAGAATATTGTTTCAATGCCACTTTTTATCGTTAGTAACAGGTACTACAGATCAAAATAAAGCTACAAGATGGATGGGTGGTCATGCACACAGTAAACCCAGGAACATGTTTCAAAAGTCCATTATTAAAGCATGCAATAAACCCAGGAACGTCACGATTTCCAAAATTCAGTTGCTGTCAGTGATGAATGGCGTGTCTGGAATACTAGTTCCACTGCATATAAAGTGTGCTGATAAGGTTTTTTGTTTAATCATACCATCTTGTTCTGCAGCTAAATTACCTCAGGCTCAGCAGAGAAAGGATGTGTCACAATGTGTCTAGTTACACCTAAAAAACACCCTTCTGTTTCACTGGTGGTGTGTTTTAAGGTGCCACTTCTCAGACAACACATAACGCTAGGATCATAATCACATGCTGTTATTAAAAGTACACCATCAACTTGAAATATGTAATCTGAAAAAAATCGAGCAACTGTAACAAAGGAATTATTTTCTAGTTCTTTGCTAGAACTGTCCTAACTAACTGTAACCCTTACATACCCACAGTGCATCAGAGGGCTAGAGGCAACTAGAGATGGATGTAAAACTCTTTAAGCCTTTTGAACATCATCTAGAACTGCCTTATTTAAATGATCATAATTAGGCATTGCAAAGTATTTTAAAAGTTGTTTAAGAATTAGATAGTAATCTCAGAACACTGAGAACACTGGCAAAATTATTCTACCAGTCTGACACTTGTAATAAACTGAAACATGTTTTGCAGAGTAAGTCTTGCAAAGTTTGGGTTTTTTTTGTGTTGTGGTTTGCCTTTTTTTCTTTTTCTTAAAAAAAAAAAAAAGTACGGAAATTTAGCTACTGTAGGGACTAACTTGTATTCCTGTAAGGGAACTTTCTTTACCTGTGTCTGAGATAGGCTTAATTCTGCAGACCTATAACCAGGAACAACCTTAGAGTAGGCCTCCCTGACCAACTGTTTGGCATAAATTACAAAATAAATTTTCCTGAAAACTAGCAGAGGGGCAATAGGCATTGCCAAATTATGTTAAAAAACTACTTTAAGAACAACAACAGAATAATGAAAAATAATCATCAAGATGCCAACTGACTTTCTGCAATATATTTTATATTTCTGACAGAAATGCTTTATATATTTTTCATTTCCAGTCTGAAACATTATCTGAATAATTAATGCAATTTTATTTCCAAAAAAATATTCTCTTCCTATTAAGTAATATTTACTTAGCATAAAAGTGGTTGTATGCTAAAAAAATGCCTTTTACATTATTATTTTTAAATGTAGACAGGCCCACTAATCTGAATATCCCCTGTATGCAATATTTTTCAAACATGAACACGGAAAATAAAGTGAAGATTTTCTGAGACATCTGTATTTATCTCGGTTTTGTTGTGTGTCACGAGGTATGTGTAAAGAATCAATGTGTCTTCTTTGGCTTATGAATGACCCAAGATGAAGTGGCATTTTGGTTTTAGCCATTAGCACATGAACTCCTGATGATGAATTTCATACCAAGTTTGCTCCACGGAAGTCTGACGTACTTTGAAATAAAAACAAATTCTACTGAAAGATAAACAAGACATATTGACACCTGATTTTCTGATCAGGAAAGACATAGGTAAGGGTACTACAAACTTCTCAGCTTCTACTAATATATCTCAACCATGATGTAAAGGGATGACTACCATATAACTTTTCAGTTCTTCTATTAAGATTGCAGGAAATGATGCTAGTCCCAATACAGACAGCTAAGGACTGGGAAATAGATTAGCAAAATGTTACCCTAATGTTGCCCTCAATTGCTTTTTTCTTTTAAGGGCACAAAGCAGCAACAAAGTGACATCAGAAGATCTGCCATATGTATCAGTGTAGCAATTCAGACAACAGGTGCCTTACAGAAAAGCGCAGGCAGCTTTATTCAATACTCTACTGGAATTCCAGCATCCTCAGTACTCTCTCTCTGTCCTTCAACCTCCTCTTTGCTTCAGGTGAGTGACTACAGGCCATTTTCATTTGAAGCCATTTCTATGAAGAAAACCGACTTCACAGAAGTGGCTTTACATACTCTACTCTCTGAAGTGGACTACAGTCAATTTAAAAGTAAACTGTAGACACTCGGAAATTGTCTACAGTTTAAAAGTGTAGACACTAGATTTGTTAACTGCTAAATCCTGATCAAGTAAAAAAATACATCAATTCAAGACATAATGCTTAACTATCAAATTGTTCTAACAGCACTAAGTGAATAGCAATAGCATTTTTTATTCCAAACTCATAGTACATTTCTGCATCTGCTGGATGTCAGAAGTTTTTGCCAAATTTTGACATTTCAAAGATACAAACAGAGCACAAGGGCAGCAGCAACCCTTTGGTTTGCTTTATCACGTGACATTTCTCAACAGTTGTTGACCCATCCAATTCTTGTCGTACCTATTTCACCTTGCCTACAACACTCCTTAAATAACGAGTTGTCTGAAGCTAAAGGTACAAATGCATCTGTGTTTCCATAACACACACTTACATCACAAACACTAACCATAACCAACACAAACATCAGAACCAGATGTTGCAACAAGCAGGCTCAAAGGCTTACCACTGTTGTCCGAAATGATAATACCATTTTTGTCTTGCCCATAAATTAAGATATAAACCACATTTTCTGTTCTAGAGCATAACCATTTCCACTACAGATTTTTTTTAAAAAATAAATAATTGTTTATAACAAAAACTCTAAAAGACAAGACAGAAAACAATCACTAATGAAACCTGTTCTTCTCTCAAAAGCTGGTCTTGAGTCCAAAGACTAAGCTATTCTGTTTGAGTCCCTTTTCAGATCTGAGAAGAGTAAATCCAAAACTGTAATCCTGCTTTTAGGCTAATATGAGAAACAGCTGATGTCAAAAGCATGACAGCTTAATACTTTATTCATGCAGATGCCTAAAAGTAATTTGGTTTTGACTGGGCTCTGATTACTTTCAAGCCTACATTAAGATCTACATGATTTTTTTTTCAGACCTTGCTTGGATTTACCTGTAGGTGTTCCTGAAAGCATACCAGCTGGATTAAGTTCTACACAAAACACTGACAGTCCGTATCTTTTGGGGGGATTATTTTTTAATTATTATTTTTAAGATAAAGGACATCTTTCTGCAACTGCATTATGTACAGGTATTTTTTATGTTCAGTAAGCGACTGGTTAGATCAGCCACTCAGGAGACAGGCAATCTGCACTAAAGATTTTCTTCCCAAATGAAGCAGATCTGCAACAACAGCAAAATCCATTGAGGGCTGTTCTTCTTTCCCCTGCCTTAGGCTGAAGACAACACAGAAAGCACCTCCCCACTTTCACTGCTACAGTGAAAGAATCTACTGTGAGTTTCTGCAATCGCCTGACAGCAGGTAGCAAAAGGGAATAGTCTCGCAAAAAGGGGGTTTGTTGCTAGTGCCCCGTGAGCTTCCAAAGAACAACAGAAATGTCTCTTGGCTCTGAATATTTTTGAGACTGCAACGCGGAGCTACTGCGTGCAACTTGATACTTGTGTTGTTGAATCCATACTAATCAGTGGGCACAGAAAGACAAGACTTAGGTAAACTGTTACATGAAGTTCTGTGTTTCCAGAGAACCCGATTCATATATATCTCAGCTTGGCTGAACTGGGAAGCAGTGTTTCCTGGGCAACTATTGAAAATCCATGATCACCTTCACAAAAACATTAAATTATCGATAGGCGACTGAAAACTTCTGAGAGTTGTGAACAGGATCTCTAACAAGCTACTTTAAAGAGGTTCATTTCTGCCTTGAAGATTTGGTACCATTTTGGTGCTTTACTGTATTGCTTTGCTGAGATAATTTGACTTTAAAATCTACATTATATTTAAAAAATAGCTTATTTCCTTTCCCCTTAAACAGCAGATCTTAAAAAAATAGCACTTAAAACATTCAAAGTGTTCAAAGAACGTTGAAGTGGCAGACTGCAGGACTGATAAGCAAACTTCTCTACAGCTGCTCTTAAATTGCTCAGATGATGATTAAAGTAATGATGACGCAGCTCAGACTCAAAGTGGAAAGCAAGATTTCTTTCCCCAGCCCACTGTTTTAAACGCTACAAGGTGGAAGGTAGAAAAGTGGGGATAGAGAAAAATGATGGGAACTTAAGGGAAAGAACACAGCAGGAAATGCTCTCGATCTAGGCACAGGAAAATTGCTTTGATGCAGGAATTGATAGTCAGAAGCTCTCCCCGGGCAACTCTGGTATCATAAGTATGTCAGAAATGAGGGTGGAGATGGTGAAGGAAAAGGGAAATGCAGGTTTACAGTTTCTGCTGCCGCCTGAATTCTCTGGGGAGCATTCATGCCCAGAAACAGCTAGTGACAAGTTACGGTATTTGAGGTTTCTGCAGATGCTTTGCTGTTCTGAGGAGTCAGGTAATATCTTTTTAGATGTGTAAGTATAGATTCTAGAGCTTAACTTTTGTCAGTCATATTTTGCTTTTATTGACTTGGAAGAGTTTTCAAACAGAAAAAGCTGCCAGACCATTACCAAACTTCTGTCTCCTACTATGGGAAGATGGGAGAATGGACAAGTAAAGTAAAAAATGAACTGTACTTAAAGTATCTGTCTTAATCTACTAGTGTCTTTGCTTTGTTAATCAGAACCTACTAACAATTATTAAGTTTTCCTTATATCATTGGTGCATAAAAGGTGACATTTTTATACATGGCATATTAGCAAAGACTGAGATTTTGTGCATGTGTGTGTGCACCTGCATGTATATGCATCTGCCTAAAAGAGATAAGATTAGTCATATGTGTGGGTGGGATTCGTTTGTCTAAACGTCGGTGTCCAGTACGATTTTAGGTATTCCACTGTTCTGTCTCTTCTCCAGCTACTGCTCTGAAAGGCACTGAGTCTCCTTTAGGTCCTGCACCATATCCAGCAGTCCCACATGAGTTTCTTGGATGTATCAGATGGCACTCAATATTACATTTAGGTTACTGAATATAATCCAAAATACATGTACATGGACTTAATCTAATCCTAAATGCTGACGAATGTCTTCTGCAATTATTATTCATGCACACAACTGATTCCATCCCAGAGGACCAAGTTCTATACCTGCAACCCTTAAGCGCAGCTCACTTACACCAAGCAAAGAGGAGACAGACAGCATTTTGGATTTTTTTGACAAATGTGAATAAAGCACGGAAATGGACAACATGTCATTATATGCTATTTAAATGCAAGTTTTCATTAACAATTCTACATTGAGTCAAAGCCCAGATGACAGTGAAGACACTGTGATAAATCTTGACTGCAAGAATGGGAATAAAATAAAACCTGCCAGATATGACACGCCAATTTAAAATCCCAGCTGAGCAAGAAAAAAGTGCTTGCCTATCATTGGAATAGGAAGGTGAATAGGACTTCAGAAGATCAGAGATTGCATTTCAATGAATACCTCGATTTTTGGGTGACATTCCTGTCCATCAACAATTAACTAGTGACAACGCATACCTACGTCATATTGACAGTGAAACACCTTGCAAGCATAGAAGCAAGTGTTTTTAGGGAAGAAAACCTGATTTTTTTACTTCAAGTATTAACCTACTCCTCTACTATTATTTTTGAATTAGAAATTTTCATATCTCATTACACTGGTGTAAAGAAAGGCCAGTGACATAAAAGCAGGCTGTTGGTTACTTACAGAAGACAGATTTCCATTGCAGCTCCAAGCCACAATGTCTCTGCAATATCAGAGAGAAAAGTGTCTTGCCTGTTATACTGATTTCTGAAAGAAACCTTTGAAACCATCTGCTTTTAAGAACAGGCCTGGCAGATACCACTCAGCTGAGAGTGTATGAGTTTGGTAACCTGAGGAAAGAAAATATCCACTGAGGACATTAGGAAAAAGTGTTAGTAGTGTCACAATTTTATGGCAATTGCAGATTTCAGTTATATTTAACAGAATAATTTCTCCATGCCAACAAAAGTATTAAGAAATTAGCAGAGACATTTGAATTTATAAAGACAGAATCCGCAATGCCAGCTTCACATTTTTTATTGTACAACTACAAAGCTAATGCTTGCCTTCCTTTGAAATCAGAAGGTAAGTTTTTAGTACAGTGCTTTGGCCACACCATTTCCACAAATCAATCCAAATCCATTTAAAACGCATTCTGTTAAGTGCTTTTATGGAAGATAGAGGGGAACTAAAACGCTAGGAAAGCATCTTTCCTCCCCTACCCATAAACAATAAAAGATACCAGACTGAAGGCAGACAAACTTGGAGCCATCTTCATCATTTCACGTTTCTCCCCCTGCTTGTCTAGCTTCTTCATATCAAAATCCCTACTGCTCTATTTCATGATAAAATTTGCATGCAAAAGACACTCATAAATCTATAACAAAGAACCTATTAAAGAGGGAGGTAATACTTCTGCATTTTACATCCTCATACTGTAAGCATAGATGCTTCCAATGACTTTTAAAATGTTTGGCATAACCCTGTAGGAACAGCTTATGAGCAAGTCCAATATACCCATACAGTTTCAGAGCAATTTTGTACAGCAGGCATACACAGAAAATTAGTATTTTTATATTTATGATAAAGGTGCAGATACTAACCTGCCAAGGCCGATCCCAATCAAGAGGAATAGGAAATGCTCCAAACCAAGCTCCTAGTATACTGCCCATGGTAGTAATCTGTAGACTGCTTTCCCAGATGGACATAGCTCTGTAAAAACAGTGTGTTACAAGAGTTCAACAGCAGTAGACGTTACCGTGTCAGAATGCTAGATCTGCTTTCTCCCAAGATTGTTGAGATTACAAAAATCAATGTATTTAATAAATAGCATGCAGGTTTCTCCTAAGAGATACACACTATATGTAAAATGTAAGTTGCATATTTTAGTTATAATCACAATCTTTCTATACCACACATTCAGGAGATTTTTTTTTCCCCTTGAAATGTTTACTGCAAAAGCTAATTTATTTTACCCAGAAATACTCCTATTGAGCTTGAAACACTGTTTGACTGAGGAAGTTAAAATATCACAATGATACTGTGTGCACTGCAGGGAAAAACAGATATGAAAGGGTAGCGGAGGATTGTATAGAAAAGTGCAAGCACAGTCGCAAAGTACTCTATGGTGGAGTCATGTTGTTATTATTTTATGACTATGACAATTTAATATTTAAAATGGTAGTCCACTACATGAATATTCTAAAGTAAACTTCCATCAACTGAAAAGAAACATGGTGAATAAATGTAACCTGCATGTTGCAGCCCATCAGCAACATTGCATCCAAGTTCAAGTACACTGGCTGCAGGATAAATTTATTGCATGCTAAAGAATTCTTGCATCACCAATCATGGCACATGTATCATAACAGATGTTAATGACTCCAGTTCTCAGTTCACAGCCTTCTACTGCTGACTTCAAAAGTTTTGGTAAAGTTGGGTTTCCATTTAATAGATAAGCACTTAAATGTCCATCATCAGTTTTCCAAGTGATTACTTTGCTTTTCTCAAGCCATGAACATTTGAGTATTTGGTACCAATTATGAAACAATAGCAGAAGTCCAAAACACAGTAGGGCACAGTTCTGAGACAGTAGAAGTGGGTTCAAATCCCTGCTCCAAATCAGTAAGGTAAGAGGAACGGAATCTTAAAGTGTACTACACCTCAGATTATGAGCACAAACCGAGCTTTAACCAACAGAAGAAAAGAAATGGGCATTTTTATAGCTAGAAGACTCGCTGGATAGTAAACTCCAAACTTTACATGTGCCCTTTAGGCTGCAGACATGAAAGCTTTAACCCTTGTTTTGAAGAGCCTAACATTTCTGACTTTACTTCTGAGTACACATAACTCACTGCTGTGTTTGATATTGACCAAAGGGCTCACAAGTGTAAGGCAAACTTTTTATTGTTTGCAAAATAAAGGTCATAAAGATTATAATAGTTACAGTGCAATGTTGACATTTTGAGCAGAAACAGAAACTGTTTCTTCTACAATAACCCCACCCCTCTAATTTACAACACTTGTTTTCAACTCACAATCCTACTGGCTTGAGAGTTCTTTTTAAGGAGAAAGGTCACGATTTAATGAGACAACTTTAGGAGCCTGCATGTAGAAAATTATTTTCAGAAGCTGAATAAATGAGCAGAGCGCTGTTCGGCAGGATGGGAAAGAGAACATTCACTACAGCCTTAAAGCAGTGAAAGCCAGCAGAACATACAAAGGACTGACTGAGGTACATTTATAACCCAAAAGACATCGTATCTGGTAAATCTACATGCATACTGCTGCACCATATGGAGATGTCAGAATGAGTCCAAAAGCAAAACAACAGAATTAGCAAGGCACAGGCCCAAGTGAAAAACAGCCATTGGTAGTTTGGCAACCATTTGAGCTGCCAATTCAACCACTCTGCAGTACAGACACTGGCTACTCAAATACAACCTGATTTATCCTCCAATATTATCCTGCAGGAACAATGCTTTGATTATTCTCTTTTCTACATGGCACATCACCTATCAGGATTTTTGCAGGTATTCCTTAACCCATTAACCCATCACATCATTTGCATGAAGATAATGACTGCAGCAACATTTATAAACTTTGAACTTTATAGGTTTCTTAAATTTTTTAACTATGAATAAACTATAACTAAAACTATTCTGCAGGCAAAACTAGAAACATTCAAGATGGTAAGTGACCACTAGTGGCACAAAGGCCTTTTAAAGCCTAAAATAATTATTTAACCTCTTTAAATAATACAATACATTAAGTGCTGTTTTAAATAATGTCTTAACTAAGAGGTTAGTTAACATAAAAGAATTTACAAAGACAGCTCTTGGACAGACAAGATCTTGAATTCTGTGCTATGGCAGGACTGAAATACAAAGCAGCACACCACTTTCATGATGCCCACCTTTACAAAGAGTATTTCCAAGTCCATAAGAGCATGCAGTTCACAAACAAGTGATGGAACAGGCAAAATAAAAACTGGAAGGAGCCCTAAAGTTATAGCTTTATACTATTTTTTGACAAGCTCCAAGTGAAATCTATTTCCTACCCAGGTGACATAACTGCTATTATACCAGAAAATTCAACACAATTACTCAGACTAGCAATTTGATATAAACAGTCTCCAAAAAGATCAATAAAAATCAGCAATTGAAAGATGATTTCTTAAAGGCTTTTATGCAGTATTGAAAAGAGCCCTATTTACAGCTTGCTTACTCAGAATTGAAGTTTTTCAGATGTAGCTTACTTTTATCACACATTCTATGTGCACATAGACTATAAATACGTGGGTAAGAACAAATTGTTCAAATTTCTTAAAGTAATTAAAAAAAATAAATCTATTTGGTCCATCAAATCAACATTTCCAATTCAAAAGTGTGCTCAGTTTGAAAACATGAAGCATGTGCAATTTTCTGTCTGAGCTACAATTGTTTTATGCAATTGTTTCATGTATACAAAAAAAAATCCACAACCAAACACCACCTCCCCTCCAACAATCCAAACTTTATACTATAAACAATAAACTTGCAGTGTCACAGATTACAAATTATCATGCAACAGCACATATAATCCACCTCCTAGAGGCACAGGCACTTAAAGACTGATCTTGCAGTAACCTTATTAAAAGTGATTTTCATAGCATAGAATCAAAGAATCATTCAGGTTGGAAAAGACCCTTGGGACCATCGAGTCCAACCATCAACCCCACTCTACAAAGTTCTCCCCCACACCATATCCCCCAACACCACATCAAAACGTATCTTAAACACAATCAGGGATGGTGACTCCACCACCTCCGTGGGCAGCCTATTCCAGTGTCTGACCACTCGTTCTGTGAAGAATTTTTTTTTCTAACATCCAGTCTAAACCTACCCTGTTGCAGCTTGAAGCCATTCCCTCTTGTGCCCTCCCTCTAGCAGTGACTGCACTGCCAAGTGCTGCAAGTGGAAATGGAGAAAGCCAAGTATCTCTGCAATAAAAGTGAACACTTTGCAAGATTATTCCTAAAATATTTAAGTCGGACTGACTCAGTTTTACCATAGCTATTGTGATGCAACAGATTACATACAAGTTACTTGAATGTAACTTTATGAATATTACTATGACAAAACATTATGTGCATCAGTATTCTCACACTAGATCACCTAAACCAGCCAAAAGTTATCCAGAGCAATAGCTAGGTAATTAATATCTGTTACTTATTTACATCTGCTATATCAAGATAAACTTTCTTTTTCTAGATGTCTCTTTCTGTCTTTCTGCAAAGACAATAGCACAAGCAGACTTTCATCTTATAAATATTGCATGGGTAAACAAGAATAACAAAAATAAACTCCAGTGGTTACTTAAGTCTAAATTGTATTCAGATATTTTAAAAACAAATTCCTTTTTCATACTAAGCTATACTCTAAATCAGACTTTCCAGCCTGCTGTCCCAGTGCAATTCAATTCACTGAACTCTTCTTTCAAGGCAAACAGCTTTGTTGATCTTACCTAACCATCCTTTTCCTCCATTCACAGTCCCACCTCATTCCACATATTAGAGACAACATCCACATTCCACAAGTTAGAGACAACCTTTTAATACATCATGCCTACACTCAGCTCACACTTAAGTGCAAGACGTTCCAACTTATTGATGAGGTCAAATGAAAAAAAACGAATTATTTTTAAAGAGCAGCTTGCTACAATCCATAAAAAAAAAATTGCTACAGTATTTCTTTGTAGTTTATTTTCATTCAAAGGCTAGTCTAAATAAAGATCATTATTAGACATTTTATTCAGATTAACGTCACACGTTACTAGTAAGAAGTATGTACACGTTGTCACAGTAAAAATGTCAAAACAAGACAACCCTGTTTCCTATGCTGTAATTGTGCTGAAATAACATTAAGATATAGACTAGGAAAGAAAGAAATTGACAGGTATTCAAAAATCTAACCTGGTGCAAAGACAGACTGTTTGACAAACATCTGTATTCAACTATTATTTCCAGTTTCAAAACCTCCAAAGATGACTAAGTGAATTGGCAATGATTTGTTTAGGCTAAACAACTCCATGCTTTTATTGAAGTCTTGCAAGGTGTCATTTCCACTACTCTATTCAACCCTTCCACTGAAAATAAAACACATGCACAACTAACTTGAATAAGGATTCAAGATAATTTTCATTAAGCTGAGAACCATGAAACTAGTATAAAAAGTCTACTTTTGTCCTCCTCTGGAGAAGTTCAAACCAAAAGTAACTCCACAGGTCAGAAGTGTTATACAACTTTTCACTTTCTTTAGAGATGAGACTTCACCCTTACGGACTATTAAAAAGGAATGAATGCTAACAGCTTATTATTAAACATCAAGCATATGCAGGGCTTCTTTACGTTTCAGCATCCCCATCTTTCAAAAATTCTGTTATTTAGTGAGTGAAAAAGGCAGAAGAGATAAAATACTTCTGAAAAATACATTATCCTTGATACATGCTAATGTCATGGCTGTCATTAAGGTGAAAATGAGCTAAAAAGGCTCATTTTACTTTTAAACATACTCTTGAAAAAGATTAATGCTTGAAAACTCCAACACTGAAAAAAGCTTTCTTTGAAATTTGAAAAATAGAATGGACAAACATTACATACTTAAGACCACAGTACATTATATATAATTTTCACTGTTATATTCAAGTTAAAAATACTGTTAAAATGGTGTTCATTTTGGCTTGTTATTCCTACTTCAAAAGTTGTGTTTACGAAGGTACTATTGGATCAGCTGCAAGAATTTCCCTTTACAGCTCAGTCTCAGGTCTCCTCTTTATTTGACAACCATCATACTGGATTGCACAATGGCTTTACACCAGCAAACTGCGTGTTTGAAACTTTACTTCCTTCAAACACATGTAAAGTGAGATTTAGTGTCTGGACACCAAAAATAAAAAGTTATTTTTCTGAATCAATGTGTTCAAAGTAAATAATAATTTCCTTTGTCAGAAAAGTTTTCACGAACTTGTAATTACAAATATGAGAAATGCCCATAATTCCAGAAGTTTTCCTTTCTTTACAAAAAAATTCCATTATATATTGGTTACATCAATTCTGTCCAATTTTTTTCTGGGTAAAATCAGAAACTTTAGAATAGAACTTACCCATTTTTACTAAATACCCGTATCCATGCTTGTATGTTTGGCCCCAGTATACACAAGCATTGTAAAGTAGTAAAGGTAGACAGGAGAACTGCAAACAAAAACGTCTCAGTCACTGACCTACAAAGAAGGAATATTATGAAATTAAGTGAGGTAGTTACTAAGTTTTCTAAGAGTTCCAAGATTTAGGAAAACACATGCCCCCCCCAAGTCATCTTGTGAAAGCATGCATGCTTTCTTAAACCTCGAAGAATAAACTATTTTCTTCTTACTCTGTAGAATAGTATTCTGGTATCTGTTTGTTATCTCAACAAAGACTGAAATGCAATATTTTAAATGCCTGACACTGGTAACATTTTAAAAAACACAGGAGTACCTCACATAGAACGTTAGTTCTAAATTGAAGTACACTTGGATATTTACTTCATTATTCCATTTATTTTTCTAGTTTGATGTTGTGGAAGCAACCATGAAACCAAACTACACGATGCCATTGTTAGAGAGTAACTTCGTATCTCTCTCAGAAGTCAGGCTGCTTCATGCCACTCTTTTTTAATCGTTCCTAAAAATTAAAACCCTAATATCAAAAGGATGAAAGGTACGCAAGATGTACATTTTAGAATCTTATGGGGAAAATGACTAAATGAAACATGGAAAAATGTTTGTATCCGTAACATAAAGTAAAAGGAGCTGTTTGTAATTGTCTTGAACAACACATCTCCAAACATAGAGAAATTGTAAGAGACAGCTTCTAAAAAACAAACAGAAACAAACTACAAACCCAAAACAGCCCCCCAAAAACCAAAACAGCCACCCTTCTTCCCCCAACCAGGAGCTTATCCTTTCATTTCCAGTGTACCAGGAAATACACAAGTACTTATACCAATATCTGCAAGGAGGGCTGACCCTTAAAACATTTAGGGAAAGACAGGGCCTTCTGACTTACTCTATGAGAGGTGCTCCATATAGAACAATAATCGCATGAAATAGTATGCAAGACATGAAAAAGTATATACAGCATTTTAGAAATCTGGATATCTAAAAAAGAGCAATAAAATATCAGAAAAACGTTTCAAAAGAAAAGAGAATGTAAGTAACATACATAGTCTGTATCTTATCACTAGCATTGCACTCTAGATAATCAATTTCAGCTATAGCACAGTATGATAATAGCATGGCATATTTCAAAACAGTCTTCCCTATGTTTAATACTTTAAATAATTAATTAAAAATGATCACACTCCATCTAAAATTTTTTCATGCACCCCATTATAATAAGGCAAACATACAAAAAATATAACTGGAAGTGACAAGATAAACAGAGATAATTTTATTGGATATTTTTACATTTCTGTTTTACATCTGAGTGTTATATCCTGACCATTCATTAAGAGGCATCTTTCACAGAAAGTGAAAAAATATTTAAAAGCAAGAAAATATGCAATATGGAAATAAAAAAGACATTCAGAACAAATTCAGAACACTTAAAAGTACATGCGATAAAAATCACTACATTTTGAACTTGGCATCTTAAATTCTAAATCAATTTGAGCGATGTCCATTACTTTCTATAAATCCACAAAACACATACAATTTTCTATGAATTTAAACAACAGTTTCTGGGTACTCACTATATCATATAAAAGTATAGCCACTTGATAAACAGCTCTGGTTAGGTCTGTTCTGATCAGGTCACCCATGGAAATCCATACTTTCACTTGAACACTTTTTTTGACATTTATTCCTTATGCTAGGCTGGGATGAAATCTCACCTAGAACACGAAGCCTGCTTCATTTTTAAATCACCAATGGTTAAAATACTTGTTTTCCATAATGACTTTGTGTGTTTCACATCCCCCTCAGTCAGCAAAACGAGACAGAAGCTTTGCATAAAAAGACACTGCTTTCAGGGATGTCTGCTTAAATGTTTGGGAATCACAATATCAGCGCACTAAATCTTGTCTAATTCTGCAAGTTGGGAGACTATCCAGCTGACTTCAAAATGCCAGTGTATTCCCCCACTCCTGAACAAGTTGTGTGCTGCTCCAAATTTGCTCTGTTCAAACCTATTTCATTGGGATTTAGTGCTCCTGTTGAAACTGTACTAAAAAAATTTCTCCCAGATTTAGATTCTTCTGTGTGCATGCTCCATCATTCAAGGATATGTAGCCATTTTAATACTTTTCCACATAATTTTTTTAAATTTACCAACTTTGTTGAAATTGTAATGGGCAAGTCTCTCTTTTATGTCTCAAATTCTAAAAATGATTTCTCTTCCTTTAAAGTTATTAGAAATTATTAGTAGAAATTATTACTAATTAGAAATTAGGTTCTTCGCAACACTGAAGGTCAGGCTCAGACTATGAAACGAGTTCTGCACCCATTCAATTTGCCAATTTGTGCCACCATGCAAATTGTTGAAGACCAACAGCTGGGACTACAAACAACAATGTGTTCACAAGAAAGGGGAATGGCACAGAATTGCTCACCTGAACAGGTTATTTACAGGTAGAGAAAGTTTAACATCATGAAAATGTTGAAGAACTTATTTCAAAAGGTGCCACACATAGCTCATTCATGGAAAACAAGAATTTACCACCAAAAATTGTCATCTTCTTTCTTTCTCATTTGATTATTTCTGTGAAAGAATTTGCTTCCCCTCTGTATTGTCTGGTATCAATTTGAGAATGAAAATCTTACCTTTTGAACAAATGAACTTCTCTTAGGAGTCAGATTTGGTCTAAGGATTAAGTGCAAGATTATATTAAGGGTACTAACACAAACAGAACAAATACACAGCCACGCGAGGTGCGTTCCCAAAACTGTGAATCCTTTCCAGAAGAAAGCCGGAAGAACTGCTGTCAGGATAATTGAAAAAACACAGAGGAGGTTGGCAGCCAGGAGCCTCCTTATTTCTGCTTCTTTCATCGTGTTCCCCATTCACCGGCCACCTGCAAGACACCAAATCGCACCCCATTAGTGAAAGGCAGCACAAGCACCACAGGGTAAAGACTTTTTCCTAGTCGCAACGCGCCAGGCGGAACTCTTGAGCTTAGCTTGGGACTGAAAGTTATTATTTCGGGGCAGAAAAACGTCACCTGTCTAAAAATAACCAACCCCAGACCCACGGACACGGCAGCACGGCTCGCAGCGAGCAGCCTCCCCCTACCCCGGCGCCCCTCACGCCGCTCTTCCTGACAGGGGCAACCGCCTCAGCCCCCGCCGCG
>VYZM01024138.1:374673-387250 GCA_013398915.1 Dromas ardeola
GGGTGTCTTGCAGCAGCCCCCGAGGCCTTGCCCTCCCCTGGGGGTTCCCGGGAGGCCCCTGAGCCGAGCCGAGCCGAGCCGGAGCGACGGGTGCGGGCCTGTATAGGGCGGGCTGTAGGTGTCCGTTCCGGGAATGTCTCTGTGTGAGCTGTCATCCCCCCTCAGGCAAGCTCTTGTGGGTATTAACGCAGTATATTTTTAATCCTCCCCCCCACCTCCTTGTCATGTTTCCTGACGTAGGTGAGAAGAAACTCGGCACGGTAATCACTCCCGATACGTGGAAAGATGGTGCAAGAAACACTACAGGTAATCTCGGGGATGTTTAACGCTTGTTTTTCAGGTGTCTTAAAGCCAGGTGGGCACCTGAGCTGTCTTACAATCTTAAGGCTAAAATTTGAAAGAGTTAATAAAGTTAATTTTGAACTCCTGTAGTTTCCCTCCCAAGCTACTTTAATGTGTTGGGAATTTGTTTACCCTGAGTTCTTCAGTATTGAGCTTCTCTGTTGTTTTTTTTTTTTTCTCCTTGTATGGAATGATGATACGCAAAGAGCACAGGATAAAGTATTCCGTTGTCCTGTGCCTTAGTGCTTTACTATATGTTTTATCTCTCACGGTGACTTTATTCGCACACGCGTAAAAGCTGTAAACTAAGCTTTTTAAAGTATGCCTGGATCTGTGAAATTTATTGGCTTATGGTTTTATTCTTTTCGTAGAAAGCGGTGGCCGCAAGTTGAATGAAAACAAGGCATTGACCTCAAAGAAGGCACGGTTAGTATTTAATACTGATTTCGGCTAAAAAAGTAAGTTTGCTGTAACTGAGGTCTGTTTTCTGCATATCTGGGAAACTGCTCAAAACTTGTCCAAAATATATATATATATACCTACCTTTTAAAATAATTTTGGGGTTTATGGCATTTGATTACTTGGTAAAAGTATGTCCATACGTATCTCATGGATGCTTTCTGCTGAATCATAGTCTGGGCATCTATTTTACTGCAGTTCTCACTGAAATTGATAGGGTTTGATGCTTTTGATAGGGGAAGAGCTAGGAAGGCTTATTTTCTATGCTAAGATTGCCATTACAATCTTTTAAGCATTTCCTTAATGTCCGGGGGACATTCTGTTATGCAAGGGGGCAAGGCTTTGCTGGAAGGTGTTAAGTTCAAAATAGTCTAATATTTTAATAAAAAGACACATTTTTAGTTTTGCGGTTTTTTAAGTTTGTGCCTGTAATGCAGGAAATTTCTCTTAATGGGGAAAGTGGGAGCTTTTCTGTAGACTTTATGCAGCCTATTAGACATAATTTTTGTACGTCCTTTTTCTAAATTATAGTTTTTACTGTAATTTCTGTCTGTGCCCTCTGGCTTAGATTTTTTAGGATGAGGCAAAGGAAATGCTTTATTTCAAGGCCTATAAATAAAATACTTTTCCTTTTTCCCAGATTTGATCCTTATGGAAAGAACAAATTTGCAATATGTCGGATTTGTAAGAGTTCTGTCCATCAGCCAGGGTCTCACTATTGTCAAGGATGTGCCTATAAGAAAGGTGAGTTTCCCTGAGTACCGCGGTGATTACCCCAGTTTGGTGTGAAATTACAGAGCAAGTGGAACTCTTCAATTTGTTTTGCCTTACAAAGAGAAGGCTAAGGTGAGATTTAATTGCTATCTTCAACTACTAATAGAAGAGTCTTACTCCATCTTCTCTACACCTTCCTGAGGTGCACAGTAGTAGAATGAGAGACAATGTACACAGGTTAGAATTTGGACAATTCTAATTGCATACAAGGAAAGCAATTTTCACCATAAGGGTGGCCAAATATTGTAATAACAGGGACCCACTTGTTGTGGAACCTCTGTGGGAGACATTCAGAGCTTGACTGGAAAAGCCCTGAGCCAGCCTCATCCAAGTTGGCTGTGTTTTGAGTGGGGCAGGACTAGAGGCTGCTGGAGATCCTTTCCAGCCAAAGTCATTCTGTGATTCTGCTTCTTTTAAAATGTTTGCGGTATCTAAAGCAGTGGAACTGGGAGAATACCTGTAAGCTTAATCTTGGCAATTACATAGAAAACTGTCATCTACCAAGTTTGATTTTTCTTGGTTTTAAAAAAAAAAAAAAAGACATTTTGTAAAACTCAATTGCTTATTGCAGTCTCCTTTCTGCTCCCTTCTCCCCTCTCCCGTATTTATAATAGCCAAATCTAAAACTGGAAATAGTGGTCTCCAAAAAAAAAAAAATTCTGCTTATACCTGGAAGCTTTCTATCTCCCGTATTCATCATTAGTCTTCAGTACTGTTAAAAACAGTTCAAAAATTCCTGAGGGTAAAAAAAATCAATTTCAAGGAAATTTGATGGAGAGCCTAAAGGATGTATAACTTTTACTAATCCTGTGATCTTTGAGTAGATAAGCAAAAGGGCTTGTAATTTCTGGAGGGGG
Source organism: Dromas ardeola (assembly GCA_013398915.1). Classification (NCBI taxonomy): domain Eukaryota; kingdom Metazoa; phylum Chordata; class Aves; order Charadriiformes; family Dromadidae; genus Dromas; species Dromas ardeola. The sequence continues at coordinate 377,106 of VYZM01024138.1, forward strand.
AAAAAAAGCAATGTGAACTCAGTTACATGATTAATATCGAGGGATTCCACATAGCAGACAGACATGGGGTGAACCAATTGTTAGATGTAGAACTACAGCTAACCAGTAGTAAGTTTTGTTTATGAAGTGACTTTAGTTGTTCTATAAATGTGCACTGTGTCACTGAGTCAGTGATTTAGCAGCCTGCTGTAGGAGGCTTGCCTTTTCTAGTTGCTAGATGCTCACCAGATGGCTGCCTGTATGCCATATGGTAGAACCTTGCTCTCTTTCTTAAACTTACGGATGATTTGGGTGGGCTTCGGGTTTTTGTCTTTGTCTGCTTGTGTATCCTTACAGGTTGAATCTGGTTTCTCATAAAATTCAGAACTCTCAAGTGCTTTAAGTTCTAGTTCTGACCATCAAAGACGTGGTTGTGGCATGTTTCTTGAATCAAATTCAGTCATATGGCTTAGTTCTTCAACTGTTGTGTACCTCTGAAATTGAGAGGCAATCTAAAGTTAATTACTTCTCAATTTAGACTTGAAGTGAACGGCCTGTGGGCTGGATTTTGCTCTCCAAAGTAAATCATGTGGCTTGTTCCATGCTGTTCTCTTTCCTAATGGACTTACAGATATCTGTCCAGTCACGTGATGTCAGTATATGAAAGCACATGATTTGGAGAGAGTTAACAGGAATAGTTGCCGCTTGACTTTTTTTTTTTTTTTTTTTTTTTTTTGTTGGGGTCGATGTGTTTTTTGAAAGGAANNNTTTTGTCTGCTGATGAATGATCTTGTAGAATGAGATGTGGCCCTACCAGACAAAAGATTTAGCACCTTTCTGCTTTAGAAGAAGAGGGAAACATTGAGAAAACCCACCCCTCTGCCCCTGCCGACCTTGTGTACTTTTTACTGCTCTAGTTTTCTGACTTGCGACTCTCTGGGTTTAGGGCAAAGTCCTCTGGGACATCAGTGGTCATCTTCACTTCAGCTCTCAAGTATTCTTGGTGTCCATTGTTTCTCACTTCTGCTCTATAACTGGCTTAATTCTGTGAAACCGTATTCTTCTCAACTTTCTCAGCTGTCTGAAGCTCCCCGCCTGTTAATCTTCCATTTAGCGGTTAGTTTGTCGGTGGCTGTATTTTCTTAGCATAGCTACTTTCTGTCTGTCTTGGGCCCTGGGTTTGCTGCAGGACTTAGAAAGTTTAATAATACACCGTTTTTACCTGTTTGCCAGGTGGGAGCCATTCCCGGCTCTCTTCCAGTATTCCAGCAAATTACAGAGGCTTTGGACAGTGTTATGAATCATAATGCTCTCAAAATAGGGTTGTGTTTTGGTTTTTTTGAGTGGTAGTATTACACATATGCTGCAAATACTAATTTGTACTATAAATCATATTATTACTTCTGAATTTGCAATATCTGGTGAGAAAATGCACAGATAGATTGTCAATGAGAACTCATTTAAACAATTTTTTGAAATACATAGCAACTATGTTTTTGAAGAAAAACTTTAATTATTTTAAAATAATTTACACACCTTTTGTGTGCTTATAGGCATCTGCTCAATGTGTGGCAAGAAGGTGTTGGATACGAAGAACTACAAGCAAACTTCTGTCTAATTGTATTGACTAGTCTTTTTATGAACGTCAATGTTTGTGTCTTTGTACAGTTAACTTTTCTCTAAAATAATTTGTGAATATTACCCTGGAAGATAATAAATTTACTTGGAATGAGATGAGAGGTAAAGATACCCCGATTGTTTGCCTAGTAATGTACATAATATTTGATTTTTGTTGTTTTAGCACTAATGTTAACTGATATTTAAAGGTAATGGTTTGCAGCAACTGATACAGTTCAAAGTGAATGAGGGGATCCTAGTGGATAGGTTGAAACTATGTTACCATCATAACAGATCTTGAAGATTTTATTCTTTTGCCACATCTTGAGTCTTCTGCTTGTCTGATAGTAATATTTTATAGATGTATAAAATATGAGCTTGTATCACCTCATTATAATAGTATCTTCATTTAGTTCTATGCTTATAGGTATTTATAATTACTGTCACCCCAAACTATTATGTCCTCCCCTCTAAGTATTGCTTTTCAGATTTTAATGCAATTGTCCTGTTGAATTTTGTTTCTGCCTACAGTAGGGTTGGTTAAATAACAAATTGTTAAACTACTGAGATCTAATGTGTTACTCTGCCAGTTCTTACTTTGACATAAGACTGATTAGCTATTCCTCTGTCAGCCTCTAAGGAAGCTTTACATACGGCATCTGTGGCCCAAGGCAATAAAATAATGAGCATCGGTTTCTAATGCTAGGTCTCAGTCTCATCATTTCTTAAGTCGGTCTGGTTTTTAAATACTCTGAAACTGGCTCTTGAATTCTATTATGTAATTGCTTATATACGTGTCAAATTTGAAAGATCAAAACAGGCCGCCTTCTCTTCAGCATTGCTTTGATGTAAGACTCGAAGTGAGCCTCTCCGAACACAAGAGGCTGAGTGTGGCTCTGCGTTTCTTTTGTCCTTCAGTTAGTTTCTACATAAGAAAGCAATTTCTCTTATGGAGAGTAATAAGTGTTCACTCTGCATGCATTTTAAGGGAAAAGAACAGTGCTTTTAATTCATGGTGGGGTTTAAGTGTTTACTCCTCCCAGCAGTCTCCTCTTGGCAATCTCTTACACTTCTGCAACTTTCTTTCAACTGTAACAGATTCTAACTATCAATGGGAATTTCCCTACGAATATATAATCTGGTTTAGGTTTCTTTTTGTTCTCATATCTATTACTGAGACAACTGCGTGACTAATGGTGCCTGAAAAATTGCTGTGCTTTCTATGTGTTCGTGGGAGAAAATAAAGAATACTGGGGATACAGTTACTCTCTTTGCTCTTAGCTCCTGCTGTGCTATGGTTGTGCTGTAAGTAGCCCTCTAAAGGGGATTGCCTGACATTTTCTGTCATCCTTAACTGTCCATTATTGAGCATTTGTCACCAAAGTTTCTTGTTCCAAATGTGTTGTCGTCCTGCAGTTGCTAAAAGGGTAATTCTTTTCAGCATTTTATCTGCTAAGAGGCTTTGTCAGGATAGTGGAGTGAGCTGGGTCCCCCAAAAGAAGAGAGGAATGCTGCTGCTTTTCATTTTAAAGGCTTCACCTACCCTGACAATCGAATGGAAGTACATGGATTAGCTGGCTGGTGATAGCTGGCATCCTGCAAAGTTGTTTCCACATGGTGATGGCCACTTGTTTCCAAACACATCAAGGAATTCCAGTGTTAGTGTATATCTCCATGGCACATCCTTTGTATGGATGAAAAGAAAATCTCTATAATTAGCTTCAAGTTTTGCAGCAAGTGCTTGTCACCAGAACATGTGGTGATTTCACATGGCAGATTCTCTGATATTCTGAACTATTCACCCTTTATGGGTGTGTTCTATAAGATTGACTGATTTTTTTTTTATATTCTGTGAGTAAAACTTCTTTTCTTGGCTTCCTAAAACTTGCCGGTATCTCTATTTCAAAAGCATTACTATTTGTAATTCTTGCATGTGGTGGTAGGAACTGAATGTTTATTGTAGTCTGTAAATATTGGCACTGAGTGAACTCTTACCTCATTTTGTAACTGATTAAAGAACAACAGGTATTTAAATAGTATGATCCTTTGTTCATAATTATTTTGTGAATAGAGCTTTTATGCACCTGTATCCTATTACTGGGCAGCTGCTTTTGCGTGTTAAAATGTGTTTTTGTTGGAAAAGGAGGACAGGTTTTATTTTGGGTTTTTGTTTTTTTTAATAGTTGATAGAAACAGTGGTTGTTGCTCTAGTGGTTTGTATGTGCTTAGGATCTTCCATCTGTAGCTCTCAAACCTTCTTAGTGTCGTGAGAGGTTCAGTACCTGAGATCTGTAAAATTTGCCGGTGTAATAGTCAACTTTCAGAAAAGCCCGTTTTCCCAGCATTGTTTTGGACACCCGTTGCTTTAAATTTAGATCACAAGCCCTCTTCTGCACCTCTGAGATGCGCCACAGTTCAAGGCAATCTTGGCAAAGCAGCACTTAAAGTTAGCTTTCAAAATTATACACACCTTCAGTATAATTGAATTGTCATATAAAAGCAATTTTGTTGATACTAAAAATGTCTTGTTAGCATGGGACGCCTTTCCTGAGACATTATGCAGTGAAAAACAAGAAAGTCTGTAATGGAAAGTTGCCATTTTTGTTTAATGTACTGAGAAGAACATGGTAATGTTCCCAGATGATCAGACTGTCCTCTAAATCACATGTTACGTAAGAGATTTGTGCTGCCAAATTTAGTAGCATTAGAATTTTCCTTGTTGCTGCTGAATTCCTGTACTGTCCTTGCTGTTTCTGCATGTTCATTGGCCAGAGCTATTACTGAGTTAAGTACAAGCAACATTTTGATGCAGATTATTGAGAGAAAAGAACAGATTAGCTATAAAAATGTTACTGTGCCTGTAGCAGCTAGTCAGATGAAAATTGAACAGGAAAAGGGTCCTTGTGTCAGGGTGTTGTCAAAGTTCTCTGTCCTTACCGTTAGTTACTGTGATGGTTTTTTTACATTTTTTAATCCTGTTCTTTATGCTGCAGAAGCTGGAGAAAGGACCATCCAGGATGGTAATTTGGCAATACTGTTCCAAGACATTAGGACTATTTTAATTGTTTACCTGTAGAAATGGGGTGTATTTTTTTTTTCCCCTCTTAGGTTTATTCTATTCCTTCATTATCAGAAGGACAGCAAGAAAGACTTTGTCTTATATACAGGGATGTTACCGACCACTTTGCATTCAGTGTTTCTTGAGAGCGGCCCAGACTTGCACCAAAAATCTCTTATTTAGCAAAGTAAGAGATGTATAGGTTTCAGGTTGTAAGTCTGTTGCACCTACATGCTTGTTCTTGTATCACTCCTATCATCTGCCCATCTCTCCACAGTGCCTCAGATTGCACAAATATTCCAGTTCTGGACTAGGTGAGCATCGCTCTACCCTGAGACATTTAGGCCAGGACCCTCTGCCAACATCACCATCATAAATTCTGGGCAAGAATGCCTTTGTATTATCAGTGGACATAAGGGGTATGTGCAAAACTTAAAAAAACAATAGATTGAATTAAATAGTTGCACGAAGTAATGCAATGAACCATTTTGCTATGTTTTCCTAATACAAAGCTGCTTAAGTTTCCCAGCTGCGTAAAGAATCCCCAGCATGAGAGATTCATTATTCATTGAAAGACAGTAAGCCAAGAGCAGGAGCTGTGGCTCTTTACAACTGGTATGGCAAAACTTAGTTTGTGATAGGAACTCTACACTAAGAATAAGATTCTGGGGCTAATAAAGACTTTAAAAACCCCCTCAGACAAGTCATTGTTTTCCCTGGATTGAAACTGGGCTTCCTGATCTCCTGTAAGTATATATAGCCTAAAGATGGGCTCTGTTCTGTCATTTACTTTGGATGTTGCTGCCCAGTCACTGACTTACAGGTTGCTTAATACAACTATCTGCTCAGTGAAGGCTGGTTCAGCACGGGATCATGCAGATATCTCTTTTACATACAGTATCTTACCAGATTGCTGGTTTAGGAAAAAAAAAATGTTGCAGGGTGCAAAATGGAATGCTGGTGATGGGAAACCTCACCCTGAATATAGTGAGAGAATGAACACGTTGCCGCATCACAGCTAAGGTTTGCTATTAAGCAAAAATATTTTTGCTTTCCCAATCTGCAGAACTGGTTGGACAATCTGATAAGGCATGATGACAGCCCTTACAAATAACAGATCCAAATGTTTCTTTTAGTGAGGATTATAAACGTGCCTCATGTGAAGAACAGTTGATTGTGAACTGCTTGTCTTCCTCCCAGACTTGTGCTTTTAGCAAAGAAGTTATCATCTGAAATTCATCAGAAACTGATTTTTCATCAACTTTTATGGGTGGGGGCCATAGTTCACTCTGCAGAACTTGCGTGAGGTATACACGTGCTCATCATGTCTGGATAACACCTGGAGAAAATGTGAGTTCTCTGTTGACAAGGAGTGCTTCCTTCACCCACTTCAGGGCAACAGGAACAGATGTGTTGATGGGACCTGGAAGAATTTGTTTGAAACCTTGCCAAGAAACTGAAGGAAGCGCTGAGTGGAGTATTCTCCATGTGGGTATTGCTGGTAAAGATTGCTTTCTTACATGGTTCATGAAGATACTTCTGACGCATATTTTTTTGCCTTGCTGCCATTCATTTGCGATAAATAGCAAGTAGATTTTTCAGGCACTACTGAATTGATGGCCAAATAACTACTTAATTAAGCAGAAATTTCCAGATTAGCTTTCTAGTCGAAAAGCTGTAGAAACTACTTCTGCTTCCTTTCTGTCTCTCTCTTTGCCTTGAAAGATGCAGACTGAACTTAGCAACGCTAGCGATTCATTAAGCATAAATGCTTCCAGCAAATGCACTTACTATGTGCTTGTCTGCCAAGTGGTATTGGGAAAACAAATGTTGAGTTGTTTTTTTTTTTTCTGCCTCGTCATGGTTATGATGATTAGATATCAGTATTTTTAACTGTTTCAGGTCACATGCAAACGCACAGAACTCTCAGTTGCCATTTTCTACTGGCTAATGGGTCTCATCACAGGCACCTTAAATATATTGCTATCAGTCCTATCTTCAGGAAATCATTCCTTGCTGTTAATTTTCTGTTACTCCTTTTGCTGCCACAGGAGGTAAAGATTTTAAATTTATAAGCTCCCAGATTGTGTCATGGACATTTACTGTTCTTGTATGTTTACTACTGTTGGTAAGACATCAGTGCAACTCAGACTATGTGTGACATAGTCTGCACTGCACTGCTATAGACATAGCATAACACAAAGGCACAGCTCCCAGGGAGTTGGCATCTGGCCTGGTCCAACTGTCATCTTTTCTTGATTAAAATATTTAAATGCTAATTGGATTAAGCAAAGATACTACTCTGCTGTCTCAAATCTCTGTCTGTCTATGGAAGGCTTTTTAAAAAGTGATGACATGACATTTCGGTGATGAATAGCTTCCTTCTATGACTTCCAAAATCATTGTTTCCTAAAGGATGGGAAGTAAGCAAAAGTGATATAAGGAAAGAATTAGTCAACTGATCTTCAGATTTTTTGTTTGTTTTGTCTTGGTTTTTTCAGGTAGTCCCTACTTACTAAGGTTTCACAGGAATCTTTAAAAGGTCAGGCATATTTTATGTATGCAGCGCTATCAGCCTGAATTTGCAGAGAGCCTGAAGCAGTGACTGAGAGATCAGTTGCTTTAAGCTTAAAAGAAAGTCTTGTTTGGACAACGAGATATTGGTAACGTTAATTGCTGCTGTTCTTGTCAGAACATGTAAAATCTAAATTCAGAAACTCACCAAACTGGCACATTTCCCAGCCTAGGTTAGGAATAGCGGACAGGTAAGTAGACCAATATGGGTTTACATAGATTTGGTAGGGCTTCGGTGAAGAGGAAGAAGGGGACATGGTGCGCTCACTCCGTGTGACATCCTGCAGTGCTGTTGTGGAGGCTCTGGGCGGAGAGGCTCTGTGTGCTTGTCCTGGTGGTAGCTAAGAAAAAAAGTGTTTGCTAGCAAGGGCAGCAGAATTCAGGCTTTAGGAGTCAAAATGTTCAAATTTAACGTCTGTCTCTCTAGATTCTAAAACATTACAAATAGTGAACTGTGTGAGTGAAGCTTTGAAGCTTCTAGGAAAACTCTGTAGAGAACAGCGAAAGCAATTGATACTTAAGATTTTGCTGGTAATACTCATCTCAATTTCTTTCTGTTTTATCCAGATTTTCTACTGTAATTACCTCTCTGCACCTGGCTAACATACAAGCTTATGTTATTGCTGAACTTTGAGTAAGTGCAGCGTTAATAATTGCACTGAGTTAAAAATAGACAACCAGGTGTTATGGTACGTGAAGAAAAAAGCCTTAGTTTTTAAAGACTGTCATATAGATTCATTATAGAAGAGAAAACTTTTTAAATTTTTTATCTTAACTAAAAACAAATGATCATGCAAATATTAAGGATACAAACTAGCTTGCAATCTCCATGCCTTTTTATTCCAGAAAAGATTTCTGAAGATTCGGCTTTTTTTCAGAAACAGCCTTGTGCCAGGGACAATTTTTATAAAGGTTGTTAAGTTTATTCAAGCAAATAATTAAAAGTTTCAAATCCTTTGCATATATGGCAAGGTCATGAAGATTGTTTGGAGGTGAATATATAGGTTAGCCAGGTTTTGACAAGTGCGCCTGTCACATGCTAACTGTGAAATGCAATTTTAGAAAGACTGCTCTACCATAAAGTGCCATGTGCTCTGGCTTTATTCCTGCCTTTATGTTTGTAATGAAAAATCAATGCTTAGATTGAGGGAGGAAATTGTAGTACTAGCAACAGTAAAAGTGTGTGGAGCAGAAGCGCACGCTTCTGTCATTGAGCACTCGGTAAGCGTTAATTTTCCATCACAACTCCACGCGAGGCAGATAAATAAGAACCATTCAGCTCTTTTGTCCAAGGCATCTAGGATGTTGGTGTCAGGTTGGGGTTAGAACTCATTTAAAAAAACTATGGCATATGTAGATTGCTAGGAGATAGCTTTTCTCTGTGTGTCTTTTGTGTTTGTAAGACTTTCATGACCAGGGCAGATTAAGACAAGAGTTTGACGCAAGAACCCCTTTAATGAAGGAATTGGTTAATTTGGAAACCAAATAAAGCATAGTTTTCATATGGGATTTTTTTTCCCTTCAGGGTTGGTTCAAACAGTTTTCCATAACATTTTATGTGTCTGTATGTGCATATATGCAAGTTTCACCACCAGTACTTAAAACTTTAGGCTACACAGCTGTTTTATTTGTGTAAACACTTTCTCTGTATAATTATTCAAATTTCAGCATTGATTAAAGTTAGGCAGGAAATGTGATATTTATTGAACATTTCATACATAAAACTATCTATCAGCTTAACTTGTTCTTCTTTGGACACCTATGGGTTATATTATCTCAGTTCTGCCAAAGATTAAGACATATCCAGGTTGTTGTAGGGCAACGTTTTATCAAGAAGGTGGGTCAACAGGATTACAGTGCATTGAGGAACACACAACTATATCTCAAAGTACATTTGCATGTGAAAAATATTTTATTTATAAAATTGGTACAACTAAGAATGCTGAAGAAAGAGCAGGTATTAAAATAAATCGATACTATGATAGGAAAAAACCCCAAACATCTATAGAAGATAAACTTCTGATTCAAATTCAGGTTAACGGTTAGATTTTGCCATTCTTCTTGATTAGAATAGTATCTTTTTCTCCAAGTGTTCTTCCTTTTTTAGTTCAGATGTGCAGATATTTAAAGGTAATTAGGGACCTAATTCCCATTGAATTGGTTTCATTGAGAATGGGTGATCACATCAAGCTGTGTAATAACTGTGTAATAAGGTACTGCACAGTAGTAATAAGGTACAAAATGTGGCATATTAGTGATGGTGTATTAAAAATGCCACTTGTTCTGTCTCATTTAGAATTTATATCTGATTTATATCTGCACTGTTATTGCAGATTTCCCATAAAGCTTTAATAAAAATTCAGCTTGCCACTAGAAGGTAAATAGCAGTACAATAGCAGCTGATCTTTTCCCTATGCATAAGGATCTGGAGAGACTGTTTCATCCCGGGGATCTTAAGAAACAGCATCGTTTTACCTTGTTTGTTCTGTATTCCCTTCAGAAAGTGGCAAACAGGACTTCTGAACTGGAATTTCCAGCTAGTGATAAATAAATTACCTTCGCAGGAGGAATAAGTCCACTTAATTGAGTTTCTGCTAGTGAATTGTAGGAACTACAAGGAATAGTAGAATACAAGAATTGTAGGAATAGCAAGGAAAAATTGCCTTGCTATTTTTCCAGCGGGCTATGACTTCCAAAGGGCAGCTTACAAGACAGCGGTTTCTGAAGCACTGTGGCATGCTTGTCTTGCCACACCAGGTGGGAATTTTAGCTTGCACCCTAATTCTGCCAACCAGAAAAGGTAACGGACAGTACAGAAGCAGATTACATCAATCCTGTATATTCTGGCTGTTCATAGGTGGAACGCTAGCTGGGGAGACCTGGCTGCTTTTTTTTTTTTTTTTTGTTTAAGCTCTTT
>VYZM01024138.1:387280-433748 GCA_013398915.1 Dromas ardeola
AGCATCTTTTTGAAATTAACTTGTAGAATCCTTTGAAATGGGACAGAATCCTCAGGAGCAAGGATTAGGGGTCTGGATCCTCAAAGGTGTGTGGTCATTCAGCTCTTACTGAAATCTGGGTAATGCGTGAGTGTCTTTGGGGATAGGTAGTTAAATTTGTCTTCTGTCGGCTTTGTTAGTAGTTGGGATGAGTTCGTTTGGTTTTGATTTCTTGTGAGGGGATGAGTAGGTCATTTTAGATTCTGGCAAGTAAAATGTTACAGTGGCATTATGCTGCGAACAGTAAGAAAACACCTTGTCTGGTTTTTGTTGGGTAGCTATGAATTAAGTACGTTTATCGTTTAGCAAGAATTTTAGGAGACTGCAAGGTGCTAACAAGAGGTGAGAACAAAGCTGTGAAATAGCTGTTTCTCTTGTACAGATTCTCCAAACATAACACAGACATGCCACATAGGGTAATCAGTGTCTGGCAATTGTTTTTACTGTTAGTGCCATCAAACTGTGATTCAGAATCTGTTTCCATTTAATTCTTGATCAGCATGACAACATTCTTCCTTGGATTTTGGATCTTCTTGCAAGACTGCAAGAATGGTGCTGGTGACTGTCCTGCTGTTTGTAAACAACTGAGCAATACCATGCATTTGTGTCCACAAAGTGATTTTTTAAATGTTCAACCTTAGTTTAATATTCTGAAATATTACACGCCTGGATCAGAAGCATCATTCTTCTGAGAACAGCTCTGAAATGAACTGCTGTTTTTCAGTAATCAATATTTGAACATGCTTCAGTTAATCAGGAAACCCATATATCACCCACTGTGTATTCCTCTTTCCTATAAAAATGATCTGCCTTTTATCTCTATAATGGAGTTCATGGTGAAAGTCTAACTGAAGACATGTTTTTCCTCTTCATCTTGGGAATTTGATACCTAGCAACATTTAAGCGTTAAAACCTTCACACAGCTTAGGTAGCTTCTCACTCAGATTGTTGCTTTTTGAGGATCTCATCCTTTAGTCCCCAACAACACACAGGCTTTTGTGCAGGAAAGCTGCAGTGCCCATCTCAAAGCTGAAGATCCCATTGCTCATGAGTTGGCCTAACGATGAAGCACTGGAACACTGTTGTCCCTTTTGTGGAGCCAGCTGCAAATGACTTCACCAAGGTCATGGTATCTGGGTCATTAGCAAAATCAGCTTTGGGAGCTGGCTCAAAATGTCCCCTAAAATCTCCCGAAAGGGAGATGACAGTGATACACTGGGACTGTGTAGGTGTTCCTGACTTTTTAATAGCAGGCACTATGATTGAATTCTAGGAATTATTTTACTTCTACAGCTGTGGGCACCCCAGCAGGTTTCAGAGCTTCAGTGACTGTAAGAGCAATCTGTTTCGTAAGCTGCTCTTAAACTAGAGGAAGAACGGTGGGATATTGCAAACCCTGCTGCTACTGCCAGTGCTTGTGAAGCAACATTGAGATGGTCCTTCTCCAGGTACATGCCATCAAATTCTAACACCAAGTAACTAAGTGAGCTCTTGTGCTAGAATCATTTCTTCAATGCTTTGGAAAGCCAGTATGTGTACTGCTAATGAAGAGTACTGGGCTGGCAGCTCTGAAACTGTTATCCTGACTATTAGTCAATATAAGTGATTGTACACCACCATGTGTAATCTGATTAAAAATTAGTTAGTCATCCAGGCCTATTTATGGTATCTTATATACTAGTTACCATTACTATATCCTTCTTTGTAGAATTTTCTCTCAAAATATTTTGAGTTTGGGGTTTTCTTTGGTTGGTTGGTTTTGGTTTTTTTAATACTTAGCTGCTATTGCAGTTTAGATTATGTGACTGTTAGACAGTTCTGGGGTGCATTCAAAGAAGGCATTAGGGACTCCCAGTCCTGTTAGCATAAGACAGTGAAGTACATGCCTCACATTCTGTGGTTCAGCTATGGTTGAACCCATTTGCTACTGCCTTCCAGCCTAGCCTTTGTCAGACTGGAGTTACACCAGCATCCACTTATTTTAATCCATTTCTTCTTTAAATGAAGTTACAATGTTCTAAGGTCAGCATATGAAAACCTCTGCTTTTTCTGTGAGACGTCTGTCAGCCAAAACAAAGAGATCATATTTCGCCAGTGTGATCTATTTCCAGTAGATTATCAGCCTTGCTATCACAATTATAAAGCAACCTCCAATATCACAGTGTGTTTGTTGCAGTTCAGAGTGCAGTAGGAATATAGTATGGTCACCAGAAAACATTTTTATTATTTTTGGCTCTGGTTTGTGGACTATTTTTTCAAATGTAAGGAGTATGCTCATTATTTGATAGCCTTGGCGCCTTCAACAAAAAGTAGAGCTCCTCCCTTGTGAGAAATCTTTTTTTCTATGCAGAAAGAGGCACCAGTCTGAAAGTTACAGGTATCCCTGATTTGCTTACAAAACTAATCTGGCAAACCTAGCAGATGACCAGCAGGGCCATCAGCAGCTGCCAGTAACATATGTATGCTTAGTGGTTAGATCTTAACTAAACGGATCACAGAATCTACCCTTCATACAGACCTTCGCTTCGTGCCAAGTCCCTCCCCCACTGAGAAGTTTGGGCAATAGGAAAATATTTGCAGCGTGCCCATGAGGCTATTTCAGTTCAGGGTGAGGTGCCAACTCCTCAATTAAGTACCTCTCACAGAGAACACCCTCCTGCCAATCTCTTTCTGCTTGTAGATGATGGCAATTGTTTTGTGTGCAAGCTTTCAAGAAGTCTCGTTGGGAAATGGTGTCAGAAAAGGTAGCATTTCCCTGGCATGAAAAATCCTGCCATGAAAAAGCTGCAAGTAACTATATAAACTGTAATAAAATCATACTATGTAAACCCTAATTTCCCACTAAAAAATATTATTTTGAGGTCACTGTCATAATCTTTGTTACTGGTATAAACAAACCACCGACAATCTCTCTTCGCTATTCGTGTTACTTGTAAAAGACCCTTGCCTTCCATGCAAAGGGGAAGGTATTCCTAGAGCTTAAGATGGACTTCCACCTCTGTACCTTGCAGCTGCTCTCTGGAGGTCTTTCCACTTCTTCAGGTTGGGAGACACTGCAGAGCTATCTGCCAGGTTTTTTCATGGCTCACAGGAGGCACAGCACTACCACGGTATGAAGACTTCAGTCCTAACTCTGAATCTTTCCCTTTGAGTGGTTCACCACCACTCGGTCTCAGTTCTGAAAACGAGATTTGCCTCTTGCACCTTAGCTATGGTATTCCACAGATTTGGTTGTCCATATACATCTAGTCACATTGCAAGCTTGCTTAGTGCAACCGCTTTCTCATAAGTATCTGATGCATAGCTGCAAAAAGAAAGGGTATAAGTGCTTAATGACTAGTAGGAGTGATCCTAGAAGGAAAGGTGAAGTATAAATAAAATAAGCACTGAAGAGGATTTCTGTGCCAAGTCCATGGGGCTGCTCATGGTCACAGCAGCACAGGTGCAAATCAGAAACTGTAAACACCGAGCTCTTGAGCTGTGGTCTTCAAGCCTGCATGTCTTCCTATTAATACCAACAGGAAATTCAATACTGCGTCTGAAATCCTGAAAACATCGTCAGTAAGTCAGACACAAAGCATGGTAGCTGCAGAGGTAAACAGTGCACGCACAGAGGTGCTTTACATCTGAGATGCTAAGAAGCAGATAAACTCAGTTTCCTCCAGTCTCAGAATAAAATTACCTTTAACATTCTGAACAATGGAATGCCCAGGAACAATGATTCAGTTCATGAAGATAAGGTGACATTTTAAATGGGAATTTTATTTCACAAGCCTTTTTATTCCTATAGCTAGGAATTTAACCAGAGTTTATCCAACTAATAAAACACTACTTTAATATTCTGAATGTTTGCATTATATTTGAATTCCAATTTGCACCTAAATGTAGCTTAACACTAATCAGGAATCAAAAAGAAATAAACTCTAAGAAATATCAGTTAACTTTTTCTATGATGATAAAATATAAACAATAGAAATCTGAATAAATGTATGTCAAGTTAAATAAGTTCTTGTACATATAGAGAACGTGTCTTGCTGATTAGCAAAAAGAAGACCAAATTTAATGTAGAGGCTACATTATGCTGCAAGTGAACACTAAATTACTGATCAATGAGAAGTCCCACTTTTTTCGTGAAGTAACAAAAACATGGGAATGCAAAATGATAAGCTATTCAAGGCAGGAATTTCCATTTGCCAAATGAAATAATAATTAAAACAGTTATTCAAATTATTAATCAGCCTATTTTGAGGCACAGTTTATGCATGTCTGGATCACAAGTAGGATTTTTGGTAAGGAGGAAAGCAGGCAGGTATATTTTTGCACATTCCAAATTACTCAAACTGAGAAGGATTTGCATGGAGTAAGTACTGGGGCCATAAACAGAGAAAGCTTTAGCTAAGCAGCGCTTGTATAGACAAAGTGTATGGCTGAAGGAAAAAAAAAAAAGGAAGTTCTACTGAAGAGAAAAAAAAATCATCTGGTTTGTTTAAACGTCATTCTAGCAAATAGAGGCACCGGGAGTTTCAGTTGTGAACGGATCTCAAGATAAGCCAGTGACTGTAAAATCTGGATTAAGTTTGTCTGACTTTAGGTACAGATATTTCCTTGGTATAGCTTGCATAGCGTTTACATGAACTGCTACAGTAATTCACTTCAGTGGGAATTCTGAATGCCTCAAGGAGAACAGCTTTACCCCTTACTAGGCCACCGGCTTTCAGCTATCTAGCTACAGAAGTAAATGTTACTCTCTCGCTTTTGATGGATATCTAGAGTGACCAGCTCTGGACTGCTTTGTGCCACAGATACAACTACTTTCCCATTTCATGCTCATAAAACTACCTTCCTAAGAAGCTACTGTTTTACATATGCCTTTAGGGATGAGTATTTGCTATTCTGGTTTACCTCGCTGGGCAGTAAGAACGCACAGCATTTTTTCTTCCTTTATTCTTTTTACTATTATCTCTTGTTTTATTTCCTTTTATTCAACACAACATCCAAGAGTCTGAAAAAATAGATCTTTTCAATAAAACTGCTGTGAATCACTAGCTTATAAAAGAAGGGTAGTAAGTGGTGCTTATAAAGGGAAAACGTGTCAATATCTTTGATGGTCATCATCTCATCATGACCTTCATCAAGACAGCACCACTGAACGTACTTAACAGGACAGAGATGAGCTTTTACTGGAAAGGAAATATCTGACCTATAGAAAACTCTGCTCAAAAGGGATTTATGGTTGTAATGCAACAAATGAGCTGTACAGCCCAAAGAGCCAGTGGGAGCTGCAGGTGTACATTCCAACCCTTGAAAATGGCTTTAATGAAGAAACCTGTAGTTAAACGATGGGGTTACTCTGAAGACTCAGTAGTTCTAAGAGGAAGTGGGGAGTTGTATCCAGATCTGCCCTTTTCTCTTCCCATTCATTCAAGAAAGTGAGGATTCCACTCTGGTTTCAAATTTGTGACTCAGGTACATTTCCAGTCTTGAACTATTCACCTGGATGTGAATGTTGCTGAGACTTCACCAAGTTTGAGCTCTGACCAATTTCAGTCACAGTGTGATAAATTTCTAGAATTAAGCTTGATTCGTTTCATGGTTTGCTTTACTCATTGCAAATCAAGGCACAGTTGCATGCCGTTCTAAATGTGAAGTCTTACAATACTTGTAAGGTCATTTTTCAATACTTTGACAAATGATGTGGATTTGTTATATAGAAAAAAAAATCAAATAAACTCTGAAAAATCAAACTGGAATCCCAAGTTTACAAGCAGTGAGTGTGCTGAGGTGAGGGGATGAGAAAATAGGTCTCCCATGCACATTGCAGCAGTAGAGGAACCTCTTCCTGAACATCTGAATTACCATGAGAGCAAAATCAAATTGACACACAGAAGCCATGATCGCTGAATGAAATGAGAGTCACAGCAAAAGCGCTAGATAGATCATTATTTTCGGTTTCACAAATAAAAGACTGCAGCCCAGAAAGCAGTGATAAAAAAGAATGAGCGTTTATTTGAGAGGAAGGAAATTTCCCAGGATTAGAGAAACTGAGCAGAAAGAGATGCAATTTATTTAAGGAAGGTTTTTTTTTTTGAGTGAAGCAGTTTTCACATTTTCCATAATGTACCTTTCTGTTGTACATACTTCTTCCCACCAGCTTATCTGCCACATTCTTCATTCAAATCCTTCCCTTAAGTCATCACTGCAGTACTGCCTGCCTTTACCAATTATTGACAATGTTACAGTATTATCATAGCCTTAAACTTGCCAAAGAACTGAGCAGCTTGCCAGGAGAAAAACAGAGGTAAACGCCAGATGAATTTAGGAAAAGAAAGGGAAAGCACAGTCAGACTAAGTACAAAGGATGACTCTGCAAATCTCTCTTCTCATCACCCACTAAATGTTCATCTTTTAAAATTGCTCCTAGATTTTTCTTTTAGTCTCAAGATCACTGGCCGTGACTACTGTCTGACCTGATGTATGACCTGATTCAGTGAATACTTTGGCACCAGCATCACTTTAATCATGTTGATCAAGGCAAACTCCATTTGAACAGAGAGAATACTTACATGTAAACACTTTCAAGATCTGATCTTTGGTTTTAGTATAAAGTTATCATACATAATTGAAGGGGAAGCATCTTAAAAGGGGGCTCTGGAATATATTATCAGAATGGAAGATAAACGAAATTGTGTATGTCACTGTTTGTTCTTATTTTCATTTCATTAATGACAATATGTTTGTAACTACTTGCTGGTTTTCTCTTTGCACGGAGACAGCTTTTTTAGTAGATCTTTAAACACTGACTCATAGAGAACCTCTACTAAAAGGCCTATCCTTGACATACTTTCAACAAAAGAAATAATAGGAGGACTTTCTACCCTACTGCTATGTGACTATCCAGAATTTAAAAGATAACAATAGCAATGGTAGAACTAATGCATGCAATGGATTTCCAAAGGAAAATTAAGATTTTAAAGCATACAAATGTAATCTGTGGGAGTAGAGTTCAGATTATTTATCATCCATGTTATTAAAAATGGAGAAAAAGAAATTAAAACTCTGGGCAGTTTTGCAAGCAGGACCTTTTAAAAAAGAAACAAAATTTTTCTATTAAAAAGATTCTTTATGGGTCTGGCCTGGCAGACTCATGGGTTAAAATAGGCCATTATAGCAACAGGATATCTCATTAAGTAAAAATGATTTCTCAAGAAGTAGGAATACGGTGCTGTTCAGAAAAGAGGAAACCAGCCAGCCCCTGGGTGCATCCTTTGTATCAGAAATAGCTGTTTTTCCTGGCCTTGGGAGGCAGGTGCTAAAATCTTACAGCTGAGAGCTGTACGGCATATTTCACGCACTGCAGGAGACAATGGGTGGAGAAGCTTCTAAAGTGGTTCATAGCTAGGAAATGGCAATTAGTGCCCAAGGGCCCTGTCCTGCTGAGCCCTAGAGTGTCCCCGAGATGTTGGCACCAGCAGCCCCAGGTGGCTCACTCCTTTTTGCATCTAACATTAAAACTGAGGCAAGAGGAGGCTCTGAGAGCCCTCCTCCTCAGCCCTGCTAGAACAGGACAGCCTTAGGTTTAGGACCTTCTGACACGGAAAAGGACCCCTGTTTACAACAACTTGACTAGCAAGGGAGCAGGTAGAAAAGAATCTTGTTATCACAACTTTCTCCTAGTTGACTAGTATTGAAATTTATCTCCTTTGGGGAAAGGCTGTCTTTACACAACACTCACAAAAATTTCCATCAGAAGGTGCAGATCTGCGTGAAACCTGGCTCTGTTTATTTACAGCAGTTTGAGCCAGGAAAATCCAAACACCCTTGATCTCAACAACTAATTTCCCATTACAGAGAACACTTTCTGCCAATACTGTCTAGGATGGAGAAATGAGGAAGAGGCAAATCTGGGGGAGGCATATTCGTACACCAGTGGGAGAGCAAAACGCAGTGGAGGTAAGAGGTGCCAGCCAGACGGGCTTGCCTGCAGCTGAGAAAGGCAACCCATAGGTGCCTTTGCCTGAAGCACAGCTTGCCATTCCTGGGGTATCCCTGCCTTGTCCCCTCACCCCCAGCCTGTTAGTGAGATTGCGTGGGGCTTTCAGCCCAGTATATCCCAGCACACGCCAGTATGGCATGACTTGTCACAGCTGGGTACGGCCTGTCCTGCCATGGGACATGCCAGCACAGCATGGCATGGCACAGTCCGGTATGGTGTGAGCCGGGCCATTATGGCCCAGTGCAGCAAGGCTCAGTGTGGCATGGCACTGCTGCCCCCACCTTGGCTCAGCTGCACGCTGCCTGGAACTCACAGGCCCCATGCTTCTCTGGTCCAGGCCCGGCCCAGCTCCCCATCCCTGCATCCCGCATCCAACTGAAGCTACCTTTGAGCGATGCAAACCAGCCTGTTTTCCTGAGTCTTGGTTCGTATATCTTGCCACTCCAGCCATCCAGGCTGGACACATTTGCACTTCAACCCATGCTATTATGAAATCAATCTTGTACTGTGTTTGGAAAATGTTAATTACAAAGAAAATTGTGAAGCTAGCAGGACTGGTGTGGTGCTCCCAGTACCAGCGTGAGCTGTGCACAGAGCAGTGAGCACAAGGCAGGCTTGCCCTGCTTGGTATGCAGAGGGAACCTGTGAGGCTCTGTACTGGCCAAATCAGAACAAGATAAAATATGTTCGTATCTATTAATTTGAGACAACATCTTTATGTATAGCCGTGGCTGTTCTGGATCAAACAGTAGATGATCTGCAATTCCTCTCTGATTTTGCCATTCACCTAAGGTATGACATTATTAATTTGCCTTTTACTCAAGCGATTAGCTGAAATTAATCTCTGGACCATTGGCAATCATCTCATAGATATCTACAAGGCCTGGAAAAGAGAAATGGTACACATTCAGCTCCAAAGAGAAGTCAGAAATGATAAACTCATCAGCCTTACTTCATGCCCTGGAGAGTTTTGGCATAAAACACCAAAGAATGAATATGTTAGTGCCAAGATAAGGCACTGATAAGCATCTGCCCACAACGCCCCTCCTCCCCCAATCTGTCATTACATGAACCAGTCCAATTTTCTTCTTTAAGAGGATAACTAGGCTAGCAAGGAAGGGAGAAACTGTAGATGTATGTATAGTAAATAACCACCTATGTAGCAGTACAGCAGAAAAGTATGTGGGAACAAAAGTATTTTACAGCTACAGATGAGTCAACTAAATAGTGTCATTCTGGGATGAATGAACAGGGCTATCACATTTTAAACAAGGGAAGTAATTATTCTGCTCTACTTGATCCTTTTAAAGACTCATTGGAAAACTTTGTCCTGATGGCAGATTTTAGAAAACACAACTTAAAGCAAAGCTTAAGGAATTAGTTTGTTCGTTTAAAAAAGGTTATGGCTAGAGATTTTAACAATTTTTCAACTCATGAGTGGATGTTATAAAAATGTAGTGCTCAGCCGTTCGTCATCCTTACAACAGTAAAATGCTTCATATGTTAAACATGTGTCTTCTTTGCCGCAAATGAGGATGGTTTATTTTCATCACTCTGTTATATAAAGTCCTGAAACAGATTGTATAGGTAGGTAGTATAATAGCCTTCATTGCAGTTTTCCAAGAAAGTGGACAAATCTGAACACACTTTAGCGGCCTTAATGTGTAGAGTTGGACTATACTATCTCCTGAAGACCTTTCTGGCTCTGCAGTCTTATGTTTCAACAATTCTGTTCTAGTTCATCTTTTAGACAGAAAACTCTTTGAGGCAGGGTATGTGACCATTGTGTTTGTGCAGCGCCTGAAACAATGATGTCCTATATAGTACATCTGTCTGTGTAATTATCTAGAGAGTAGTCAAGACTTAACGCCGCAGATCACAAAAGCTTGTCATGACAAGCAATACACTGGAAGAGATAAAGTAAATATACCTAGGATGGTTATCTAAGATACGTATTTAAGTTTATTTGTTTATATTTTCCGGTATGGATGTATTCAGATACAGATCTTCTCTATATTGTATCTTAACCTGTATACCATTTTTTTCTGGCCTGTGATGCTTTATCATCATTTAGCTAAGATAAGACTATTAACAATGGTTTTACAAAGCTCTAGTTTCAATTGATTGGCATGCTATAGAAAAGAAAGTTGTTCTAATTCTTCCAAAGTTTCCCTACAACCTTTGATCCACCCATGATTAAAGCTGGGTACAGAAAATCTTCTGGTCTCATAAAATTTACAAAACAGGGGTAGTGTTATTCCACAGTGTGGAACTTCCACCAGTTTTCACATCTTTCCATAAAAAGCAAATCCAAAACCCTAACCAACTAACCACAGGCACCCTTAGTCCTACAGGACTAAGCCCAGCCCCGAAACAGCTTCGTGCTTATGGCACTCACATGGGGTGAAGGATACTTGGATAGGGATGCCTGGTTTATCGGAATCAGACCAGCACATTGAAGGTCCCTGACTGTATTTTAAAAGAGCCTGTCAACTGAATCACATTGTGTTCTCCTTACCATCAGTGGAGAGAAATCTATTTCCAGGCTGTGATTCATCCCATCTTAGATGTGCATCTCACACATCTTCCCCTGCCATGACTCCTGCAGGCTGGGAACACACGGTGTGAGTGCCTCTCTCCAGCTGGCTCAGGAGGTGGCTCTGTGCATGGCCAGTGGCTGAAACTCAGACAACCACTGCAGACTGGGTTTCAGTGGGTTTCAGTGGAACCTTCAAACTGAACTTTTATGCCCCCTGTGAATTTCGCTCATGTTCCTTTCTCATTCCCTGCCTGGCTTGAGAAATAAAACCAGATGCCTTTTAGACTGTAGATGGTAGGGAAAGATGTACAGAAAATGAAAATAAGTCATGGATGGATATTTAGGTAGTACTGCCATACTTCACGCATGTATCAGTTGTCAGCCAGTGAAACCAGCTGGCAGTGGGCCATAGGAGTGGATTTCTAATACATTGACTGTTGCCTCTTCTTAACTTCAGATCTGAAAATATTGATGAAGATTCCCTAATCACAAAACAAAACAGGGTAGGTGCCATAAAGGAAGTGCCTTTTCCTACTAGTGCTGTATCAAGATTTTCCAGCAAAGATGAAGCTAAAATATTGTATTATGACTTGTAGACTTAGGTGTTAATCAGACAGATAAAGAATAAAAAGTAACACACAGGACGTTCCTTGACATTTGATCCATGGTCCCCTGTACTTAGACATTTTATGAGTAGTATGTTATGTAGTTACTCTTGCAATAGTTTCTCTGTTGAAGAAATTTGGGAAGAGCTGATGCGCAGCAGATCATATACAGAATTAGATGGGGCTGCCAGTAACCGTTTTTGTACCAGTAACAGAGCCTTGGAATTTCAAATATTTATTCATGTATGCATAAGCAATTGCATATGTAATTCTTGCCAAAGCTATATTATATTCTGTATATGACAGAGGTTTCCCTCTAGAAAAAAATAACCTGATGCATTCTTAGATATTTTTGCAGAAGGTCTTCTAACATCTCTTCCAGTTTGATTTTATACAAGGATTGAGGCAGACTATAATGTTATAATTGAAACAGCATTTTTTAATCCATTTGCCTATTAGCTTGTGGTAAAATTAATTTTGCTGACATGCTACATGACTTTTACCCTTTTTAAATTTTGACTTTTTGGACAGCCTCTGGCATGATGGGACTGCTGACTCTGTTGAGAATCTTTGGGAAATGTCATGGCACAGAGAATAATTATCCAGCACAGTGAGACAGAGGCATTAACAATACTAAGCATTTCAAAGTGAATCAGACCTCCAGACTATGAAGCTGTTTTAAAAATCATAGCATTTTACCACAAATAATTTTGGGAGGAGGGACTCGGCCTTCTTATTTTTGAGCTGTTATTATTTATGGTTTTCCACCTTTCTCTGTAGTCTTAAAAGCGGTTAACTTACTTTTTTCCTTTTGTTCTTTTTCTTTTCTAAGACGAAAGCTGAGAGTTTCACAGAACTCTAAACAAATCAACCGATTGCATTTCATGAAATTCATGCAATTGTGAACAGCACTGGGATCCTACCTTCTCTCCAACTCAATAAAGACCTAGAAAGGGCAAAACCATCTGTTTTTTACATTAGGTTTTCACTTTCTGGAAAAAATCCTGGAATAAATGTAGCTCTGATGTTCAGCTTTAGCTCAGGTTCCGCTGCAGTAAATGAAACAGCTTCTGCTGATTTCAGTGAGAGCTGGGGCAGACCCTCATAAGCAATGCTTTTTTTTCCCCATCTCTGTGTTCAGGAAACCGTTCAGTACTTTGTGACAATTTGCTAACCCATTTTAAAAATAGGGAACCTAATGGAAAAAAAGAACTTTAATGTCAGATCAAAACAGGCACACAAACGTACCTCAATGTAACTTCCTTTTAGGCCAATAGGAACTTTCCATTGACTTCACTGGGCATTGAATCAAGGCAGATAAATGAAAGCCTAGACATAAATTTAAAACCTGAATGGAATCTAAATAAAACTGATATCCTTGAGAGAGGTTCTAGGTAATAAGGTTAATACATTGCTAAACCAAAATTCAGAGGGCATGTGCACAGCAGTACAAAAAATGTAGGCCGAGTGCATCAAGTGTGGGGGACTTGCTTTGCTGTTGAAAGCATAAGTGAGTAGATTTAAATATAGTAGCAAATAAAACTTAAATTAAATTATCGAACATATTTTTAGACTATTTAATGTGTAAAAAATACTAGATGCATCTTTTGTCCAGGTTATTGCTGCAAGAAGTAATTTTCCAAAAGTCCGATGGGAGTAGTATCTGCAGCTCTGGCTGCAGATACAATACAATATCAGCACATTCAATCAAAAATAACTCAAAGCAGGACTTGTGTAATGTCAGTAATAGATGTGTCAAATCAGGGCCTGCGAATACTCTACACAAATGACATTTATTAAGACTGGATTCTGTTAATGACACTGCATAGGACTGCGTTTGGCAAGCAGTACAGAGAAGTGAAGTAATTGTACGCTGGCAGTTTGACTGCTTTGTCCTGCTGTCACTCAGATATGCTCCCAGCTTTCCCCATTTCAGTCCTGACATGCTTTTGTGTTTCTGGTGTCCTTACTTTTGAACAGAGTTACTAGTGATGATTACAGTAACGCCATTTGGTTCTAGTTTCAGATGAAGCCTGAGTGACCCTAGTCCAAAAAATAAGGAGCAAATGGAAACTGCCACCACAAGCTGAGATACTACTGTGTGTGGGGATAGATGCCAGCATTGCTACTATCATTTTGCCAAAATGTCTAAGTACCAATAAGATGTCTACATGCGACCAGAGCAGATTAAAATGACATCACTAATTCTTGGGGTTTCTTTATAGGAGCAATGAATAACGTTCCAATTTTGAGTCTCTGGCTTTTCTCTCATTTCACTTTCTTCAAAGCTTTGTTTTGGACCAGGCTGTTTCTGCTAATCCTTCATTGTTCTGTGGGAGAGCTGGGAGTTTTCAGTTAGTATTGTAAATGTTTGTTCAGGTCTACAAATGTTAATGAAGGTTTTGCAATGACTCATGAGACCTCAGGCCATGATTCATCTAACCTCTACTGAAAATTCTTTCCAGAGCCAGGTCTCCCAGACTGAGAATGCTTTGTCCTATGCTCTCATGCGC
Source organism: Dromas ardeola (assembly GCA_013398915.1). Classification (NCBI taxonomy): domain Eukaryota; kingdom Metazoa; phylum Chordata; class Aves; order Charadriiformes; family Dromadidae; genus Dromas; species Dromas ardeola. The sequence continues at coordinate 400,970 of VYZM01024138.1, forward strand.
TATATGCCAGGCTTTGAGATCTGATTCATTCCCTCATCAGGATCCTTGAGCCTTTTAACTCAAATGGCTTTCAAAGTGATCGGATAGAATTTAGCCTTTAGTCTTCAGTAGTTCTTCATGCAGTATTGCTATCACTTCAGTGTATTCCTACTTATTTCTTCCTGCCATTTATCCTCCAGATTACTATTTCTCTTTCCTTCTTGCCTAGCTGTGTCTTACACTCAGAATATAATGTTTTCCGTGACTCATATTCCAGGCAAAATGCCATTTGTCTTAATAGAGTGAAACAGAGTATATTTTCCTCCTATTAATTTACCCAAACCTGGTTTTTGTTCAGGTAATTTTCTGTGCTTTCAAATAAATCTTACTTGTTCCTAACATCTTCTAGCTGAGGATCTCATCACACTTTACAGTTTAATAGATTAGACCTTATAACTTCACTATGAAGCATGTAAGTAATAAGATTTGTTGTTTTTTTCAAATGAAAAATTCAGATAACTTACATATTTGTTAATGGTTATAAACTGGTGAATGAGCTGTGATCTGATTCAATATCTCATTATTCCTTAGCCTGAGCTTAACTCCTACCTACTTGGTACATAAGCAGAGTTTCCTAGGTGAACATGTGTGTAAAACTCACACTTTTGGAGGTGAAAATTCTGGCATGATCTGTATCAGTTAACAAGTTTAGTTTTAAGTTGGGACAGAAAGTTAGGAAACACAGTTCTGGCACCCATGACCATTTTAATTCTCTAGAATAGTTCTGTCTTGTACGTTGAAAATACTGATGTGGTCTGTATCACAAAACGGCTTTATTTTTGTAAGCTGCTTGCCAAATCTAGAGAATGAGCATCCTCTTTATAGGCTGCTCATAGATACACCCACCAGTTCATCCCTTCTGAGCATCACGATGTGAGCAGTTGCTGTTTATCTCAGCATCCCTGATAGCTTTTGGAGGAGAATTATGATGGATTTGTTTCCAACCTCATATTGGGAGTGATGTGGTTGACCTGTGCATTATGTACTGTTCAGGCATATACAGTGGATATGTTGTTATTTTTCCTTTTCTCTTGTCTCCCGTAAAAAAGGGTTAAATTCAAACTATTTATTTGAAGTTTTGCTTGCTAGCGTGGAATTTTTGCTTATTGAGCATTGCAGCAATATCATTTAGTTTGCAGATTCCTGGCTTTGGGCTTGAGTCGATGCTGCGTAGGTGGTTTTGTAAGGACACCTAGAAATTGAAGCTAGCCTTTTGAAGCTAATCAGTCTTTGGCCGATGATCTACAATTACAACGTTAGGAAATGTGGCTTTGCCTGCGAAGGAGTGCTTAAGGCAGGACTGCTCAACGTCTGGGCAACAAGACTGCATTTGGCCCACAAATGCAGTACTACTCTCCAGTGCGTGGTCATCTCCAGATCACATGAATTGTAGCCATGTGTCAGCAGCGCTTGCCTATGTACTCGGGACTTCCCTGGATTTCGGAGAGTGGTGTTGCAGCAATTGGCTGCTCAGACAGACATGACTTGAACCTTGAGGTGGCTGATTCTCAGAACAGGGTTTTTAACCAAAGTCCTTATTTCCATTAGATCCCTAATGAATAGGTAATAGATTAATCTCCTGTCGTTGGCCTTCTCTTCCTTTAACAGTATTTCACCTAACTTTGCAAAATGTAACTGTGTCAAAATGAGATTGAAAATGACGCCACCCTAGGAACCTGATCTACCAACATACTGCAAGAGTGACACAGTGCACCCAGTGGGTGTGTGAAGTAATGCTAATCTGCAGAGGAACTGCGCGGGAGGTTATGGACTTATATTTGTTTCATAAGCAAAGCAAAGCAAATTCCTGAAATATTTCACTACAAATGGTTTTCCAATTTGTAATGGCAATTGTGAGTCTTCTCTAAACCTTCTCAATGTCTCAACACTGAATTTGGTGGAGATCAATCACAGACATGTCAAATAGGCCCCTTCACTTTTGATTTATAAGTACATTTATGGATTGCGTTAGTGCTCTTGGCTACAGAATCAGATCAGAAGCTGAGTGCTCAGCAGACAATCTGCCTTACTCATTGCCAAATCCTTTCCAATGTCACATCTTCACAGGACAGGTCTTCCAGCTTTCACCTGTTGTCTGAATATGATCTGTATATTTTCATCCTAGAACTATAACTTTATGTTTGATTATATCTTCTGCTTGTGTCCAGTTGACCACGCCACCCAGATTATTCTGTATCATTGACCTGTCTTCGTTCTTCACAATGCCTGTAATCTTTGCTGTGTCTCTAAACATCATCATCAGTTAAGCATAGGTATACTGTTGTTTTCCCTTCGGTATGTTTGTCTGTCCTATGCACCCTCCCACCACAGCTTCTGTACACAAGTTTGTTGAGGCAACATGGTTCTGGTAAATGCAAGATGTACAAACAACAGAGACACAGTGCCTTCTGTTTGCTCAGTCTGCTTTATGGTGGGCTCTATCACATCATTTCTGTTGCTTATGAATGGGGCCTCACTCTGTAAGCCTGTGAGCCTACTGATAGGAGATAGCTGCAGTCTTGCAGGCCAATCTTCTAAAAGTAGCTTGATTCATTTACATACATGCTACTGCCACAAAAGACACAAAGACACAGCCCAGTTCTCAGGGAACAATTTTATATCAATAGTGGATCCAAGGAACCTTCTTAAAGACTTGTGTTAGAAGGATTTAAGAAATGCTACTTGCTTCTCCACTGAGAAAATAGACTCTCTGTCCCAGCTACATTGACATGTATGAGATGTTTCTATGATAACCCTTCTGATAGCAGGACAGGATCTAGCATCTGTACTGACAAATAACTGCATGAAGTGGGCCCTTTCCCTAAGACTCAGAAAGAGATAATTGCACCCTCTTGAATGTCCTTGGCAGACAGAAATTCCTCTTCCCACAGAACTCCAACTGTATACAAACAGGAAAATCAGGACTGGGAAAAGAGAACAGTGTCAATAACTTGAAACAATAGAGTATGAGAATAGAAATGCTAATGAGGTGTCAAATATTCCTTCTTTTTCGGCCCTTTCTTGCTAGTAATTTAATAACAGTCTTCCTGCAAACTATCAAGTTCATTATCTCACAGATAATAGTCTCATACAAACTGCCTCAGGAAAGTACGATACTGGCTTGCAGAATGGCCACAGATTTTTTTTCCCCCAAATATTGCTATAAAGCAGTACACAGCGGATATTATGCATTTCTCATTTAAAGTTATGGTAAGTTGTTTTTCATTCACTAGAGTTTGGTCATACAGTGAGACCAGTAAGACTATCAGATGGGAAAATCGGTTTTTTATTCAAGAAAGCACTAAATCTAGAAGAAGTTAAAAATTTTTAGCATCTTTTTTATTATGTAGGCACAGATACAGTTTGGAGCCATTTGCATTTTTTAACCTTGCAGTCAGTGTCTGTAGTTAAGTTATAGAATAGGTCAACTAGTATTTTTATATCTATCAAGGATAACCCTTTTTTTTAATTAAAAACACATTTTTGGAAAGTTTGGCTTTGTATGTTAGAGCTTAAGCCAACCTGTAAGTGTTAGGCACCAGGCTAAAAACTTTGATTATCTGCTTGCCACAGGGCTCTTACAGGTTTCTTTGAAGCACTTTGTACCAGTCACTGTCAGAGGAAAGGTTTTGGACTAGAGGAATCTTGACCTGCCCATGCTGGTAACATCCCTGTATTGAAACGTCATTTCTGAATTGCTGTCCTCTCTGTAGACTCCAGCACCAAATTACCTGTGAGTTAACCTGTGGGTTACTGTCATCTTGTACAGAATTTTTTTCTGTCACTTCCTAGGAAATGAGAGATTTTAACAGTAGATTTTGAACTAATTCACAGAACTGCGCAGAGACCAAACCACACTAGTATTGCCATTAAATAGAGCATTTTTGTTTTAAAGTCAGCTTTTCTTTATGTGTGGACCCTTGGCACCATCTAGTGTTTGAAAACATAGACCAACTCTAGACCACTGAGCACAGAACATCACTACAAATAGGTCTGAGCCACAATAAAAGCTAGCGGTGCTGGGAGCCATCACCTAATTAATTTCACACAATTAAGTTTTTCCAGTTACAGAATACAAATGTACCAGAGCGGGATATGCAAAAGCCTTTCCATGCCTGTGATTTCCAATCCCTTGTCTTTCCCACGATGTTACACTGGAACTAGTAGATCAATTCAGTGTCAGAAATTAACATCAGTGTGTCCACTAGTGGCAAAAGTACAGTACTTTTCATGGGAATAAGTGTGGTGTTAGATAAATCTTCAAGTAAAGCTTGAATGGAGAAAATGGTTTTCTGTTCCTGTTCTAGATAGGGGCATCTTCGGACCCAAACCATAACAGCAGCCGTTTGCATCCCAAATTTAGCTGCTGATTATCCCCTCTTTGAGGGAATGATGTTGACCTTCCAGTTCTTGCATGGGGTTCTTCAGAAACAGAACCATAATTACATATATATGTACTGTATAATTGCATATGCTACTCTGCAAAAATCGACCAGCAAAGCTTTTCTGACAACAGTTTGTACTTCATGAGTTTGCTATCAAAACATTTGTTTTAATTCGATAAATAAAGTGTGTATAGTTTTAGCATAGATTTCTATGGCTTTTAATAAAGCTGAGACAGCATGGCCTCTGATTTCTGGTACCTCGGGACCATTATTTGCAGCAGCTGAGTGAAAAGATCATGTGAAATGTACAGTGTGGTTAGCCAAGTGTGAAAGGGAAAAATTGCTGTGATAGCAAATTACGCTTCCTTCTACGTGCTATGAGAAATGTCATCAGGCAAAAAAATGACATCCCTTTGTCAGTTTATGCCAGGCTGAATGAAAGCCAGGGAGAATAGATCTCATTTTTAACTGATAGCTTTGTCTTGTTCTTGTGACTCCATGAATGTGATCCAGCTGCTGGTTATTGAGGTATTGCCAGGAATGGCTGGGAAAAGACAATCTGCTATAGATGACTAGAGCTAGAGGCAGAGGATGCGTGGAAGACAGAGAACAGAGAGGAGCGTTTAAATTAAACTTAATGGATTTTCATACATATACTGAAATTGGCTATGCATGGAACAGATTATGAGTGCTTTCCTGGGGAAGTAATCAGCTGGACTAGAGAGCCTGGCCTGTCATTAAGGAAATAATTGTGGTTGCATTTCCATGGTTATCAAAGAATTGGACACCTGGCATAAGGCTGTCCTGGTCACTCCCTCGCTCATCAACAGAGAGAGGCAACATGTTTGGGAGATGATTCATGCTGCGTCTCCAAGGCATTTATTTCAGAATGGGGTGAATCCAGAGCTCCGGAGGTAGTTCTTCCTTTCCCAGACTGTAGAGGAGACCGAAAGAGGCTTAGACATGATGCCAGTTTTACATCAGTTAGGTGGGATGACTCCTCTGCTAAGTCGGAGGCAGAAGGAAGGTGAGGAGAAGACATCTGAAGAAAACTGTACTATTAGTGGTGTGAACGCTCTTCTCTGTGCTTTATTCAGCATACTGAGGGTAAAAGCAATAGGCATGACAGCCTTGAGACCCATGCCCTGCCTGTAAGTGTATAAACTGACCTGCATGCACTTGACGTCTCAGTTCCCCACTGCCCTCTGCCCGTTCACTCCATTTACATTTGCTTCAGTCAGTTTTTTGTTGTATTAAAGGTCCGATGAATACAAGGGTCTACTCGTAAAACCAGTGGCAGGATCAAGCCTTTCTCTGGGGACTGATTGCACCCAGGTCTCAGTGCAAACTAATTGTGGCTGGGGGATACAGGCCCTGAGGCTCTCTTTCCTCACAGCTGTCATAACACAACATGATCTACCCTCGCCTGTCCCTCAGAGTCAGCTCAAGGGCCTTACGCTGGGCTCGTCACAATCCTTTCAGCAGAAGAGAACCCAGGGTTACATGGGTCACAAGCTGAGCGTGAGTCAGATATGTGGCAGGATTGCAAAACAGACAAATGATGTTCTGGGAAGTGTTCATAATAGGGCCATACATGAGCCAAAGAAGGTTGGTTTTGGGGGTCTGTTTGGCATTGGATTTTTCTTTCACAGCTGGAATTGACAGTCCCATTTTGGGGACCGTGTTTTAAAAAGAGTGAAAAACTAGAGAGAGCTGAGAGAAATGCAATGGAGATGACAGGCAGTTCAGAAATCCTGAGCTCTGAGAAAGGACAGAAGGAAGCTAGGTTGAAAAAAAAAGAGGAAACTGGGGGAAAGAGAAATACAGCAATCTGCTGAGTATGTTTTCAGTTGTCATGAAGCTGATTCAATTGTTGTCTATGTCTAGTGCGGGTATGGAGTTACAAGTAATTACCTTAATTTGTAACAAGAGAGATTTAACTTAACAATTAGAAAAAAAATCCTAGTTAGAAGGGGAATGAAGTAGTGTGAGGGGATGCTGCCTGCCATCGTTGTAGAATCACCTTCATTGGAAGCTGTTAAGAAATAAGCATCTGTCAGGAACAGCTTGATACACGTCATTCTGTGCTGGTGATGGAGAACGGAGTAAATGATAGCAGGAAATCGCTTCCAGCTATAGGTCTCTAAGTCTCGTTAATGCTGTCAAAATTCAGGACAAACTGTGTTTACTTTGCTCCAATGCAGTGACAGATACATATGAACTTTCCCATCACTTTAACGATATGCCTGCCTTTTTTTCCCTAGAGCTTGCATTCCTTGGCTGCCTCTGGATGTGCAAATTGCAGTGGAGGCTGGAACCCCCTTGTGTCAGACCACCAACCTGTGAGTACCTGTCTTGAACAAGGACCGTGCTGCCTTCCTCCATGCATTTCTCCCTTCCATCCTGGATCACTGCACTCATTCTCATAAGGACACAAGTAACCCAAGCTAAATCAGAAGTGTATACCTGTACTCTGTATTGTATCATACACAGATAATGGCATGGCATGGGGGTTAATCAATGTAATGCCTTGTCTCAGTAAAGAGCCAGTAAAAACTAAATGCAGTGAACCTATTTAAATGTTTGTATCACATATATTTAAATTTAAAGTACAGACCAATACAGAATGTAAGGTCCTGTGAAAGATACATTCCTCACTGAATTGTGCCATGTAGGAGCCACAAGGGCAAGAGTTTACACTTTATTGTAAAGTGATTAAGAAGTTCTCCAGCTGCCCAGATGTCTGAAAGACAATAAATAGCTTTTTCTGTCTGATGCAGAAACAGAAGAGGGGGGGGAAGTTTACTAATGGTGACTATCCTTTGGTAAGAGGAAGAGGCAATGGAGCCATAAGAATTAAACATTTCATATGCTCCCATTTATTTGCTTATACACCTCCTGCTAGAGATACCATGCCTCCAACACAGAATACAGATATCAGAATCCAGTATTAAAAGGGATCTCGTAGCTCACTTCCTAAGGTGTTTATAATTGTCAGTCATGCTGCAGATTTTACAGCTGATACTAAAAAAAGAACAGTTTATTTCCATATTGTGTCTTGAAGGTTGTATGTGCCTACACTCTTAAAATAATGACCTTATCAGATAAGAGCTAACAAAGGAGGATAACACTGTAGTTAAGTGTGTAGTTCTTCCAGTCCTGCTGTATGGTATTTTAAATAGTAAGCTGTAATATTTAATAAACCAAATAAACAGGCTTCCAAATTGTCAGGAGAGATAAGTAGTGGAATAGCTAGAAGTATATCTAGCAGGATACTTTCTTCTCTCTCTGTCATCTGTAAGGAATGTTCCCAAGACAATAAATTCAGAATTCAGTTGGGGAAATGGTAATTGTTTTCCACTCCTGTAATCAGGAAACTGAAGTCAGAGCAAAGTACTTAACTCCTCTTATCACAACCACAGATGTCTGTAGCTTTCCCCGGATCCCTCATACACCCAAATTGTTTGGTGTTTGCATTCAGTGAATTTAGCATTTTAGGATAGGTATGTGGACTGTACACGCAGCCTGAATGTTCATGAGTGAAAAAAATTAATGTAAAGTATTACAAAGGGTTGATTGTAGTTGCATGTTACCTTCTATGCACTTTATTTCAAGTTGTCCACTCAACAAGATTATAGCTGGCAAAAATTAGTTAGGACCGAGAGGGATGCATTCAAAGTTCAGGAGTAGCTTTCCAGCTTTAGTGGGTCAGATTCTGGCCATTTCCATGAATCATTTCAAGGAAAAAGAGATTCCTTCCTGATCACCCACTGCTGAACCACTGGATCACCCACTGCTGAGGTACTGGAGCGTTTTTGAGTTCCTTGGGATAGGAGCTACTCAGGCTGGAAATGGAAAGCTACTCCTTAGTTTCTCCAAGGATGAAACTTTTGTTCTGCTAAGTCAAAAGGAATTTTGCTACTGTTTTGAATAAAGACAAGAATTCTTCTCAGCAGGGAGTGACACGGGTAGCAGGCAGTGTTTCCTCCAGCAGTCTCAGAGGAGGGACAGGGCCTGCCTTGCTGGGGAGCAGGGACTATGAGGACTCCTCCTCCATCCTGGATCTGGATGGAGGGGTAAAACGTTCCTCTATGGTGGATTCTTTAGCTGTTATTCTGTGACATCCTACCATGGTATCCATACTGAGAAAATAAGCCTTCTTTGGAGGCGTGTGGTAGCTTGCTAGAGGAGCCTCCCAAAGACTGGCTGAGCAGATTCTTCTCGTTCATCTTCATGACCATACTTAGCACCAGGCCCACTGCCACAGGGAAGAAATGAGAATCTCATCTAAGGACTTACTACTCCTGCATCTCTGCTTGTGTCTACAAAGTAATCCTGTTCAGTTACATACCAGTTCTGGTGTCTGCTCAGTGGTATGGTATGTGAGTTACCTCAATCTCTGGCTCCTGTCTGTGCCTTCTACCATCTTTGCAAGATTTCATGAACGATTAATGGGAAAAATGTAAAGGATAGACGGGCAACTGATCAACACTGGCTCCTGAACAAGGCACGGTCCCTGAAATGCGCCTGTGCAAAATTGACAACTCTTCTAAAAATGATTGCTTGCATATACAGATGCAGGAGCTGGTTGGCACCACAGTGTATGGATTTCATCAACTATCCTGTTTAGGTGCAGCTGTGAATATTGGACACTAGGTGATTCAGTTGCCTAATTAGAAGCATCTAGTGTATTCTTAGATACTGACCAGCCTCCAGCTACTGCTGCAAAAGGGCTTGGATTTCCTGCAAGTCCTTATAATACCTGCCAGACCAATGCAGATGTCTTGGACAACCTGGGTGATCCAAAATGACATAGATCCCTCGCTTAGATCTGTCCTGATCACTCCCAAGATGCCTGTGGAGCTGGGAAAATGGGATACGTTTGAAGTTAGAAGTTTGTATTTTCTGCATAGAATAAAAGGGTTTCCTTTGTCTTAGTTAAATGGGTCATTAGGAGAACTATAAGCCCTTCATGGTTTTGTGCATGAAAGGAAATCCAGAAGGTCATGAGCTGTCACATGCAACAAAAAACTAAGTACACAGTGTGTCTGTAATCTGTATGTAAATCACAGTGAAAAGTGCCAGTTTTGATGTCACCTGACTGTTTTCATGCAATCAAAGGCTGTGGAGTCCTTTGATTAGGAATTTATGAGATTTCAGTGGCAGCAAAGACTGTCACTATTTAAACATGAGTAGACTCCTGTGAGAACTCAAGCCATTGTGTGATAAGAAGAATGTACTGGTTATGAGACTTGCATGCTTCATTGCAGTTTTCTACATTTGTGGGTTTCTTTCCAGAGATGACTTAAATACGCATCATGCCATGTTACTCAAGCAATTTCATGAAAGAAGTAAAATGAAATAAAATGGAAATAACCTGAAATCTTAATTATTGCTCTAGAAGCACATAATTTTATAATGTATCTTATAGTAGTAAGGTGACATGGAGTTCTTAAATCTAAGTTGTCGTGTGTAATGGCAAAGAAAAATTATGAATTCTAAGCCACTAAAAATATGAACAAAAAAATCCCCAAATCCTTATGGTTTTGGGGTGTTTTGTCATGAGTTTTGAATACTTGTCATTAGCAATACCAAAATAAGATGTTGAGCTTTAACTTTTCAGGGTCTTGAGGTTGTTATGGCTATTCAAGCACAGCACACCCTGTGTCTTGCTCCACTGGTCTACTCTGGAAACCTCAGTTTTTCCAGTAGCTCCAGGCTGAAGTTCAGCAGTTGTTTACCTGGTGTGCCAACAATCCCACACACCTCTCTTACTTTGTACTCCATAACTTCTGTGAGTTCTGAACCCCCTACAGCAAGAGTGGATCTGTAAAAGCAAGTCATTGCAAGATTTGCTCACCCAGACATCCAGACTGAAGGAAAAGTAGTTGCAGGGAAAAGATTGTGGATTAGGAGAAGGTGAATGCACTGCCATGCTCATGTGGGCATGCCCCATGGGCAGCTTGTGGCATTTTGACCAACACAACTAGACTTCAACAATTTTTCACGGCCGTGTTTAGCCCTGTTAGAGAAGCAATCACCCTTCAGTCTTTCCCTGACAGCCTCTGCTTTCCCTTTGGAGTCACTCCCCTACATACCCTAGTCATCTTTGCTGGTAACGTCTGGGCATGTGACATCGTGGGCTAGCCCTGGAGAGATCATCTGCTGGCTGGTAATCAGACTTCTCCTCCATGAATCCAGTGCCCATCCAGGGTGTCTCTTTCCTTGTGGGATCTCCCTTGTAGGGAACTTCCCTTCGTGCCACAAGAATCAACCAGAACACATGCCCTGCTGGAGGGCCCCTGGCATGGCTGATGCACGTATATTTCAAGTTCTCCACAGACTACCAAGTGAGCAAATGACAGCTGTACCAAATCCCAACCTTTTGCCCTCAGCAACATCCTGGATGTTCCCTTTCTGCCTGGCTTAGAGCTCGAACTCAGCTGTTCTGGACATTTTGGCCATCACCACACTGGCTGCTGGGAAGGCAACCTTATTTGCTGGAGTTGTCAGCAGTAGCGCCACTACTGTGACTAGACTGGAAGTTGATCTGTGACACACAGCCACTTGGGTGCTGCATGTTCTCAGGCAAATCAGTTCGCTCAGTAACTCCAGCATAGCCTTGACTGGCTGAAGGTACTGCACACGCAGCAGACAATTGCAAAAGAGTCTGGGGGTTGTGTCTTTTTGTGTTTTGGTTGGGTTTGGTTTGGTTTGGTTTGGTTTTAACTGGCCAGCCAGCAAGCCTATCCTAGTTGTCTTCTGTATGCACTAGAGGAACTGGACACAGAGAGGCACCAATTAGCCAAAGCCCTTGCCAGTTCTTCTGCAACCTCTTCCGTCCTTTCCATCAGGGCTTGTGTGTCCTGTGTGACATAGGGCATCCGCTGTGCTTGGTGGGTTTTGTCACACTTGACAAATCCTGTCTTGGGAACACCTAAATTTGGTACCCCTTGTTGCTAGCACTTCCCCTCGGTGGTCCCAGTCTGTTCTGGTTACCTTCTTCCAGCCTGGGTGGACTGAGACCATTCCTCCTCAGTTGGCCTTGGGGGAGTAAAAAACAAAGGATTAGGCGAGACAGCACGCCTTGTAAGGTAATAAAACATTCTTTAAACTATGGTACGCACTATGACAAGCCTTGTCCTGGAAGAAGATGTGACTCTTGAGAAAAAAATAGTTATGGCTTATTATAAATAAGAGACGAAAAATGTTAGCCAGAACTTACCCTCAGGGTAGAACCTGAAAGAACAGATGTACTGCTATGCAGTATATACAGAAACACTCTGATGGACATTGTGGTGGGCTGTTGACTCCCAGATGAAACGAGAGGAGAGGAACCAGGCTGTTTCTCGCTCTCTGCCTTCCTGAACTCCTCATTAGACTTGCCCAGGCACAGTGTCATCTAAGTCTGGTTGCATAGGGTGGGCATGCCTGGAACAGTAGTACCAGGGATGGGTACACCTCCTGAAAGGCTAAGGGCATAGCTAGATTGATGCATGTGGCATACACACTTCTGGTATTCATTTTCTTGAGATCTGGAGAAAACCCCACTTTTCAGTGCAAAGCAAGTGATTTGGGCTGTGCAAGACCTGAGTCTGAGTACATTGTGGCTTCTGGACAGCTTGTGGACAAACAGCAACTTTGACCTTGGAAGTGGGTTTGATTGATAGCAAGCTTCAAAGCCATGGATGTATTCAGGAAGAGCTAATTCTGCTGCCTTCACTTCTCTGTGAGTCACTTGAATGACTTTCACATCCTTACCCCCTGATTCACACAGCAATGTACAGAGGAAAGATGACAGAAGCAGCAAGCCTAGGATTTTTTTATTTCTGTTCTCAAGTCACCCATGCGAAATCAAGCTAGCAGGCTTCTCCTGTGACTTGGATTTTGAACCTACAATGAAATTTTGTACATAAATAAGTTATTGAATGGCTTCCTTATGACCAGGCTTGTCTTTTTTTAACATATATATGCATTTTTGCTCTCTAAAAAAACTCCTTCTCTCCTGCAGGGAAAGAGGTGAACAGGCTTGGAGAGAGAAGGACCTGTGCAAAATTGCAGGATGTACTGAAAGAGCAGAGGGGGAGCAGGAGGAATGAGGGGACAAGAGGTCATGCAGGGCAGGACAATAGGGAAGAGATTTGGAGACAGGCAGAATTGTTTACTTCAGAAGTATGCAGACTTCTGCAAACTCAGAGCTTTGTTTTGGTCCCTTTTGAATCAGTATGAAAGACTGACTTTTCTGGAATGTATGGAATAAATGTCAAGGAGGTGAGAGCTAGGCCTCTAGTCTCCTTTTTTCCTGGAGCCTTCCCAATTTATCCATAGAGCTTTGCTCTAGCTCCTCAGCTTTCCAAGGTGGAATTTGCTCTATTTGACCATAAAGGCCAGATGCTCAAAGAGTGCAAACACACAAAAATTGCCTCGGTGGTCACTGTTGCTGCATGACCAAGAGCCTTTAGTTTATTGTGTGGCCAGACACACAGAGCAGAGCACACACTGAATCAGCACGTCACACAAACGGATTGAACAATACATGGGAGGCGAGCTTCAGGCACGTGCAACAACGACGCTCTTGAAATGTTGCCGCCAAGTCATTCTTCAGGATCTGTACATCTAAAAAGCACTATTGAATGTGTATGTCAGCTAGGCAGACATCATTCGTTCAAATAATGTTTGGGATTTTTTTAAACGAAAGGGAAATGACTAAGAACAGAAAAGGTAAACAATTATCTAAACAATGAGCTTTATTGGAAAAATATATAGTGGGCTTCAACAGACAATTTCATATGATGCCATTCTAAATCCTAAAAATCATGTTAGAACACTAAAAAGCTGACTGGCATTTAACTGTAATGGAGCTGTAATACTAAGACAAATTTATCTGAAGAAATATTAAAAGTGCCAGGATAATTAATGTACTTATAATGCTCTCTGCTCTCTTGCAAAGCCCTGTATTCTTCCCCGCTGACTTTTCCTCTAAAGCAAAATAAATGTTAGCAATAATAGTGGCTCATATCACCTTACAAAGCTGTAAAATCATATATCATAAGAAATGGGGATTCTTTGCCAATGAAAATAGAAAAAGATTTTTGCATTCTCAAATGTCTTAGCTTTTGGCATTTGGAGTAAAACCAACTCTTTTTGAAAAATAAAACATTATTTTATGTAAAACTTATGTTCCTTAAGAATCTAGAAGCTATAAAAAGAGGCTTTCTTGAAATCACTGCATTTTTAAAAAACAATAATGCAACTCATATGTTTTCTAAAACAAATCTAATTAGTTTTTAGTAAATATCTCAGAAAAAGAGTAAATCTTTCTAGCAAGCCAACATATCATACCAGAATTTGCAATTGTTTTTCAGTGTCTCGCTATTGTAGCATATTGATCAGTCAATAGAAGTTGAAGAAAATTTCAGAGGTGGAAAAACATGTTGTGATAGAATGAATGACCCATGGGAATCCCATACCGCTGTGTCAGTATTACTCTGTCAGAAGTGTTCAAATTACAGGTTAATTCCATGGAAAATCTTTACCTTAAAAAAAAAGTATAAAGCAAAGTATGTGAATCTTGGGAAATAATAATTTGAAGGTCATTTCAGTCTCTCTAACACTGCTTATTGTGCATCTGAATATATTTACTGTTCCTTGTGTGTGAGAGGACTCCCCAAGAACACGCACTCTTTCTCTATGCCCCTTCATCTCTTCATTAATTCATAAGCCCGGCAGCCAGAAAGAACCATCGCAGATCATCTTGTCTCACTCTGACATAATGGAGGCAGTCGGATTTCACAAATCAAGCCCGCCACTTCCAGTAGAAAGATACCCAGTCTGGTTTTTGAAATGGCAAATGCCACGGGGTCCACAAGCCAGCCTTCTCCAATTTCCCTGCAGCCCTTGAGGTGAGCCCTAGCCCCGCCAAAAGAAGGAAACCTACCTGTGTGGAGTGAGAGACTTGCAAAAGCATAGGAAAGTAGGAAGGATTCCCTGACAGTCCCTCTTACTGAAGGGAAGTATTGAGGCAGAACTTCCTTAAGTTGTGTGCAGAAGCCCAGAATGAAATCTACATAAGGATAAGGGCATGGAAAATTCGAGGAGAGTGAAAACTCCTTTTCAAACTTTTCAATTTTGACAATATTTACAACAGATCACAGAATTCACATCAGCAAACTGAGGTGTTTTTTTTCTGCCAGAGAATCTCAAATCACACAGCAGTGCTAAATGAATAGAAAAAAAAAATAAAATTTCTAAGTCCTTTTCTTGGCTCATTTCATCATAAAACACATTTCAGTCATATTACAGAAAGCCCCCTGAGCAGAGTATGAATCTGCCAAATTTTAGGCCCAAGGAAGGGGAAAAATGTTAGGAGAGATCTACAAATAATTCCTCAGGTCTGGGAGAGACCTGTATTGCTGCACCAGTAGGTATCAATCTGCTGCAATAGCACCATAATTCTATACTGTGTGAAAGGATGTCCAAGAAAGTCAGAGATTTCAAATGCATTCAGATTTGAAGGGAAAGTGAAAAAAACAGTTGTCTTTATTCATGGTGTAATGCATTTCTGCAGTACTTTGTAAAAACACCCTTAATTATCAATGTAAGTTCAGAGCAAGCTGAAAAAAGATATGACCATCTTTGTAACCATTCTGAAAACATAGTTTAAACACTAACAGGAACGAACATCGTCCTGATAATGAGAGAACTGCACTACTGGCTACACATTAAAGCAGAAATTTTGGTCTCATTTGAACTGAGATACCTCAGCCACAACTCCAGAGCAGTCAGCAGAGATCTCTGGATTTACTCCTGTGAAAAAGATGACAGAGTCTGGTCCTGAATGAGTTTATTGCTTTCTGCTCTGCACAGAAATCATAAAGAGAAGGAAGATTTAGCTGATTTTAATCGAGCACTTCGGTAAAGAGGCGAGTCTGTTCTAACACTCTTCTTATGTTTGTAAGGATAAAAGGGGAAAGAGTAACAGAATGAAACCAGTCTTACAGAAAGATGAGTAAAGTTATATAAAAGTCCACGTTACTGCTATTAAGTAAAAAAAAAATTTAGAATTAATGAAACATGAAACTACATAATCGTGGGAGGGGGGCAAAATGGCATCCTTATACCAAGGAGTTACAGAGATTTGGGAACACAACTGAACAGCTGGGAAAGTTCATGTCTAAACTTGGTATCTTGATAGTGTCCATCACAAGTATACTGCAAGCATTAGGAGGAAAAAAAAGAAGTTCATTATACACATTATTCATGGTTGTTGAAAAAATCTGTGAAATCTTTGCTGTGACACAACGTGTTAACTTTTATCATTTGGTACCTTTACATCAGAATGAGAAGCTAATGCAATCCACCCAGAAACTCAGCTAACAATCTTCCAGTAACTCACCACCAAAATTAAAAAAAAAATAAATTGAAGGCAGAGTTAAACTGAAACATTGACAAAACTAAATGAGTTGCCAGTAATATGAAAAAAGAGAGCCAAAGTAGTATTCCAGATGGAGATTATTTGGAGTTACAGCAGTGAACTGTGTAAAGCTAAAGGAACGGTAATAAAGAATGAAAGTGAATCTGACTATTAAACGGATGGGATAGGAAACGGTGCCACTGAGAGATGGGCGTGCGCAAAATGGGATGCTCTTTGTAAGAGATTGGCTCCAGAGCTGACAATCCTGCAACATGTCAGCTCTTTTCACAGCAAAACCAGCAAAACTCTTATTAAATATCAGATCATCTGTAGTGAGTTATGAAAGCTGACTTGCCCATGCACTGTTACTTGACAACGGGGAACAGAGAACAGCTAAATTAACTCCCTCCATCCTTCCCTTGTTGCTCCATAGGCTGGCCGGCAGAGCTGCTTTGCAGGACTGACTCTGGGAGCCTGCCGCTGTGGTAGTGAAAGCTGACAGAGGACCCCATGCCCCAGGGAGATGGGTGCTGCAGCACCTTAGCACTGGAGCCCTGAGTCCCTGAAGCTTAGTGACAGTATCCAGTGAGCATTCACCAATTTCTCCTTCGCTCTTAAAGGTGATGGGATAAGGGATAAAGAAGGTGTCTGAGGTGAGAGTTTGAAGAGGGCTCCCCGGTACCATCAAAACTGCTCATAGTCAAGGTCTCAGGTACTTAGTAGGGTTTCTAACTTCTGTGCCCCAGCTGGCCAGACAGTGCAGGTCGGAGGGCCTCCCTCCCACGGGGGGAGCAGCAGCTGGGAAGAGGATCCCAGGCACTGATCTGCCATACTGTAGGGCATCAAGGCATCGGAATCTTTCTTAAGACTGGAAGAATTCATTATAAATGTGTTTTATTTCAATGTGATGTTAGGCCACAGATGACATTCACACTCACAGGCTTCTGCATAGCTGTTTCCAGTTTGTTCTCACCTCTCTTTACCAAAGACCACCCCCACCCCACCCTGCTCCAGCTGGATCCTCCACTGCACTCACAGACAGCCTGTAGCCATATTAAATATTTAACCTGGGGAGTGGCAAAATCTTTACCCTGCTAAGGACTGAAAGCCTTCTGAACACCTTTAACAGGTCACAACTTGACACACGTCTTAGTGTTACCCAATAATAACTAGAAAAATAAATAACCTTTGTGTTGGCAAGCAGCCTGAATTAAAATCACAAGTCACATTGAGGCTCGACTCCTATCTCCCTCTCCCTTGTTGTTCCTTTCTCTCTCCCTCAGCAATTTAAAATCTTATTCTTCCTCAAAGCAGCCATTTAAGGCTGAGATCAGGGAGTAAGACATAGCCTTCAAACACCTTCCTTTCTCCCATTGTCTAGAGATGCACAACAGCAGCTGGGAAGGGCCTCATCCTCCTGGACACAACCATGACCTGAACTTCAAAATTTGGGTGTTTCTCCACCAGCCTCCATTCGTTTGGCCCATTGCTGTTGTTTGCTGCTTCTCCTTCAGTTTATTTACCCACTCTTCACTTTCCCTGCCCATCCTGGTTTTCACTCTCACCCTCCTCTGTCCAGCCTCCTTCCTACACAGTTGCTCCTTCCTTTCTTCACCTCCTTAAACCTCAGTGCCTCTCCACTAACATCCAACACCCCTATCTTCAAGTTGCCCAGAGAAGTTGTGGGTGCCCCATCCCTGGAAGTGTTCAAGGCCAGGCTGGATGGGGCTTTGAGCAGCCTGATCTTGTGGGAGGTGTCCCTGCCGACGGCAGGGGGGTTGGAACTAGGTGATCTTTAAGGTCCCTTCCAACCCGAACCATTCTATGATTCTATGATCTTCTTTAAAAGTATGTTTTGACCTCTCACTTCATGCACATGTGCACACACCCATTATGTGACTCTTACATATAAAAAGACATGCTTAATATAAAAGTCAATGGTTAGTTATCTTCATTCATCAGGTTAAGTGGAGTAAGATGATTTATTCACACAGGTACCTGCTCTTTGGAAAGGACTCGCATTGGAGCAGTGGCTTGTTCCCTACTCTGTTGCTTGATACCGTGTTCAGGATCATCTGGGAAGGAAGGGACAGATTAGACCAGTTCTGTCCCAAGGGTAAAAGCAGCAAAGAGGGGAAAAAAACAAACCCAAACCCTGCACAAAATAAAGCAGAAGAGACCGAAGTCCTTCTGACAGAAATCAGACCAGGTCAAAGGTTTAGAAGTAGGAACAGTATCACAGAGGAGAACTTCATATGCCAAAGGTTACATCATATGTGGTAAAAATGTGAAGCCAGATGTCACTGAATCTTCAGAAGTCACATGCGTTGACATCCTCTGTACAACTCCTAGGGGAAGGAAATATTTATATTTAAAGCCTTCTGTTTCCATATTGTTTCTTAGGTTATATTTATTGCTTGACAGTGAAAAATTGATCTACACCTGTTATATCTAAATCTCTTAACCAGTTTGAAGTATACCAGAGCGGAACATCTATTTGACATTTAAAAGAATGAGACAGTTGTGTACTGTCTTTAGCTGTGACACTGTCAATCGGCTCATTTTTATGTTTAATACATTGTACTCACAAAATGTGTGAAATGTTTTCTAAATACAACGGGAATGTAATCCTAGCCTTTAGAAAAGAGTAAAATCTAGATAGCTCGCTTGCACATTTGGTATATTTTACTGCTAAGACATATTTAGCACAGTCCTAAAACTGAGACTCTTATCAGAGCTAACATAGAGTGGAAAGTAAAATCCAGTAAGAATGTCCCTAAATTAAACTGTATCAGCCTTTCCCACAGTTCCTGTGATATGTTCCAAACGGGTGGCAGTCAGATGGTAATTATAAATCATTGCTTTCAGTTCTCTAACTTGAGCACTATCCAAGACAGACAGTGAACACCTCTGAAATAGCTTATACAGTCACCTCGAAGACTTCAGGAAGATGTTAGGTTTGCTGTCGTTCTGTAGGACTTCCATGGCAAAATCTGAAAAGTGTCTTCTCACATGAGGTTTTTTCACTCCTTTGCAATTTGAGAAGGCATCGGGCAGCAGTGGAGACTCTGGAATTATCTTCTGCAGACTCAGGAAGATGGTACTGTACTGTGCCATTCTCAAATCGCATTTGAATTTTTTTTCAGGAGCAGCACTAGAAACTTTTTTTAAAAATGAATGTTATTGGCATTCATGAGGGGACATCCTTACTCCTGCTGAGCGGATTTTGGACACTTTTCATTGGGTCAAATTCTTCTGTCTGTCACTAACTCACAGAGATCTGTGAAAAGTATAGACTAGGTAGGTTTTCTACTTGCAGTTTCCTTTTGCACAGTTTGCAGGATCCTGTTGAAAGTTCCAGCAAATTCAGGCTGCAGTAATTCTAGAACAGCTACAGAAACTGTTGGATACACAAAAACTGAACAGTGGGCAGTAGGGCCCTTTCAAAATGAATGTTAAGAACACATAAATGTATTTCAAACAAAAGCCCTAAACCTGATGAAATTTGTGCAGATGCTTAACATTTAACTTTCGTTCCATTTAAATCAATGAGGCTCTTCACAGCATCTAAAACTTGACACATACACAAGCCTTTGCGGGATGAGGGCCAAAAATTTTTTTTGAAGAGTGTGACTTGCTTGGAGACATTCCAGAGGGAAAAAACACGTGAGGCTTTCTATAAAGTTGTTGGCACCATTCTGCTTATTAAACAGACATGAATTCACTCAAATAAGATAAGGTCTAGACATTTGTATCAGGTATGTGGAATTTTGTGCCTATTCCTAAATTAAAAAAAAAAAAAAAAGCAATAATGCTTCTAGATTTGTATGCTGGGTTAAATTCTTCAGATACATTTATTTAGAGCTATATAATATTACCTCTCTTACTTATTTTACTATCGTACCTATAGTTCTGCTACCAGGCAAAATTTGCTCTGTTAGCTAATAAATTGCTATAACTTTCAAGCAGACTGCACGGAAAACAGTTTCTATTATTTACTTTATGACCTCAGAAGTGGCAAAAAGTAAATCTTCCTATCTTACCTCAAGCTAATTCAACACTAAGTATATAAGACAAGAATTTATTGTTCAATTTGCAGCTTGCGTATTGAAGAGCAATATATTCATTTCAGGAACAGTCTAATTTTAGGTCGGCATTGAAGGTGCGATGAAAATGTGAATGCTGGGAGTGTCAGTAGGACTTTTCAAGAGCAAGCCCAGTATAGTTCTTGAACTACAATGACTGTGAGATGAAAGAAATCATAGAATAGACTTCACTGGTCTAAGCGGAACCTGTTATATACCTGAAATTATTCACCCCCGAGTTGTTATCATGGGCATAGCCTCAAACTACTTCAGATAAATGCTTCGACATTATAGCTCTTCAAGGAAACAGAAATAGTCATTTAGCCCACTGGTTGCTGGACTGCTTGGTGGTAGATGCTGCCAGCACTTTAAATAAGCGGCCTAAGGAGACATGTGGAACATCTGGCGACAGCAGCTACTTTTAATCACACGGGCCGCAGGTCACATTGTACCACAGCACACAAAATCAGTGTCACATTTAGCAAAGCAGGTTTACTTGATCGCAAGGTGTCTTGAGGTCAGATTTAAAAGCTTCTGCAGATGTAGACAGGAACACAACAGGATTTTCACAAGCCCCTACGTCCATATTTCCCATTGCTTTCTCACTAGGACTGTCTTTGTAGCAATGCTTTAAAAATACTTCAAAAATACTTCAAAAATACGACGTTAGGTGCCTCAAGGCACGCAGCCTTGCTTGAGGCTGCAGAAAGCCAGAAGTTGCCGGTTGGGCAACTGATTTTCAACTACAGTTATTTTTAGGGCAGCTGTCCCATGTCCGTACCAAAATCCTCTAGGGCTCCTAGGCTGGGAACGCAGGGGACCTGGGTGAGTTAGCAGGGACAATTGCTACATGAACCAGGTACATTGTAGTTAACAGAATTGCATAGAAAGTCTTGGAAGTCTTTTTCATCTCCTGGGGTGTGGTAACCCCGGTGGATTTTTCAACAGAGATATATACCTATATGCAGGGAAAAGAACAGTTTCTTCACCATTTGGCCTGGGTGCTTCAAAATCGTCTTTGCAAGCAGGGATATCTCCCCTCTCCTCCCTGGTGCTCTCCAGCCCCACACCCAGACTGGACATGCTGGAAGGCATCAGGCCCCTTCTCTAGATGTGCTTTCCTGAGCAACTTCTGCATTCCTATTTTTAAAAGTTGCACATTTTTAAGATATGGGAACACATGCTCTTTGCAAGATAATCTCTAGTTCCTTCCCCATTCCACACAGTCACGCTGCTCAGTGCCAATTTATTGCATTGCTGGAAGGTCTGTTATAGAAATGTATATGATCTATATTATGACTTGCCTGAGAAAAAATGGGAGGTGGGGAATGTTCCCGAGGAAGGTAATTGCATTTTCAAAATTTCAGAGTGTTTAGAGCTAGGAGTAATGAATCCAGAGCAATGTCCTTGGAAATGCTATACAGCAATTGCAAGGATCAGCAGAGTAGCACTAGATGGCACTACAGTAATTTTCACTCAAAAAGCATAGGCAAAGCCCAGGGAAAGATGGACTCGGGTCCAGCTGTGAATGGGCAGCTCAGATTTACCATCTGAATTTTACCTGGGTGGCCCGGGTAGATTCTGAGGAATATGAGGCATCGCGGTCTTTCTAAGAATTATAATATATAGCCTCGAGTAGGTTGATAAGTCATATAATATATATGATGAAGACGACCGTGGAAAACTGCCTGAATGCTTTCATTTCACAAAGTGAGACCATGATGCATCTGAAAACTTTTTCTGTTCTGTTGAACCCAAGGTAAGGATATCCAGACTCAATATATCTAAAACCATCTCACTCAAAACACACCAAAGTGTTATGTGTCATCGAGGCAACTGGATAGTTCAATGTCTGTCTGCAGATATAAACTGGCTGTTCATAACTATAGTGTTTTGTGCCTAAAAACGAAAATTTGACTTAGCGGGCCAAAAGTGGCTAGATTTTGGGACTAGCCTCATAGATTGCATTTCCTATCATACAGAGTTAAATGCTGACTGTTGACAATTTCTTTTAATGTTTCCCACAGGTGGTAGCTAACATCAAATCTTGATACATATCTTCTTCCTAGTAACAGCCAATATAGCTTGTTGTCCCTAACAGGTACTGCAATAAGCTTATGTGAGAGCTTGCTTTTAGAGCTTTGCAGAAGTGTAGTCTTTTATAGGAACAACTGAGTGATTCTGTATATTATCAAATACTTATAGGAGAAAATAGAACTTGTTGAAAAAATCATACTCGTTCTTGTAAGTTGAACTGTTTTAAACTAAATTCAGGTGGTTGTTGCAATTTAGAGGATGTGGTCTATCTCAGATTTGAATTCTAAAACATTGTAGAACCAGATTTATATATCTTGTAAATCCTTTTAAAGGAGGAAACGTCTAAGTGCAGAATATTCACTACAACAGCGCTACAAGTTATTTTTAGAATATCATTTTCCATTATGCATTTCTGTGAGTTACATTGTACCTTCTGTTATGCTCCAGGTTCAAATCCTCAAAGGGTAATTAGTATCTATTTCACTGGAATCAGTGGGAGTTAGTTATTTCAGAGGTAGGGAACTCTGACATTTAAGTTTTAAGGAGACATCGGCATGAATGTTTAAATTTCTTCAAGTAAATCTTATTCTAGTTATATAGCTACATACACTTTAGGGATATTGCCAGCTAAAAGGCCATCTACTTGTCAGTTACAAATAAAAAAATCTAATAGTACATTCTTTTACTACAAGAATGGTCTTTATCAATGGAAATAGCCCAACTGGTGACAATAGGAATGCTTAGAAAAATAAGCACCGGAACCAATAGTATTATTTGATCATACGTTGTGTTCCCACCCAGCCAATATGTGCAGATTGACCCAAATGGGCTTTCAACACAAGAAGGGTGGAGAAGAGGGGTCATAAGAGTCAGAGCACAAAAATCTAGTATTGTACCATTGCTCCAAACTGCAAACATTTAAATAGTATTGTTTAATAAGAAATTAAGTGCCCCTTGTGCTGGAATTGGACTGTTTGTCCATGCAAGGCTAAACCTGTGGTAAAGATGAGAGACATATGATGTCCAAAAACACTTTAAACTGTCTCTTTTAGTCATAAGCCACTGGTCTTTGAAATGATTCCTGTGTGGTTCTGAGCACATCCTGAGAAAATGTTCTAGCTGTCCTACTTCTTCTAATGTGTACTCTAATAAGGGCTCCTTTAATCTGTGCTTTAAATCTCCTTTAATCTGGTCACTGTTTTACACTTTGAGATGTACCCCTGAGGCCTCCTCTTGCCTCAGAAGAGGCTTGAAAACAACCATAACTTGCTGCTTACTTTCTCAGACATGTCTATGTCTACATTCCTGGGATCAATGTTGGTCCTGATAGACATGTCCTAAAAAGCAGACTCCATCCTAGATGCAAAAGTGGTCTGTGTAGCTGGCAGTGAAGCATGGCACTCACGGAAATACTGGTGAAGGTCTGATGAGACATGCAGTTTGTTTTTCAGCCCATTTGGAACCTTAGTCACTTAACCAAAGTCGATCCCAACAACCCATTTGAAGTCCAGAAAAGCAACTGGAGAAGTTTGCCAAACAGTGTGGTATGCGTGTGGGAAACAACAACAGTGCCCCAAAGCGGACTGTTTTCACCGTCACTCCAACAGGGTACAGGGTGACACAAAGTGGGTGAAGCAGTGCCTTACCTTGAGCAAGTACAGCCACAGCGGTGGTGCGTCGCTGCCCAGCTGTGCAGGCTTGGGAAGAGGTATGTGCTTGACAAAAGTGCTCGGTTCAGTGCTAATTACATTGCCAAGCCACTCTGTGTGTGTATGTGTGTGTGGGTGTGTGAGGTAGGAGACGAGGAAGCTGTCTTACCTAGCTCTATTACCTGAGCACCACGTATCTTGCCTAAACTAGTCACCTATGCTCCCTTTGTGTCAATGGCAAGGAAGGTAGGGTAATGCATCCTCTTCTAACCCAGGAGATAAAGCTTAGAAAACTAATTTAGAAAATGAGTAGCTGCTATTTAGTTGTAGATGTAGACTTACTGGAGAGAGTCCAGCCAGCACAGGGCCACAAAGATCATTAAGGGACTGGAGCCTCTTTCGTAGGAGAAGAGGCTGGGAGAGGTGGGACTGTTCAGCCTGGAGAAAAGGAGGTGCTGGAGGATCTTATCCATGTGTGCAAATACCTGATGGGAGGCAATGAAGGGGGAGGCTGATTCTTCTCTGTAGTGTCCAGAGACAGGGCAAGAGACAATGGGCACAAATTGAAACACATGAAATTCCATCTGAACACAAGAAAACATTTTTTTACTGTGGCACAGTTTGGCCAGAGAGGTTGTGGAGACTCCGTCCTTGGAGATATTCAAAACTCAACTGGACAGAGTCCTGGGCGACATGATGACCTCCAGAGGTCCTTTCCTACCTCAGCCGTCCTCTGACTTTGTGACTGTGTGAATTTGCTTCAAGAAAAGAAAGCTTCAAGTCTTTATTGAGTTGGTACTATAAGAACGTCTTTTAATATCCAATCTGTAGTAAATCCAGACAGCCCTGATACAGGAAATAGGCGCTAATTTTAACATAAACCTGGTTTACCCTTATGTAAATGACACTGGGTTCACATGAATTGTATGTTTATTAGTATTCTGTCTCTTTCATTCTCATTTGCCTATAATTTTCATTTCAGCAGCTCTCTTCAATGATGGAGGTAGTTGTATTTCACAGTTTGTATTCTCCCCTCAACAACAACAACAAAATCCCAAATCCGAAGAAATAAATAAACATACTGTGTATTTTCTATGTTTCCCAATGAAGAGTTAAGAAAATCTGAGATGTGTTCTCTCTTTTTTTTACTACCTTGCTGTTGATTACTAATCTGTATTTACATTTATGCATACACACGTGCACATGCTCAGACACAAGACCATTTAAGTTAAATCATTCAGGTGTTTTGACATTGTATGGACTCCTTCAACACTTTATTCCGTTCTTTAAGTTTAGCTGTCAGCCTTCAGAAATCCCATTAGTAGCCACTAACATCGAACATTACAGATTATAATCAGATTTTTATGAGGGTCAGAGATCTAAATCCTCAGTCCTGCATCACTGATCTTCAGTGCTCTGAAAACACGGAGCAAGTTCAAAATGTCTTTGCTGCAAGTGTGGAAATCTCCAAGTGGAGTGAAACCACCAACCAGAATGTCTCTCAAACCACCTCCTGGTAGGCACTGCCACAGAAGAATGTAGCCTGCACAGATACTCTTGGGGACTGTTCAGCTGCTTCAATTTATACTGAAGTTATGTTGACAGTCAAGTGACCTGGGGAACAAAGAGCTGTTTTAAAGCAACTTTGTGGGTCGCTCATGACTATATTAAAAAACCTTGGCCCGAGTCTCTTGCCTTGATTCTTACCTGTTTGCACCCAAATTTCGCTCTAAAACTCCGAAAGATGAAATAACGCAATCCTGTTCATGCTGGCACCTGAATTACACATCATTTTGCCTCTTTCTAACTAACTGTGACTTCTGCAGATGAAGAGTGCTACATCAATGCCGAAAACTGGTCTTCCATGTTGAATCGCGGAAGGCACGGTCTGCCAGTCTTGCAGCACAGTACGCAATCACAGGGACCGAGCCCTGAAAATACAAACCTGGAATGTATTTGGGTGGCACTAAGTAGGTTTCAACCCAATTTTTTCCTACTGTTGCTGTAGCCTGAAAAACTATGCAAATGCATTGGCGCTGAAGAAAGGAGGGAAAACGAAACAAGTCCAGACAACAGAACCGCCAGCTCACATTAGTATTCTGCCAGGGTGAAATAAACCAGATCGTTGAGACAAAATAGGCACAAATGAAGGTCTCATCGGGAACATAGCTGCTTGAATAGGAACGGCTCTAATCTCAGCAGTGCCACAAATCCCCTTTGAGAAAATGAATTTCGGAACACTTTAAATTTTTAACTGTTTTTCAGTTTCCATGGAATAGCACCATGCCTCAGGCCACTCTAATAACATTCCTGGCTTGCCCTGCTGTAACAATCTGTAAAAACTCATCCAGTCAGATGATTTGGGTTTTAATATCAAGTTGCTTTGGAGAACGTTCGTGGTTGGAAGTGCATAATAATATGTTTTATTATTGCTGTACAAAAAAAAAAAAAAAGAAAAGAAAAGCTAGAAGTGGTTTGCTTTTGCCCATTGGGGAGCTCTGGTTTGTTATTACATTCTATGCAGTGATAATTAATGACTCCACAACTAGCACTAAAAAAGTGTTCCCTGGCTAAAATTTTCAGAAGTAACTAATGATTTGGGGTTTCTTTGCTTTTACTTCTTCAGTTTGAAATACCTTAAAGACGGACCCGGTTTTCAAAAAATGCTAAGTCCTGACTTTTTGCAAATCATCTGCCTTCCTCTTAAAAACTTCAGACCCTGTCATTTTAAGGTCATGGTAGATGCTGTTTACTGGTAACAAAAGAAAAGTACATCAATTAACAAATTAGTACTAGAGCACCAGAGATGATCACAAATAAATCCATTTCAAAGGAAAACATTTTAAAATGATACCTTCCTCGCACCTGCAAGAGCAGACTTCTAGACTCTTGGGATGATTGGAAGCTACTTAATGAAGAAGCATGTAAGCAAAAGAGGGTAGGCTAGAGACCGGTTCTAGCAGTTGTTTTGTATTACTCAGTGAAAGAGAGATCAAGACCGCATCCTACAGTCTTGGGTGGTGCTTGGACATGTCAGAGTTCTTTTGAATGTCACTGTATGCGTTGCGCCTGCCTGAAGCTGTCCTGGAGCCTGGCTGTCCTTTGCCTGGCAGGAGGAATCACTCCTAACACCTGTGCAAAGTGGGGAACCTGCTACTACATCAGAAAGCCGATGTTTCAGCCTTGGTGTTAATGCTCATTCAACGATGGAGAAAGGAGCATCATAGGTGTTCTTATTTCATCCACCCCAATGACTCACCTTCAGAAAAATCCAGAAAGGCCCTGAGGTCTTTCCCCCAGCTCAGCTGCACTGGAGCAGGCAGAAGAAAGTGAAGGACTGAAGGAGAAAGCAAGTAACCGCTTCTGAGCTCTTCCTCTGCCACAGTGATTGCACCAGGGTATCCTTATTTCACACCACTCTACTTCTGGTCGTGTTCACTTAGCCCAGATTAAAAAACTTTGGACCTATGTTTCCCCAGCTTGGTTCCAGTCATTTAGGCAGCCTTGCCTTTTCCTCAAATGGCAGCCCCTGGCCAGGGCAGGTGTGGATGTTCAGGTCAACGTTTCAAAAATATAGTTCTCTTCTGATACCTGAGGTTCTCACTTTCTTAAGTGAAAATTTGTCTTCTATTCATTTGGGCAAGATGCAACTTTTAGTCCTGTAAAATTAACAATGCTTGCAAACAACCAAATCACGATGCTGCGGCTGATTTTGCATGCAACCGAACTGTCAGAGGCCAGTGAAGGCAAAGCAGGGTAGCACTTGGTAGCTCAAGGTGCCCAGCTGCATGGAGCCAGCTGGCCTGCTGGTGGGGGTTCCTCAGTTCTTAATCCTAAATCTGCCTGATGTTGGGGTTATTTTTGTTGGATTAAGCACCAGGCAAGGCTCCGCACTTGTGTGAGCTTGCTTTACCTTCCCTAGGATTGTCCACTTTTGCAAGTCCCTCTTCCCAAATCTTGTGGTTTATCTAGTACATGCTCATCAACCTCTTGCTTCAAGGTGTCCTTTGCTGACACTATTTATTCATAGACACCAAGATTTCCTCAGCAGGATAATGAAAATGTTTACTATTGTTTTACTCCAGCTGTCTTTCCTCACTATTATCTTAGATTTTCCATCACTAATTCTCTGCCTGGCTGAAGGAGAGAGGAGTGTGCATCTAGCTCCAGTCTGAAGGGAAAAAGCCTGGAAGTAAGGAGGCAGCATCAAATGATCACACTTCTGATGACTGCTCTGACTTTCATGGGCAATCCTCTGCCTGTGTGTCACTATGGCCTAGAACAGCACCTTAGCACAGGGAAGTCCTCCCACTATAGCTGCACCATGCTTCCCACAGACACATAGACTTCTGGGCATAGGGCAGGGATGCTGGGTCTGCAGAGAAGGCTGCTGGCTATGCCAGCTGCAATTGAAAGGGCACAATTTTGCTTTGCTGTACTACAATTCGATTTTACAACTCCTGACACACTAACTGAGGTTTGGTATGTGACTGACGCTGCTGGTGGGAGTGAGGGGAGAACACGTGCCTTTGACTAACTTCATCAAACTTTATGAAGTTCTGTTTGTGATTAAAAAGTTTTATTTAAGGTCTATGCCTGCATTTGCTTTTTCAGAATTGCTCTAGGCTGCAGAGAGGACAAATCCTGGAGAAAGGAGTGGGAGAAGGTGTTCAGAGCCAGAGCTGCAGAGCTTGCTGGGGTCAGGCAACTTTTCACGCGGAACCAGGATCAGTCGGGGACACACTGAGCAGCAAAAATTCAGCAGAGCTGGGCTAGGGAAACACAGTTCATGTGGTAGCTCAGGGCTGGTGAAGCAACCATGGCAGCTGATAGCACAGAAAGTGGGCAGTGTCACCCAGGAGTGGCAGGCGGAGGGCACTGTGCATGGCGTGCCCAGCAGTGCAGCGCTGCATTGTTGGCAGCGCACACGGGAGCTGGCGGCACGCCCAGGAAATAAACATCGAAAGATGAAAGCAGGCCAGTGTGGGAGGTAGCAGCCTGCTTGGTTTCCAGCCTCTGATCACCTTCTCCCAAGCCCTGTTTCTTTACAGTGTCCCCTTGTCCTCTCACAATGAATGGACCGTTGCCCTCCGTCGGGAAAATGAGTTGCCTTATGAAAAAGGGATTGCCCAGATGTTTCCCCAGAGAAATGCCTTGCATTCAAGGGTGTGTGCACATCCCGAGAAAGGTGGTGATCTGATTTCTTTTAATAGACTCATTACAGCCTCATCTTCTGGAGCACCCACAATTGCCCATGGCTATCTCATATCCTTCCGAGTCTAACTGATACATCTCTTTAAGATGTCCATACCAACACACTAGTACAGAAATACCACCGCAAGCAACATCATGCTTTGAGGTCTCAGTGTTGGTCCCTTGCACCAATGCTTCCTCCCAGAATCTAAGCAGATCCCACAGCTGTGTGGGTCAGGCTGGTGAAGCCTGGGGATGATAACCACCAGTCACACAGTCTCCATCCCGCTGGGCTCTGGCTACAGCCTACCTCTGCTGGTATTAAGAAACTTTCTTCTCTTTTACAGCAAGTAGCGGCCTATTTTCTTTCATTTCCTATCATCAGATCCCCAAAATGAAACATATGGTAGTTAGAACAAAGTAGTTGATTATTTCCCTCTATTCAGTTACTAGTTCTTTGCCAGAGTACTAGACCAGAATGGCAGGTGTTTTCATTACTGAACCTTAATCCTGACAAAAATGGTAATATCAAGAGGATTTGCTCTATGGATAAGAAGAGATATAGCAAATCTTGGGGTTTTTGTTACTAAAACTTTATACCTCTGAGAAGTTTGTAAGTATCTAGCATAAAAATATTTACTACATACTAGAAATGAAAATGAATGCTAGTTTGCTACAGAAGTAATTAAAAAGGGAAACAGCCTACAGGTTGAAGCTAAAACTGACTTATGGAACTTTTATACAAGTGGAGTCAGTACTGGGTAACTGCAGAAGAGATTGTCGTGGTTTAACCCCAGCCAGCAACTAATCACCACACAGCTGCTCGCTCACTCCCCCCCACACCCCGGGTGGGGGAGAGAATTGGAAAGGTAAAAGTGAGAAAACTCATGGGTTGAGGTAAAGACAGTTTAATACGTAAAGTGAAAGCCAATGCACGCAAGCAAAGCAAAACAAGGAATTCATTCACCACTTCCCATTGGCAGGCAGGTGTTCAGCCATCTCCAGGAAAGGAGGGCTCCATCACGCGTAATGGTTACTTGGGAAGACAAAACACCATCACTCTGAACAGTCCCCTTCTTCTTCCCCCAGATGTATATGCTAGGTGTGATGTCATGTGGCATGGAATATCCCTTTGGCCAGCTGGGGTCAGCTGTCCCAGCTGTGTCCCCTCCCAGGTTCTTGCGCACCCCCAGCCTACTCGCTGACAGGGTGGTGTGAGAAGCAGAAAAGGCCTTGACTCTGTGTAAGCACTGCTCGGGGGTAACAACATCCCTGTATTATCAACACTGTTTCCAGCACAAATCCAAAACACGGCCCCCTATGCTAGCTACTATGAAGAAAATTAACACTATCCCAGCCAAAACCAGCACAAAGATAAGCGATGCTTTAGAAGCAAAATCTCTCAGGTGATGTGGTGATATTAAGTGTTACAGAATCACATAATGGTAGAGGTTGGAAGGGACCTCTGGAGGCCATCTCATCCAACTTCCCCTCATCGTGCAGGATCAGCTAGAGCTGGCTGCCCAAGACCATGTCCAGATGGCTTTTGAGTATCTCCAAGGATGGAGACTCCACAATCTCCCTGGGCAACCTGTTCCAGTGCTTGGTCACCCTCACTGTGAAAAAGTGTTTCCTGATGTTCAGGCAGAACACCTGGTGTTTCAGCTTGTGCCCATGGCCTCTGGTCCTGTCACTGGGCACCACTGTAGAGAGCCTGGCTCTGTCCTCTTTACATCTTCCCTTCAGATATTTATATACATCCCCTGAGCCTTCTCTTCTCCAGGCTAAACAGTCCCAGCTCTTCCAGTCTCTCCTCATAGGAGGGATACTCCAATTCCCCAATCATCTTAGCGGCCCTCTGTTGGAATCTCTCCAGTAGCTCCATATCTCTCTCGTACTGGGGAGCCCAAATACTCCAGGTGTGGCCTCACCAGTGCAGAGTGGAGGGCAAGAATCACTTCCCTTGACCAACATTCCTCATAATGCAGCCAAGGATACCGTTATCCTTCTCTGTGGCAAGGGCACATCGCTGGCTCATGTTCAACTTGGTGTCCACCAGGGCCCTCAGGTCCTTCTCTGCAAAGCTGCTTTCTAGCCAGTCAGCCCCCAGCACGTACGGGTGCCTGGGGCTGTTGCTCCCCAGGTGCAGGACTTCGCACTTCCCCTTGTTGAGCTGTTAGACTAACTAGATCCTGGCTATGCTGCCTGTATATTTATTTTGCCTGTTGCTACTACTTGTTAGCTCATTCTTTCTTGCACTGTTTATGTAGCACTGCCAAGTGGCAATTTAGCTGCATCTGTGCTGGGCGCACATGAATCCTTCATGAGTGCTACCCTGTTCTAGAAATGTAAATTCACACATTGGCCTCATCAGTATCATTTTGAATGCAACTAACATCAATTATGTATGTTTCATTATATTTTTCATCCTCTTCCAAGGTGCAGATTTGCTTATACAGTGTATTACATCGTCTTTGGGGTTTTTGCTGGTAATGTATATGCTAGGCTGTGTTGTGTATGCAGAAGCATTCTGAAGCTGCCTCTTCTCCAAGCTGAAAGAGGCCTGTTACCTCAGCCTCTCCTCACAGGGCAAGTGCTGCAGCTTCCCCTGGACAGGTTGGTGGCCTCCACTGCACTCGCTAGTTTGCTGAGGTTTCCCTTGCATTCAGGGACTCAGAACTGGACACACTGTTCTACATGTGGCTGAGTAGAAACAGATAATAACTTTTCCCAGCCTACTGGTTATGCTCCTGGTGGTACAACACAGGATGCTCTTGGCCTTCTTTGCTGCCAGGACACACTGCTGGGTCATGGCCAACTTGCTGTCCACCAAGACCCCATGTCCTTTCCTGCAAAGCTGCTCCCCAGCCCACCAGTCCCCAGCCTGTATTGTTGCAGAGGGCTCTTCCTTCCCAGGTGCTCAACTTGTTGAATTTCCGTGCAGTTAGTTTGTCTTTGCTGAATTTCGTAGACTTCCTGTTCAGGCCATTCCTCCAACCAGTCTAGATCCCTTTGAATGGCAGGTCTGTCCTCCAGCATTGCCACCGTCCCACTTTGGCATTACCTGCAAACTTGATGAGCACGCACTCCATCTCCTCAAAAGTCACTGAGAGTCACTGTCAAACAGCACTGGCCCCTGCAGTGCTTTGCTTGCTACTGGCTTCCAGTAGAGTACAACCCACTGACCCCCACCCTCTGAGCTGGATGATCTAACCATTCTTTCCCCATCTGACTGTCCACCCTCCATCCTGTAGCATCCCAGTTTGTGTGATAGATGTAGAAAGACGAGATGCGCTGTTAGTTGGAATACCAAGCTGTCATTTCGTACTGGTGCAGCAACGGGCGATTCCTTTCTCTGACATGATAGAATGTACTTCACCTGTACTGTAGCCAAGCAATGAGTTTGGCCCCTGTTGTAAGGAGGGAAACTGTTTTGAACGGGGTGTTAATACAATCCAACAATATAAGAGAGATCTTATAGCAACTTTCCAGCATCTGAAGAGGGCCTACAAGAAAGTTGGAGAGGGACTTTTTACAAGGGCATGCAGCAATAGGATGAGGGGTAATGGCTTCAAACTGGAAGAGGGTAGATTTAGATTACATATCAGGAAGAAATGTTTCACTGTGAGGCTGGTGAGGCACTGGAAGAGGTTGCCCAGAGAAGTTGCGGATGCCCCATCCCTGGAAGTGTTCAAGGCCAGGCTGGATGGGGCTTTGAGCAGCCTGGTCTAGTGGGAGGTGTCCCTGCCCGTGGCAGGGGCGTTGGAACTGGATGATCGTTAAGGTCCCTTCCAACCCAAACCACTCTATGATTCTATGAATACCCATGTGTCTTCAAGACTCTCAATTAGTAGGCGTTTCGCAGTCCCTTCTGCTCACGAGGAGCCGTTTCACTTCTCCAGTCAGGGTGCCGGGGCGGCGTTACCTGCACCAGCAGCTGCCACGGCCGGTCCGCCCGCCCGGCAGCCACCTCCTTAA
>VYZM01024138.1:434723-476177 GCA_013398915.1 Dromas ardeola
TGGACCGGGGCGCGGCGGAGTGCCCGCGGGGGAGAAGGCCGCCCCGGGGAGGGGACGGACGGGCCGGTATGGGGGGCAGCTCCGCTCGGTGCCGGCCGACCTCCCGAGAGAGGCAGGGGGAGCCGGGGCTGGCGTCCGCAGCCAAACCCGGGGGGCTGGGAGTTAAACACCACCACCGCTCCCCCCACAAGCCCTTTTGGGGAGCCGGCAGCCCGAGGCGGGCAGGCGGGGGTACCCCGTGTCGGGCGGCTGTCGGGACGGCAGCCCCGGGCTGCGGCTGCTCCTCTGGGGCTTCCAGGTGAATTTGGGAGCTGGTGCAGGAACTTGGGGGGGGGGGGGTGGGTGTTGGTCGGCGGTCTGTTGTTGTTGGGTTTGCATTCGTGTTTGTCCACGTGGAAATCAGCCCCGGAAAACTGCCGTGAAAGAGACTTCGGGGCACACAACCTGCTGCTAACCCCTTCTGCGGAGGGTGCTGCCTTAAACGTCAGGCTGCTTCCCTCAGGAGCACTCACAAAAGTTTGGAAGTCGCCCTTATATGCATCTAACTCAAAGTTATGAATGGTTTCTGGGAACTGCAGAAGCAGTAAATCGTGTTATTTCTGCTGTTGTTAACTTTGTAATTCAATACTTGCGCTGAATCACAATAGCTTAATCCGGTGGAATACGTTTCTGTCTCCGATATGTTTGTTTCGTCGGGTTTGTGTATTATCTGGGCATGTATTCTTATGAACACAGTATGTTCAATAGTTATGCTTCCATACCTTGAATACTTCTCTCTCTTCCCCCTCCTCTCCCCTTTCTTCTCTAAAACTTGTTGAAGTTTTCTGCAACGTTTCTATGACTGTAAGCTATAAATTTTAGGCTAATCGTCATATGGGGTACTATACCCCATCCTGCGAGGTGTGGTACCTGACCGTGCCACACGAACCCTCTTATGACAAACACAGCACTTTCCTACTGAAGCTAATTGCAGTATGGTTTGAGTTTGCTAAAGGTATGGCTTTTCTCACATAAATTGCAACAACTTCAGGAGTGCTTTTGTTGGTGTAGTATACTCCTGTAACAAGAAAATATTTTGGGGATAGAGGTGGCCCAAGTGAACTATTTGCAGGGAGAAGATATGAATGGAAAGTAGTACTAAAGCTTGCATTTATATAACCTTATTTAAAAATAAATATGTTCTATAAATTTGTATGGAAGTTGACTGGATATCACTTCAATTTGATTCCTTCAGAAGACAGGTGAACTAAGTATGTGCATTGGATATCAAGATGAGAGTGAAAACCTTGAGAGGTATTTTCCTCTTTAAAACATTGTGCAGAAGACTAAACTGCATTTTCATAGCTATCTAAATACTTCAAATGTTTCGAATACACTTGAGTATTCTGTTTTATTTTTTTTAATTGTATCTTAACATCATTTGTGTAATTTTTTTAAATGTAATACTCTTTTAGAGATGAGCTGTTGCTTTTCAGGGCATGGGGTTTTGGTTTTTTTTCTTTCTAGGTGAATGGCAGAAAAGACCCTTCTGTGGTTGCAAGTACCATAGTAAATATTTTACTAGTTTTTAAGGGTGTTATTGTTTAAAATGTAGCTTTAGAGTAGTTTCACTTTAATAATTTTGTTAATATCTTATGAGTTAGGACCCAGTACTGGAAGGAGATTGTTCAGTTGCTGGACCCTTTAGTGTGAAGTTCTTTACAGACTCAGTGTCTCAAAGTGCCTTTGTAGAAGTGCTTTTAATTTTATTATGGGATTATACAATGAGGGTGCAATTCCTAATTTCCTTTCACATAAACCTGGCTAGCTTCGGTTTAGGGACGTTACTCCAAGATACAGTACTCTTAAAAAGTAGGCTTTTTAGTCCCATTCCTCCCCACAAAGTGTATTTGTGCAACATTGAGATAGTAGTTTATGGGCGCCAGAAGTTTTGAGTCCAAGGGATTATTGAGGAGGATGGAATGTCCTTTCGTAAATCCATTTCAGGAAGGGAAACTGGGGTTGTGTCACTAGGTGGTGACCATGGAGTACATCATAGCCCCCAAATGCCGTTTGTCTTACTCACTTAGATCTCATAACTCTTCTTCTGAGTTCCAATCTCTCATGAGCCACTGTGCATACAGATGACATTAGGGCAATTTTGTGGTTAAATTGTGTTATATCCATAGAAATCTTGAGGTGTGGTTCACTCACCTCAAGATCTCATGTCCTGCAGGTTTGTGCCAGTAAAGGCTTCCTGCGGAAGATGTCATGCAGCTCTCAGCCTGAACATAACCCCGGTTACCTTGAATATCCTCAGTTGATGAGGTTGCTACAGTGAGATATTGAAAGAAGACAAGTTTCCAAGTTAACAAACTCCAAATTCATTCACAGTTGTCAACCTGTAAACCAAGATATTCAAGTGTACCTGATATCAAAGCAATAGTCTTAGCAATAGTGTCTCTGTCAGAACAGATTCAGTTCTGTCTTTTTGTGGGCTTTGTACATTAATAACTATGGCAGAGTGAATTAGCTGTACTTCTATGGTGCATTCTTTGTCAGGCCAAAGCAAACTACAAAAAAAGAGAAAACAAAACAATTGTGAGACCTGGTGAATTGATCTGCTGAAATCTGTTCTGATTTTCCAGTTGGTCTAAATGTCTTAGCATCTACTCTGGTTTCAGAATTGCATTAGCAATACAACCAACTGGTGAATTTAGACAGCTGGGTAGCATGCAATAGCTTGACATGACTTCATATGTATGAGAGCATTGGAAAAATGGCTGGGTTAGTCCTTGGAGGAATATCTAGAATTGCTCATTTATGGGTCTTTTAATGATGGCAGGTACATCTGAGAAAGAGAGCAGATGGAAGGGATTAGAAATCAACTGTGTTCTATTAGAAAGGGTGTTTTTTTAATCTTCTTTGAAACGTGTGAAACCTGTCACTCTGCGGCAAGGTTCTAGAGAGATGACTGTTCATCAAACTTGATGTGGCAATTCGTGTGTTTCCCTGATGGGCTGATAACCTGAATGGTATAACATGCATTTTTCTGGTCTTGTTCATTATGATTAAAGTTAAGTAAGAGATGTATTTTAGTCTAATCAAAGGATAGTGATGATTGCTGTTAATAGTTGTAAACCACCTTGTCCTGTGATTGCCTGTTGCTAAATAGCTCAATTTTTGATAAATACTTCATGGGATTCGGATGACTCCGTGCAACTTTCATACAGCAGGCTTATCTATTCTTAAGATTTAGTTGAAGTGGTGATGTTTCATTTACTTCTACAAATAGTGAAAACAAACTAAACAGGATACCTTTTTCTTCACTAAAATGTACATTCCTGACTTAGTAGAATGGAAGAGCGAGCCTTTGATGTAAAGGGTTCACCATAAACTCCTAAAATATTGGTTCCTGTTCCAAAATACTGGAATAGGCTGGCTAGTTAAGTAGTTCTTGAGTAGCTGTCTATTTTAGGCTGGTTTCCTTGTCTTTTGTTTCCCCAAGAGCTATGCTTGGTAGTTTCTTCAACCTTAAGGGCAAATTAGCACTTAGTATTATGTTGTGGTATTTATGCCTAGAGGCTTCATTAAGGCCACAAGGTTTGGTTGTGTTGAGCAATAGGCAGTGCTTCCCCTCCATCTGATTATGGCCTGCACTGCATTGAGATGCCAGTTGTCGTCTGAAGATGTCTACCTAGTTTAATAAAATGCATTTTGATTTATGGGGGTTGGGGTCAGAAGGATTATCAACTTTTCTGATACTGTTAACCTATGCATTAATTTGGAATAAACATGCAATTGCTCCATTAAATAAGAAGTGCCCTGAAACGAAATGTATTTGTGTGGTTTGGTTGTTGGACAGCTTATTTTAATCTTTGAGCTATATCTAGTTAAAATATTGTATTTAAAGTTTAGTAAATGTATGCTATACCTTCTGGAGCCCTTATACTTTGTCAGCTCTATAAATTAACTCTGACACACTGAATATTTTTCACCAGCTAACATAGCTGTTAGTTAAGTTAAATAAAGGAGAAAAGCCCACATGCTCTCTCCATGCATACAGCTGGACATCTCTGTTAAATTTTTCAACAAAAATGAAATTTTGATTGCTTTTTAAAGCTTCATGAATACACTAATTGGTGAATCATCTAATGTGCAGTTTAGTTTCAGGAAATATGAAATGGCTCACAAACTTCATGGTTATAAGATTATGCAGACCTTCTGAAAATCTCAGTAAGAAAATGTGTGCAGTGGTGGTGGTTGATATTTTTGGCTGTGAGAGAGGTTGGCTAAAACTCAATGTAGTTATGCATAGTCTGCACTAGTTAATATGGTAGAAACTGCTTTGAAGAATTATCTGGAAGGAAGAAAGAGTAATTTTACAGGTCGGTCTGCGCTTGGGACCTTATCCAGATTTTGTTAGAGGCTTGCAATCAGGAACCTCTTCTGGGTCTGTAACTGGTCCTGAATTCCTGGATAAGGTGGTAGTTGCTTTTCACCCTGTGCTCTTACACAGACAGCCGTGGTTGTTGAATTCTTTAGCCTTAATGTTGGACAGCTGCAAAACATATAAAGCCTGTCTTTGAAAGATTGGGATAAGAAGGAGGGGGAGATGGAGGCTGCCCAGATAAGTAATACTTCTTGAGGACTCTGAAGTATTTTCTTTATGTAGCCATATACGGTGTGTTCTTGGCTAGCTGGATACTACTTGATTATGTACTATGTTATCAGCTGAAGTATTTAAACCGGTTGTCCTTTCTTGTGGAAGTTTGGGTCTCTACAGTAGTTGCAGAATCAAAGAGGGCAGGAATTTGCCTTTCTTTTTGCTGCAGTAGAATAAGAAAAATTTCAGTGCAGTGCATAAGGTCTTTTTGTAAGCTCAAGGTTTTTATAATAAATATTCTCATTGTTGTTGAAGATGCATGGAGCATTCTTAGAATATTGTTGTATTGTGATACATATCGCAATACTTAGGGCGAGCACCAGTTTCTTACAGGCAGGAAGAAGCTTTTACAGTGTCTGGAAGTGCTTCAGTGATTTCTGATTGGAGTATATTTACAGAGGTGAAATTTGAAAGATTGCTTAAAAATTTAAGTGCAGTAAAAGCAATCAAAAATACTTTTTCTGCAGTACTAAATCATATAACACTTCTGTTCCTCCTCAGCAGAATGAATTCTGATAGTAATTCAACAGTCTGCCTGGCTCACAGATGAAATTATTTGGGCCTCATTGCTCAAGGCCCAAATGTCAATCATAGGATTAAGAATTGTAATTCTGGGATAAAAAGGTCTGGCACTTGGCACCTTTTACATATTTCCATTAGGCCAGTAGAGACTCAAGGACTGCAGTTGAATGAATTAGGCTTGATCAAGCTTGTGATAAAAACTGATCAAGATAATATCTTAGAATATTTGGCTTTAAATAACAAGACCTTAGGTTGTAGTGATTGCTCATGCCAGTTTGACTTCATTTTCTTCATGGAACTTGGCTAGCTAAGGATGAACATGTTTATAGGACAGACCTGCAAGTGGCCTGTTTCTTGAAAAGAACTTGAACAACAGACTTCCATCTCCAAGATGTCTCTAACTTCTGATACCATGAATTCTGTCTGCTTAGGTACATCAGCTTTTTTATCTGAATATATACTCTGCCTCTGTACCGTAGGTTTTTGGTTTTGCAGTAAGGCCTGTTCAGCGAAGTCTGATTTATTGACTGCCTCACTTGTGGAAAAAGTACCCAATACTGAACTTTGTTTTTGGAGAGCTTTTACATTTGGCCTCTGTGAAGAAGGAAGTATTTTAATCATTCCACTAGTGCAGTAAGAGGTCTCTCTATTCTTTTGAAGTAGCGTATGGATGAAGTGAATTAATTTTAGACTGCAGATTATCTTTAATCTTCAGTTGACTGGAATCTTTGTGTGATAGATTTGGTTAAACACTTATACTGCTTAGTTGATGCTTTGTTTTCTTAGCTCTTTAGTTTTCGCATTTCTGTTGGGAATGGTGAATTATATACTTTTTTTTAAAAAACATATGTTAAGCCTCACTTGGATGGAAAGTGGAATTCAATTAAATATATAAATAGTATTTTAAAATTGGTTTGTAGATCATTACTTCAGATGTACTGGATGAGTAGTTAAACCAAAAATTTTATCAAAACACATTTTTTTAATTTAAAACTTGCTCAGTGAGTTAAAATTTTTATTCGCTTGTGTCTTGCAGTATTTTAGACTTGTTAGATCCCGTTTCTCATTCATTGGTCTTACTCGTGGCCTAGAAGAGGAATATGTATTTATATGTATAATAACTACGTATTTTTAAGCTGCCAAACAGTTGTGGTGGTAAAATTATTAATTCTTAAGATTGAGAGGTCTGGCAAAGAGATTATCTTCGGTAAAAGAACATTCCTTTCAACTAAAAGCTAGCAGTCTGTGATTGTTTCTAACTCCCTACTTCTGAGCTAGGATAATATTGGGTGTGCCACCCCTATAGGCTCCACCAAGAGACATCTCTCCATATTGTCATGTTATTTACTGCTTCTGTCTTCCTTAGAATTGTGGTTGTTTAGCAAGGGAATTAAGGAGTCCATTCCTCCCAGGGATGGGTACCTGGCTTTGTTAACGTTGAAATGATTGTTTTTCCTCGCCTTCTTCTGAAATGGCGTACAGGTTGGGTCTCTGTGATCACTTGGCAGAGGACCAGGAGAGATGCTGTCAATGTTCTCTTACTGTGATCGTAGTTAATAAAGCTGCTGTCTGACCTGTCCTAAGTTGTACCTGCATTATTACGCACTTGAAGTCCCCAGATTCTCTGACATGATTTCTCAATTTTTATTCGACCAGTTCATTTAATCCATGATGTTCTCCTTTCTTTTCTGGGTTAGTTGGTAGTGGCTTGTTGAGGGATACCAACTTGGCAGGGAGACCAACTCTGAGTGCCGGTGTTGGCCTAAGAGAGTGGGCTGGGGTGCATGAGAGGGTGCAGAGGGGCAATGGTGGTGGGCTGTCCCTTCAGACTGCAGTGGCTTGTTCTCTCTTAAGTCTGTCTCATCTAGCCACACCCTTAATGAAAGAAGGGTTTCTTGAATCCAGCGAGCAAAGTTTCTGCTGTCAAGATCTCACTGGGTATTTCTGCAAGTTCTTGCCAGTGGTTTAACTGATTTGGATGTTTGACGTTCTTTAAAACTTTGGCAACAGATATAATCTGCTTTGATTTTACTTTATTTTTATTTATTTGTTTGTTTATTAATAGTAAGTCAAGGCCTTAATGCAGATTGTCACAATGCTGGATAGATTTGGATATAAATTGGATTTAAAGTTTCAGTATCAGACCAGCTTTGTCTTCAAAAATGCATGTGGTTTATCTACTGAAGAAGTTCCTTATAATTATTGTCCTTAAGATCTGGATGCCTTATTTATGGAAGCAAGAAATTTGACAACAGGACCTCTGGGTCTTACAGATATAAGACAAATTATGTGTGATAATTTAGTTCAAGATTGTGAGATTAAAATTTCTGTGAATATAATCTTGGAGAATGCAAAGGTACTGCCTCTGGGTTTAAGGCCCTGAACTACAAAGTATTGACTCTGGGAGAGGATATGAGGGATGTATTAAGAAGTAGTTCACACGTTCTTGTATTCTTTGCTGAGCTGCATGTATTGGCCAGGAAGGTTTTTTACTAGGTGTACCCTTTCATGGTCTGGGCTATTCTTATGTTATATCCAATTACTATATTTCAGGAGTGCTTTGTCTGCCTGTTAGTATTTGCTGACATTATTAGCTTATGGCCTGATTTGGCAGTTGACAAAATTCTGTCCCATCTTGGATTGTGACATTGTGATTGTTGGTTTCTTTCGAATACTTAGTTATCTTTAGAAGAGAATGCTTGAAATGGACTTTTGGAGAAAATCTACGTTTATTGTGGAAGCCTAATGTATTGTACACTGGTAAAACTGTAGAAATACTGCGTTTCTAATCTCTATTCACTGACTCGTTTTGAGGATGAAAATTCTTTTTTGTTCTTTATTGTAAACATAACTTAGCAATTAGTTGTCCAGTATGACAATTCCAAAATAATTCCAAAGTATTCTATGATGCTTTCATGTCTCAATTAAAATGTTTGCAAGTTACGTAAATACACACAGTAATCTGTATTCTAGAGGTATTCTTATTGCCCATTGAATTGTATTCTAGCAAAATTTATTTGAATAAATACAAGCACTCTTTGATTGACCTGTTGATCTACTGTTTCCCTTACTGGAACTAAAAAGAGAAAATCTGAGAATCTGTCCGAAGTTTGAATTTTTATAACACTGATACAGTTGTGCCATAGGAAGTGAGAAAACTGCTTTGGGTTGACCAGTGTCAATTCTCATGTGCAGGTGCTATGGTTTTGTTCTCTCAAATTCCTTGGGGTCTGAAGCATCTGTTAGAGGATTTAGTATTTTTGTCAGTAGAGCTGTTAGTCCTTATATGCATGTGACATGGTTTTGTTCTCTCAAACTCCTTTGGGAGTGAAGCATCTGTTAAAGGATTTTCAGTGTTTTTGTCAGAAGGAATGTGACTAAAATTCAAAACTGTCAAGTAATTACACTCATATGTAACTCAAGAGTTGCTTATGTGCATGACTGATGATCGCTGCATTGAACAAGTTTATTGTTTTGATATTTGTCTAACAGTTGTGAACAGAATAAATGAGGTTAGGAGCCTTAAGGTCCAGACCAGTAGAGTAATTCGTGTCTAAAAAAAGTAGTAGTCATCTTCTTGTATTTTAGATTAAGGTTTGGACTTAGATTTAGTATGGCATGTGGTTTTGGAAAAAACACTTTGTTCTGCTGTAGACCCTAGAAATGTATATAATTCAGGCAAAACTGACTTTTTATTGATTAAACTTATACTTGTTTCCAGGACTAGGTCTGGAAGCCAGCTTCTAGGGCTAACTCTTAAGTCGTTTGAAATCTCACTGCTTTTGTGTGTTGTTTGGTTCATCCCTTTGCCACATCTGTTGGTCACTGTAGTATTTTTTTGGTGGATGCTCTTTGGCTTTTTTTGCATCTAGTTTTGG
The DNA here is from genome assembly GCA_013398915.1 of Dromas ardeola. Lineage (NCBI taxonomy): Eukaryota > Metazoa > Chordata > Aves > Charadriiformes > Dromadidae > Dromas > Dromas ardeola. Next base: position 443,769 of record VYZM01024138.1, read on the forward strand.
TCAGGATTTTAAGAATGGAAAAAAATAGCATAGTAATGTACTGTCAGTTGTCTTTTTGAAGCTATCTATATTTAACTGATATTTGGAAATCCTCATTGGCAGTGAGCTCCAGAGGAGCTTTACAGCCCTGTTTTCAGCTATACAGTTGGTTTATTTGGGTAGAAAATACTCTCCCTGAGCACCACAGATGACAATAGATAAGCTGAGGATTTGCAGTTATACCTATTTTGTAAATGGTTCTTAAAATATAAATGACTTTGTTCTTAGTCCTGTAAGTTCTTGCATATAGGCTCAAAAATTATCGTGTTATAAAATCATATTTTGTTTCAGTTATACAAATAATTCCCTTATTTTGACTGTGTAGCAGTAAAAAGACTGAAAAATATCTACATAGCCCATGAATTCTATAATATTTTTTAAATTTTAGTCAAATATGAGAGATTAATCAATTTTATACCATAAGCCAATCATCTCAATGCTAGTAATGTTAACATGGCATACGAATAGCCGTATATCTATGCATGTTTGAGAAATATGTCATCCTTGTACTTGCTTTAAAGCCTGTAATAAGTGAAAAGAGTCTGGATTTGCCAGTTTCATTGACAGAGGCCTGTATAATCTCACGCAAGTTTCTTAATGGGACACCTGCAATGACATTTTCTGTTTTCCTGAGAAATACAGAGACACTGAGATTTTTTTTTTTTCTTTCCTCATAATCCCACAGAGCAGTGAGTAAAGCAAACCTGGAAATTGTGGAGAAAAGAGAATATTGTTATGTAAGGAGATAAAATGCCATACATCTGTGGTTTACAATTTCTTCATTGCTATGAAACTTGATAAAATTATTTTCCTTTTTTTTTTTTCAATATTAATGCTTTACTTGACAAAAGTTTGATACAGCAAAGATGTGCAAAGAAATAGTTTTGCCCTTTTTGTTATGCAGTAGAAATCTAGAAAGAGGCTAGTCTTGTTCAGGGTCTGTTCTCATTTTTTTTCCTGTAAACTCCCTGCTTGTATCTGATTTTCTGAGTTCTCACAAATGTTGGCCTTGGTTTCTTCTGTTACTCACAGACTTGCTTTTCTTTGTACCATTAAGTTCTATCTCTAATGCCAAAAAATATACTTTGCAATTTAATTTTGGCTGACTTGAAGCGGGTCTGTAATTATAGTTACTGTTTCCAGCAAGTTGAGTTTTTCCAGCAGTCTTTCTATGAAGAATGTGACTGTGGATTAATTGAACATAAAAATGAGTCAAACTTTTTTCTGCCAAAGGCAAACATAGGAGTAGGTGCTAGTAAGGTTTTCAAAACTCTGTTACCTAGGTAATTTGTAGATCTACTGTGAGCTGTTGCTCCAGGAAGTATAAAACTGATTTAATTGAGTGCGAAAGTTATTGGGGTACAGCCTACTTGTAAAACAGATAGCAATTTTGTGGAAGTTTTCTAATTTTTACTCCTAGAAACAAGGCGTTTTTAAAGCCTACTGCCTCCAAGATGAGGTTGTCATCTCTAAAGCCATGGTACCCTGCCCTTTTTCAGGTTATTCTGAATTCAGAGAGGACAGTAAGTTAACAGCGGTTGATTTAAGAATATGCTGACACCCTGGATGGCTGACTTACCTAACAGAATTCCTTCTAGTCTGCCGTGCTAGTTTATGCGCATTGCTTTAGTGTCCTGGAGGGGCTGAGGAGGCAACAGCGGTGCTCTGCGGCAGCAGGATGACGTACTTTAGTCGTTGAATAGTGTGTGATAGTATTCAGCTGATGCCTCTCTTCTGAAGGATATTTTAGTTCTGCGGTTTCATTAATCACTGTAAGTTTTCCTAATGCTCTGTATGCACTTTTCTTTTATAAAAACACCATAGTACTGATACAAGGAACGATCTAGAGGGAAACGCTTCGCAAACGTAGTTGAGTTTGTTATTAGCATGGGAAAGTAGTCTTGATCTTAGCTGTCATTACTGTGCTGTCAGAAACCCTTGTGGTTTGCGTATAGCAGGAGTTATGGTGGTGTTACAGCTATGTTGGCAAAAATTCTGGTCTTTGATTTGGGATAGTGGTAGAAGCCAAATCAGGAAATGAATGTCAATGTACAAAGGTACTTCTCTGTTGCAAAGTCTTCCTAGGTGGGCCTATTGATACAGCACCATTTGCAAATCCCTTAAGCATAGATGAATCCAGTGCTTCTGATCCTTGTTTCTGAATCATTTAGCTCTGTATGTGTATTTTATAATCTTTTTACTAATTTTGGGGTTGAACCATGTATTTAGCTCTAGTGCGAAGTGATTGTACTTCAACACCTGAGGCAGCATAGGTAGTTAAATGCCTCTATGCAGGAGCTAAGCCTGGGGCTCGAATAAACGTGTGTAGAAAACTGCTACTCAAAACGCTTTGCAAACATACCTGTCCTATACGTGCAGGAATTAAGTAGATAGGAGTAAACTATCTATTTTGGTCGTATGGGAGTGCGCAGAAAGATGGACTTTAGCCTCCTTGGTGAGCAGCAGCAGCAAAGGAGTGTTTCGTACACAGAGGGAGGAGAAGGAGGTGAAACCAAGTTCCGGGTGTGTGGAGTCTGCAGAGCTGAAGCTTGCAGTGTGTCAGTAGTAGCACAATCGCTGGCAGCGGCGATACCAAACTGGTGTGCGATCCCTGGGCTGTACTGTAATGCCAACAGGTGGTGCTGTGAGTTATTGCTGCTTTTGCATCTTTCTCCCCTCTTGTCAGGTAGAAATGACCATGTGAATCTGTTGTAGGGGAAATCTGTTGGGGGAACATCTCCAAAACAAACAAACAAAAAACCCAACAACAAAGAATGAGTATTTGGACAGAAGTGCAACTTTGGGCCAGGTGTAGCTATATTCAAAGCATTCCAATTTTAGGCTGTCTGCATGTAGTGGTACTTCTCATCATACTTCAAATAGCTTAAAATTGCCCATAGTGGAAGTTGAGCAAGAGTAACTGGAAGTAAAGAATTAGTGACCATGACTGATTCTGGTTGTATTTATATGTTATTTGAGGTTAAATAGGATGTCCAGGACTGCTTGGAAGAGAGTCAAAAGAGCGAAGAAAAACCTCTCCTGGTCATTGTGTTTTCATACTGTTGAGGTGGGGTTTTTCCCCTCTTCAGACTATGAGGGGTCTTGTCTGGTCCTTGTGGACTTCAGCTCCTGCTTACTCTAAGTCCTCCATTTTCTGTAATAGGTTAAGAGAATATTGTCTCTTGTATGTGTCCATGTTGCTTCACTTTCTTGTTTGCTACCTCCAGCAAGATCAAGGCTGCTAAGTCTTCTAATTCAGCGTAATATCTCTGAGGCGTGCAAAGGTAACCCAGATTTGCCATTCTTACAATGTTTTCTGAAGAAAACAAGATGGCATAGAGTCTTAATGTTACTTGAAATCAATGAGTAAACAAATAGTTGGAATTTTTACAGAGTAAGTTAGTTTATGTTGTATTTGTGTTTGCTGGATCATCCTGCTCTGTCATTTCACTGAAACTGACATTGTCCACAAATAACTTGGAGTGTATCTTAGTTGTTCACCCATCATTTTGCAAACTCTTAATGGACAATTTGAATAGTTGTGATTCTGGATCATTGACAAAGTCTCCTATTTTGTTGTGCAGCTGTAAACTTCTGTAGTGAAGTGCATTGCTGCATAAGTGAGAATGGGAGTTCACACATGAGTCATTGTTGCCACTCCTGTTCTTCCTTCATGTCATAGTTCCATAGATAATAGGAAGTGTTAGAAATTTTTTAAGAGATGCTGTATTCAGTTGTTTATAACTTTGCTGAACTCTAATCTTTCGGACTGAAATACTTTATGCCTTTTCTTTGCCTTGAGTTTAATTTTGTTTAAAGTTTTCAGCCAAAATTCTTCATCTGTTTTCAGAAACAAAACTAGAATAATTGTCTGTGCCTTTTTTTTTTTATGGCAGTCTCTTCTTTGAAATATTGTAGTGCATCTCTGAACTGGAACATCTACTTGAAATTTGTCAGCGGATGACCTCTGGCTAAGCTTTAACGTTTTAATTTTATATGAAAATCTGCCAAAATTGAGCCAATTCTCTTTTGCAAATTTGTGATCTGGACATGGCAACATTTCTTTGTGGAATTCCCTAGAGACTGTCTGCACTCTGTGTCCTCAGCAGGGTTTTTCTTTCAAGTGCATCTCTGGACCGCAGTGAGCTGTGCAGAGCCTGAGAACCAGAATTGTTCCATGTTAATTAGGGGGTTGAGGAGTGGTCTTATGGCACAAATACATTTGGTCAGTACTGAGAGCTGGGACAGCCATCCAAAAAAGCTCAATCTGATTCTTTAGAGTCTTTAACAGATAAAATCTGGAAAGACTACTGAAACAATGAACCTAAAGGTATTTTTCTTCAGGAGTTCCAAACTGGACCAAGTTTGGCTGTACTCCTATAAGGATAGCAGAAGATGTTCCACACAAAGTTCACACTTCCTGAATTTGTAAGAGGGAGGTAGTGGGTTGTTTGTTTTTGTTTTGTTTTTTAAGACAGCCGAAACACAACTTCTTTGGACGTTTTTCCTACAACTTCAAAGAATTATTTTAGGTAGCTACCTGGCCTATAAAATTTAGACCAAATCAGAAAACTACAGAAGCCATTGAATGGGGACTGATAATGGGAAGCATTACATGATGGTAATAAATACATTATTTAAAAAAAAAAAAAAAGGAAAAAGTGTTTTCTCAGGCATGTCCCACTTGTTGGGAAGACGTTAGGCCCACCAAGTCGCCTGAATTTCTCTGCTGCTTTTAAGATGGCTGGTTCAAGCTTTAAGAAAGATGGCCTTGACTGTTGACACTGTACAGCTTAAAGTAACCTTTTTTAATGCATTTCCCCTGTAGCAAAATCCATGTCAATTATGTAGCCACTTGAAATTGTGTGAGATAACCTTCACTGAGTTTTATTGCTGTTCTCCTCTGAACCAGCAGCAGAGCCCACTGCGGCAGTGTGAATGTCACAGGAAGTTAGTACCCGGTTGAGCAGGAGTTTCTTTTCCACGTTCGTTCAGTATACAAGAGAACAGACAGATTTTGCAGAAAGATGTTCCAGTCTGGCTGGTTATCAGAACTCTTACGAAGGTAAATCTTCATTTTTCTTCAAATCGTGACAGATTTTAAATTCTCTACAGGTTAGTCCTGTATGCCTATGTGCAACTGATGCCAGTGCTATCAGAAATTTGCAGTCTTATGTACACTCAAACACTAGACACTGTTCTCTGTTTTTCCCCTCCTTCCCCTCACCTGACTGTTAGACTCCTGCCAATCTGTAGCAGAAGAGTTTGGGATCTGTGTGAAATTGCATAACTGGTTTTAGTTATTCAGACCCTTCAGCTTTATCTAAGGGCTTGGGGTGTGCTCAAGCTAGGGCTAATCGTGGGTATCTAAAGAAAATTTCTTAGTTTTCCTCTATGAATGAGAATTCCAAATTCTCATGATCACCGTGCATGTTTTCCATCAGGAAATCCTGGCTGCTATGTGACAGTAGCTAGATGTGGAAACTGCCACGTCTCCTAATGATAAATTGAGAAAATCTAATATTTCTACATCAAGAATCAAATTCTTTATCATCACGGAGGATACTTAAGGACCATAGCTTCCTGAAATCATTTATTGAACACATTGTCCCTGTCTTCTTGAAAATGTTTATGTAGATTGTCTGGTATTTTAAGTAACAGTTGAACCATCTTTTTGAAAAAATGAAGAGGAACAGTTCTTGTATTTTTATGTTAATCTTTTTTCCTGTTAACAGTATTATGACTCTTGGATCTTCTGAAATGTATGGTATTTTTCTAGATGACTCTTAGTCTCAAGGCTTCATTTTATCTTTTTGCTGCAAAATTACGGCTTCCGTTTAATAAAACATGTTTCCTGGTATAAGGAGAATCTGGTTTAACATTAAGGTGTGGGGTTTCACAGAAAAGGCTAAACCAGCGTTAACAGCTCACTGCTGCTGGTAGAGATGGTTCTTCTCCCTTTCTCTCTTTGCATAAGACCTGGAGCTTCTCCTACCTACCCTTATGCTGTCACTTGTCTCTTCTGGCTTGTTTTTGCTAGCTGAAGTGCTGTTTGTCTGTCTGGTGCTTCCATTAATTAGATTATAGTGAAAATGGAGGTCCGATGAATGTTGGACCTGATGCAAAGGGCTGGGAGGTAAGCAGGAATATCCCTTTTAATAGCTGCAAAGCAACGATATGTTGGTTATCATGGACTATCATGCTCACGGTCCCCTGGCTATGGCTAAATTCTGTTAATGAGAAACAGCCTAGAAAGATCTGTACTCTTCTGTTCATTTCATGCAGGGGATGGTAAACTATCATCTTAAGCTGATATGATGAAATAGCATGGATCACTTAGTTTGTCTCCCTTGTGTTTTGGCGTTTGGTTTTGTGTGGTGGATTGTGTTGGGGGTTTTTGTTGTTGTGGTTTTTTTTGTTTTTTTTTTTTTTTTAAATACCTGTTCTTGGACAAGTTCATCATCCACTATCATTGTGTGATTTAGGTTTGCTTAGTTTTATGTGATGCTGCAAACTTTCTGCATGAAACGCAGTCTCTTAAACCATCCATACAACTGAATCTCTGCTTTCATAGACCTGATTAAGGGCAAAAGAGAATTATTAGAATCATACAATTGCCTGGCTTGGAAGGGACTTTTCAGATCATCTAGTTACCTAGTTTTATTAGTCTTGTGCAGCTGGTGGTGCTGTTTTAAAGATTCTTTTTTTCTAATCCGTTCCTTTGCTGCAGTTCCTGCGGCCTATAACTTACTTTTACTTGTATCAGACAGGGGTTCATAGGTATGTGGTAGCTTTCCAATACAAATGAACTGTTGTGCATGGGTATTAGAGTGGTATCACAGGTTAGTGAGTTGCCTTTTTCAAATAAGCCATTAATAGGAACGCACATTAACTAACCTGTGGGTTATTGGTCTATGACTAGGTCTTGGTGCAATAATCTTTAGTGAAAACTGGAGTCAGCTTTAGGATTGGACAGATGACACCAAAAGGCAAAGCATTTATATATTTTATTTTCAGAAGAATTTAGGAGCTAACCAAACACGTACCTTTTTCTTAGAAAATTCTCATCCTGTGGGGTCTGGCTTACTTACAATGCACAGGTGCTTCTTTGCTAAGATAAGCGTTTCATTCAGATAATTTTGATGTAACTGACTGCATTATGTAAGGCCCAGAAGAAAGATGTAGCCACATCTTGTCAAAAAGTGTCACTTCCTTTGCATCTTACCATGCAATAGGATCCAGCTCCCTGAAGTTAAGGTAGTAACATAATAATCTAGTTAAACACCTCAGTTGTACTGGACTGAGGCAATAGATGCTTTTAAGAGGGAAAACAGACCTCATTTTCTTATCAATGATTGTTCAGTCTTTCTAATGCATATCCCATGCATATAGTCATAGTCTTACATTTTTGACAACGCGGAGAGTTAGATTTTTTGCTTGAAGCTTTTATGGTACATCTTTATACTATGTTTTGAATATGGGCATTCCTGTTTTGCATGGCACAAGAAAACTGCTACTTTTTTTTTTTAAATTCAAAAACAGGGATGTCTCCTTGCTCATGAGTGGAGACCAAGAGGGCCTCTAAATTTACTCGTTATTCTTTGTGTAAAGGTGCAGAATACAGAAGGAGGGCAGGTTTTGCAAAGAGCTGGATCCTTTACTGTGCCGTCACTCTAAGAAACATTTTTGTTATTGTTAGTAACTCTAAATTTAGTAATTTATAATCTCATTACCCTGAGCTTTTTCTTTTTAAAGATTGCTAATGGATCTTTGTATTAGTACTGTTTAACATCACTACCAGTTAAAGGAATGGTGCAATTGTTTATATAACGTGCTCAATTAAAAGCAGAGCAGCTTACTCCATGGCTCTTAAGGCGAGTTTGTTTTGGTGATACCAATGGTTTGACTATCAAGTGGTTCCATTACAATCTCTTGTTTTCACAAACACCATAATTCTGCATTAATGCTTATTGATTGAAATGTCTTCATACAGAGACTGTGTACAAGTACTGCCTTTGCCTTTTAACACTTCTAAATCTCTAGTTATTTAAGTTCTGGAAATATTCATGCTACTGTACATTGTTGGAATTCTTGACTAGCAATCTGAAAGTAAAATGCCTAAAATGTGAAGCTTGGCAGAGGCATAGATAAAGTCTCTGCTGAGCACTTTACTTTCAAGAAATGTTGTTCTGACTTTTCAATATTTATACTTAAACTGTCTTGCACAAAAATAAAAATCCGAAGTATATTGATGTCATGTATATATTTTATATATTTTTGTGTGTGTATGTGTATATATAATTAGACACTAGTTGGTTCAATAATATAAAACTCTGCTAAGCTAACAAACTGATGCATTTTTTTTCCCTTCTAAGAAAAATCTCCCTGCCTCAGGGGCTGAACCTGCAAGGCTAATGCTTTTATTTCTTTTTTTTCTTTTTTTTTACCTGAGTTTTAGCATTGAGAGAAAACAAAGGTCAGAATTTCAGAAAGCTTCAAATTCAGTGAAATCGTGATTCCTACTAGAGGTCAAAATATATTCTAAATTTCTTTTCACGCTTTGGGAAGTCCCACTTGAAGTTCCTCATGCAGCCTACTTTGAGCTAGTTTCCAGAGTGTTGGGTTTGGGTTTTTTTTACTTTTCCCTTTTCTTTAAAGATGCACTGTAATTTGCTATGTAAGCTGTCATTGCACTTGTTTTATATGTCCAGTATACAGAAAATCCACAGCAGTCTTAGTTTTGATTTTCTGGCATATAAGTCCATAATTTTAAAGTTATAATAATGCCCTTAAGCTAATTTTTGGTGGTACTCAAAAACCAAAATTTCAGTTCCACTGCAATTTAGTAATAGTGTTAACGTTGCAGTTGGTTGTGCCGCAGTGTTGACCCTACACAGCAAGCCTTGGTGGGTGCTCAGTGGCAGAGCTCGCAGGTACAGAACCATAAAGCATACGTTCCTTTCAGCTGCAAAGTTGCAGAAAAATGTTCTGATAGCTCTAACTGGGTATAGTCTAGGATAAAGTTGCCTGTGGATAAAAGTGAAAACATGAAACAGGCTAGACCTACTGGCAGCCTTCCAGCTTCTTCTCCTCCTTCTTTGCAGGGTTTATATTCTTTTACCTACCCCAGTCCAGCCTGGGGAACCAGGTGCTTGCTGCCAATTAGTCTTGTCAAGACAGCCCAGAGCTTCTCTTGACAAGCCTGACTGCTGACAGCAGCTGTGGGGTAGTCTTAGGCAGGATTTTAACTCCTTGCTTGCCAAATACTTTGCAGGTTAAATCCCCATGTCTCATTCTGCAGTTATTCAAATATGCTTCTAGTTCATGAAAACATGTTTTATACAGAAACTGATCTAAGATTGGCAGTGGTGCTATAGTGATAGGGTTTACGTGTCAAACTTCTGGTGTGAAAGAGTGTAAGTGGGAGTTAAGTCATTACAGAGGTCACTTCATAAATTTGTGGATGTTGTCAGAACTGTCCATCCCAGGCCATCTCCTACTTGATGTGGAGCATAGCTGTAGCTGTGTAAGATATCAGGCTGGTCCAGCAGTTATCTCTCCAGTAGCTTGGAGTTTAATCTCTTTTTGGTATTGGAGTGGCATAAGAAAGTTTGACCATTAATATAGTTGTACTATAGACTACAATTAAATGTCTCATATTTTTAAACATTTTGTGTCATTTATGTTGCTGCAAACAGAAGCTCATTTTTACTTGTGGAATTTTCCTGAGCGTTCTTGTCTTTTACATGTGCATATGACCTTGCTACCATCAAGTGCTTTGCTCCAGTAATGTTAGCAGTGAATGAAAAATACAGATGCTATTGATAAAACCTCAGTGGGTTTTTTATTTTCATCAGGAATGGCAAATTTATGAACTAAGCAACTCATAGTGCAAGAGATTATTATTTTCGTTTAAGTGCATTTATCAATATTTAGTCTTCAGGTTAACACTAAATTCTCTAATTGCAGTTCCTGTGAAATCACAGCTTAAGCTGTCACTTCTCAATTGTTGTTGTTGTAGAAACTTTCCATTTCACTCAAATTTGAAAGAAAGGCAGCTTTTTTTAATATGTCTTGCAAATTGCATGGATAGCAGTGCTGCTTTTTACGATGTAGTCACCATTGTAGATACATCACTAGAGAAAGGCAAGTAGAACTTTCTTTTTATCAATTTTAAGAGGTGGCAGTTAGCTAGTTTGTATTGGAGAATATGATCTTTTGCTTGGTCAGATGGAAGAGAAACATGGGAAGTAGCTGGGTGCGTGAGAAGAGCTCTGTGTGTAAAGGAGATGCTTGTAAGCTGGTGGGGGGCAAGGGTACTATGGTGGGGTAGAGGCATTAAGCAGGCTGTTGATGTTTTGAAAAATGTGGAGTATCAAGTGAGAAGAAATAAGACTGTTAAAACAGCATAAATTGATCCCAGAACAGAGGAACTAGCTGTTTGCAAAATAGCTATTTTGCAATTGAATGAAATGCTCTGTTTACAAAATATCTTAAACTGAATGTTTCTACTGAGCTACTCAAGGATGTGGGATATGATTGACCCATCTTTACAACTTTGCTTCCAATTTCCTTTGCTTCAAGTGAGACATAGGTATTAAGGTATGCTTTTCCTTAACTCAGAACTCCCCAAAATTACATACGAATAACCATTAGATCACTCTTTATATCAATTTGAGACCTGTTTATGTTTTAGAACTTGATAAAGGAAAGGATACGCTTCGTTAGTGTTCATAGAAGTAGAAACAAATTCTGCCCTGCTAGGGAAGAGCTCCGTACCTTTTTCTCAGAGTACTTACAGCTTTTGCAGAGGTCATCAAGAGGGCTGCCATACTTAACTTGAACACTGACTGGAACCATTTATTCTGCCCACGTGAATTTAAAAAAAGTCTATTGGCAGCTTCTTTTTGAGGAGAGTTAAACATAGCAGTACAGAAAACATTATTTCAGCAAATCACCTAGAGTTCTCTTCTGTAGCGGATACCTTACTTTGCTAACTTAATGCTTTTTCTTTTACTTTTTCAAATGATAAGGTGAAGTTACGAGTTGCCTACTTAGGGTGTGTGGAGGTAACTTAAAGGAAACTACTTCTGTTCAATGTTGCTTGTGTTGATTTACATATTGTTATGAGTGGCTATCAGGATACTACCTAAATAATTTGAGAGTGTCTTTATTTCATTGTCTTGAATTTGCAGAGTTTCTACTGTAGATACCTAACAGTATGGAGTTCTCAGTAGATGGTATAGCATTACTTCTGTGTTAATATCTGAAACTTACACTTGCTGTGTGTGGTTCCGTGATCCTTATATAATTAGAAACGCTAGCTTTGTTCATGATGGTTATGTTATCCATTAGACTTGTGTAAGTAAAGGGAAAAGAGTACTTCAGAAACGACTGTCTCCTTATTTTTGTTTCAGTGTGGTTCATGTTCTGTTCTTCCATTGATGGCTTTTCTGTTTGAGGGATTTTAGATTTTCTGAACAGAAAAGCAATAGATCACAACTGTATGGTATTTTCTAATCTAACATGTGAACACATGTAGTCCTGACGTCCTTTTTGAAACCCAAAGCCCAGTAAGGGGCTACAAGGACGTATCCCACTGTTCAAAACATCTCGGAACAATATTTTTGAACTGGAGTTACCAATGTGTAGCTGCTTGGAAAGAATCTGGCAAAACATCAGCTATCCAAGCTAAGACTGCTTTTTGCTCGTTGTGAATCTGCACCAAGGAGGGGGAGGAGATTACTTCTTGATTTCAGGTTGGAACAATGGCAAAATATCATTATTTTTCTTTGACTTGACCGTCTGCCAGCTTAAGTCCTTGAAACTGGTAGCTTTCCCTGTGTTTTAGCAGGATGTGTCAAGCCAACTCAGCATTTTATTTTTGAAGTAAACATTTTCAGTGGCTGAACTTTCGACATGAATGTTCAAAGCAGCAGCTTAAATAGAATCCCGATCTCTCTCTTCACAGCCCCACAGTTGATTAATTGAGATTTCTCTTCAAAGTAGCAGTCTAAGATCTCAATATCGTGAGCAGAACAAACCAGTGTTGCTGTGGAAGGAAGCAGTCTTGCCCTGGCTGCTGCTTCCTCCCTCCTCATCCGCTCCTCCCTTGTGTTAACATGAATGTTTATAAAGAAGCCATAAACCAGATGGCGTAAATGATTGAAACTTTTTTCTGAGAATTCATTTTAGTCTGGATCAGTTCCTTGAGCTGGTTGACTGAGCAGCTGTACGGTGTGCAGACCACCTCCTGCACGAGCACAGGTGGCCGGGAAGAGGCTGATGCCATTTCTTTTGGTTGCAATGCTGACTTACGCCAATTTTGTGTGTTGCTGAAATTGCAGCTCAGTATCCTTTACCTCTTCTTGGCAGGTTTGAGTTTTGGTTTGAGGGTTCAGACCTTCGTATTGTTCTCCCTATGCAACTGCACGTCCAAATTATCAGCACCTGCTAGGAAAAAAACAGTAGTACTTTGCCCTGCTAAGGCTTTCATGAACACTTGAGGCACTTGGCCCCCTAACTTTGTCTAGTTAAAAAAAAAAAAACAACAGCGACCTCTTCCTTCAAGCCCTCCAAATCAGTTCTTGAAGCTGTCTGCAGTGAGCCCATTTTTTTTTTGTATGTGTAGAAAAATGCATGGTTCCACTTAAGCCAACGTATTCCTTTTTTAAGAAATGTTGTCTCTAGTATTACAGTAGTAATTTATTATTTCTGGAATGTGTAGTGGAAGGGAGGAAATTGCTTTATAATCCTTAGCATTGCCCTTTCTTCCTTCCACAAGTGGGTTACTTTAAACGGTAGGTGTTTGCCAGCCTTATTCGTTTTGACTGAATAAGGTTGAGGAGTGCTTCTGTGAGCAGCTTTGTTAGTGCATCCCTAGGAGCAGTAGCCTGTAGCAGGCATTCGGCAATGTGCAAATAGGACATTAACCTCTTCAGCAAGCATACCTTAATGGAAGCAAATGTCTTTAATAATGGAGTCTCTTGTCACTGCTAAGTGAATAATTTTAAACTAAGGAACAATCCAAACAGAAGTGTAGTCTCTCTCCATTCCTTTTTCTTCTACCTCTGTGGTCCAAGGTGATGTCCCCCAGTGTCACTGAATGTGTTAGCCTGCTTGCCTGCTTAGGCTCGTGCTAGCACTGCACTAAACAATGTGCAAGGAGCAGAGAGATTGTGACTTCTTTTCCCTCCCCTTTCAGGTTATTGTGTCTTTTGACATGTAAGAATTGTCTGGTTTTTGTTTTCCTTCAATGTTTTGTCCTTGTTATCTTTCAATGTTTGGAAGCTATCATCATACGCAAATACCAAAACAAAGAATCTTGTAGATTTTTGGTTTTGAAATAAGCGTACTATACCTGTTTGGTAAGGTGTCATACATTATGCAGTGTTTCAGCTTCTGTGAAGATTTTTAGGAGTTAATATTTTGAATGTAATTTACCATATCAACTAATTTTTAAATTGGGTAGCACTGTAAGGGTGAAACAACTGTGTTATCTTTAGGACAGAGCACAACCTTGGCTTTGAATGTTCCTCCTAGGAAGTCACAGGTGGAAAGCTCTGGCTAGATCTTGTGACACTTCTGGAAAGAGTGGCCTGAGTTTTCACAGTAATCTATTAATATGTGGTATTTCAGGATTACAAACAGATTGTAACTGTTGCCTTTATTTAAATCATATTATACCAATGGTTTTCCTAACTTTCTTTGTAGTTTCATCATTTGTTCACTTGGGGTACTTGAAGACCACACTCATGCAAACTTCATGCCTTTGAATGTCCCTAAATTTATCGCAAGTGGGAATATAGTGTTAAGGTGCTATGGCTCATTGCTTCTGTAATCCCTGTAGGGTGCTTACTACTGTTATTTTTTTTTTTAAGATAACACGCCAATTTATAGTAGATAGAAATTCTTTTTAATTAGAAAGAGATTGTTTTAGGAACACTTAGTAGAATTTTCCTGAGAAAATCTACAAATTCATGAATTCACTTTGTGGATTTTGATGGAATTAAATTTAGTTTCTGTTTAGGCTAAAGTAACTTCTGGCAGTGCTCCTTTGTAAAATCAGCATGATTTTAAGGCCAGTTCGGAAGTAATTTGTCTTTTGTCAGCCTTGGTGCTGCTGCAAGAGATCTGTGGCACATTGACTTAAACTAATTTAAAATTAATAGATTGAATATTAAATACTTTAGCAATGACTCAAGCTTTATTCTAAGACAAGGTTGAGAGGTATAACTGAGACAGTCCCCCAAATTCAAGAAACTGTTTTCCGTTAGCGAAGGGTGGTTCCCAGAGCAACCGCTCCCTCCTGGAGCCACCCGGCAGCTTGTCCAACAGGCTGTGTCAGCTGGCTGGCAGTGGTGATATGAGAGGCGATACACTGACTGTTCATCCTGCTGAGCAGAGCTGAGAAATCATAGTGATGTATAAAGTTAAGTACCATTAAGCATGAAATTTCAAGATAAGCTTCCATGTCCTTTTTGTATTTTTAATGGGTTAAAATGGTTAGCATGCAGCCCCTTTGCCACCTGTGCCCAGTAAAAGGGTATTACTGGTTTTATTTGGAATGCAAGTATGTCATCAGAGGCCTGAATGACCTAATACTTTAAGTAAGGCTTTATTTAAAATCATATAGCCCTTATTCTAGCAACTTTACCTTTTGCTTGTTCTGTTAAGGCTTTGCTCTGAACCAATTATAGTATGTTTTACTGTCTTGTGTTTTGTAGACTTGCTAGGAAGTTAATGGGGGAAAAAAATATGGGGGTAAACGTTAAAGTTCCAAAGAACTTTACTTTTGTTTCAATCTTCATTCTGTACTAAAATTTTGTACTTGTAACTCTGTTGCTGTCTGGAAAGGTTACTTTTATGGAATCTTTCAATAATAGCATGGCCTAAAAAAAAGCGTTTCAGCAATTTTAGTGCTTACAGAGGTGAATGAAAACTAGTCGTATTTAGCACTTTTCTGATGTTACTCTGCCTAGGAATGTTAACCTCTAATGTTCTACTAGTGACTATTTAACCCCATAGTTTTTTGTTCCAGTCAATATGCGTAATATTTGACTGTTTTTCTCCCTGTTTTGCAGGTAAAGCTTTAATATAAGTTCCCAATATTTTCTATTAACTCTTACTGCTGTCCTGAGTTTGGTTCTAGTGTGGAGAAGCAAATTATTGTCCTTTGTCCTGTTACTGTTAAATTTCTGACAGGGCCGTGAGCGTACTAAATCCCTCAACTCCTCTTGGATTTCTGGAAAACAATGATGATAACTTTAGGGAAGTGCTGACCTACTCTTTTAATGAAGAACTTGTCTTGTATTCCACTTACTTTCCCATTTTTAGAATCATGGTTCATATTCCTCTGGCTTCACAATCATACAACATCCTTGTGGCAAGTACAGCAGTTGCTTACCTGGAAAAGTAATATTAGAAAAGAGTGTATTTTTAGCTGCCTTTTGATGTGATGTAGCAGCTGGAAACAAGGAGGAGAGGCAGTATGAGGTGATCTGACAGCACTGCCAACCACAACTTGGGAACCACTGCTTTTCACTTGAGACCAAAATGTGGGGAAACCATTTTTACAGGCCTGAGTGTGCCCATTGTGCCTGGCACTTCAATGATCCAGATGCTGTGGCTTTGCTCTTGGTTCTCAAAAGCTTTATTTGAGGGTCCTCCCCTGGACTCTATTTGGCAAATGTTGCTAGTGGATGAAAAAGAAAGTTCTGTGAAGCTTTTTGTTTATGTTAATGTGCATTAAAAATATATAATGAGCAGGCAGTTCCGTGCACACTATATTGAAGATATAATTAGTAAAATATCCCTTTGATACCAGTGACTAATTGTAAATATTTAAATTAAAAGATATTCTAGCAACTAACAAAAATACCATTTTTCTCTTTGTAGTAATCATGTTCACAGCTCAGAGAAGGAATCTAGCAAGTTCATGTTGAGGTATATTCTCAAGACAAGATACAGCGACTCATATGCTTTTCTAGGTAAGAAGAGTGTCTATATTCTCTCAGTATGACAAAATGTAGTTAACCTTTTAAATGTAACTTTTCAAAAGTACAGCCCCTCAAGCCAGTATGGTGGGGTTTTGTGAGTGGGGGGTTTTGTTGTTTGTTTTCTCTTTGTTCGTGAAGCATTCTGGACACCTGTTGAGAACTTTCCACCCATCTAACAGTCTAAAGACATTCTAGACTTAATAGTGCAAAGAAAGAGCAATAATGAGCAATTTTAGAATAAAAGACACTACCGAATAGCATATGACTGGCTAAAAAAGTAATTCCAGTTCATTGTCGCAAAGATGTGTACTGTTTCTAGCCTGATTTCCCAAGGCTTATATGGAGCTCCCATGGAGCTTATATGCTCTCTGTTCCTTTTCCCTTCCAAAAAATTTTAAATGTTTCTATGATTAGGAAGGGAAATAAATGTACAACTTGAGAGAAAAGTGGGTTGAAGTCAACCTTATATATACACTGTGTCGACAGACTGGCAGCCAGCAAACGTACGCTGCCTCCTGGTCAGTGTGAGTATTCTAAGATACCACAAAGAGCTATGATTATTGCGATGGCATGATACATGGTTGTATGGTTCCTACAAATCTGAATGTGATCTGACTTTATTTGTTCTGCTGCTCTTAGAATTCCTCCAGTTCTCCAGCTTGGTCCAGACAACTCCAGAAAAAACAAATTTAGGAATTTCGTTTTCAATCAGGAAGACATTCTTTGCTCATTTGCTTATACGCTTTCGCTTTTATGTATGTATGGAACCCTATAGCACCTTCTATGTATAACATTTCTCTGCAAGTATCTCCCTCCTCAATAACTACTTGGGTATGGTTTGGATTGCCATTAGCACTGTGTTCTAGGTAACTTGTACCAGTAATCTCCAGAGACTATTAAGGCCCGATTTCTTCCCCACTAAATTCTTAAGGTTTTATTTTATGCAGTTGGATGTAGATACCTAGCTTGCTGGGTTTGCTGAAGTATCTGAGGAGGCGGTGGGGAAAAAAGCTTTTGCTTCTCTTGCTTTCTGTTCCTATAACAGTTAGGTGTTTCATGTTCATTATCCTTTCATGATTTTCACGTAAGCTGTACCTCTGACTATTCCCCAGTTTTGGTGGATTCTGCTGTAAACTCATGGGCTTACAGCTGTGCTGCTATCTGAAGGGACTTCTAGACGGTATCGCTAGAGTATTGCTTACTTGTTTATCATGGACATCATTTCGTGAGACCCAGTGCATTCAATCATTCCTTCAGATTCCTTTCTAGCTGTGAACAGAAAAGAACTGCAGTGACAGAGGAATGTTGCTTCAAAGTAATATATTTCCAAAGAACAGAGCAGTTTCCATTAAGAGTTAAATTAGATAAGATGACATGTTTTAGTCCTTTAAGTTTAGCACTTCTCTCAGAACTTAATTAGATCTAATTTAGCTTGGCATTGCCTGACTTTTTTTAGTACAGAATTAGCCTGTTTCTCTCTGTCCTAGGGCAGTCTTGTGTTTTTGGCAGTCTTGTTCCAATTATCAAACTTGGTTTCTAAAGAAGTCGTTGCAGAATACACACTGCTAATGTTTTTATCTTTTTACTGCATCTTCATGATTCCCTGTCATCGTGTTTCTGCTGCCGAGCTGCTTTCTTTTTAAGTGCTCTTACTAAAGATAGAAAAGCTCCTTGGGCTCTTTCATTCTTTTATATCTAAAGTAATAAAACCAGACAGTTTTTTTTTTTTGACATTTCTTATGTATGGCTTTTATTAATATACCAGAGACTTTATAATTCTAAAATTCTTACTGCCTTTCCTTGTCTTTTGGTGATTGCCTTATTTTAGAATGCTGAATGCTCCCCCCCCCCTCCCCAGTTTCTATTTTCGTGCTAATTTCTTTAATCTTGTCAGTTATAGCTTGGAATTTCTGACCTGTGGCTGGAGCTTTTGATTTTTAGATGGTATATCTGGACATTTGCAGTGCACTTGTTGGATTTCACTAACTGCTTTTATAGTTTGGAGTGACTCAAATAGTTCTTTTTCAGGATTTGTTTTTACTGCTACTTATTGGAAGCTTATCAGGGAGTGATACCTTACATACGACTTAGAAATTCTTCCTAAAATGAAGAATTTTAGACTACATATTTCCTGGTCATTAGATACAACTATGCAGACCTACCTATGTGCCTACAGAAAAATGTGATGGCATGTTGGTAAATAAAATGTTTGTAATTTCCCTAACGCTTTCTTCATGGTGATTTTTCTGAATATCAAAGCGGTGTGATGCATATCACTTCCACATAACCATACAAACACTAGGACACTTTTTCAAATGTGATGTGTTCACTTAACAGTTGTCTTGTGTCTGTAACTTAATTGATAACGGAAGATGTATCCTTATTTTTTTTCAAACTATAATATTTCTTCTCTTGAATTTAGATAACGTAATCCATGGATAAAGTGGGAAAGATGTGGAACAACTTCAAATACAGGTGCCAGAATCTTTTCAGTCATGAGGGTGGAAGCCAAAATGAAAGTGTAGTTGTGAACTCCAATAGTTGTTCATCTGCTAAAGAGAAAGCTATCCAGATAACCGATTTGGCTCAACAACAACCCAGCAGTCCTTTGAGAGAAAACATTGCTTTGCAATTAGGTTTAAGTCCTTCAAAGAATTCGGCAAGGCGGAACCAAAACTGTGTCACAGAAATTCCTCAGATTGTTGAAATAAGCATTGAGAAAGAGAATGACTCGTGTGTCACCACGGGAGCTAGACTTGCTCGAAGGGACTCTTACTCTCGGCATGCGCCGTGGGGTGGGAAGAAGAAGCATTCCTGCTCTACCAAAACCCAGAGCTCCTTGGATACTGAAAAAAGATTTGGTAGAACACGAAGTGGTTTGCAGAGGAGGGAGAGGAGGTATGGGGTGAGCTCTGTCCATGATATGGATGCAGTATCAAACAGGACAGTAGGCAGCCGTTCTCTGCGACAGCGTCTCCAAGATACTGTTGGGCTGTGTTTTCCCATGAGAACTTACAGCAAACAGTCCAAACCTCTGTTTTCTAACAAAAGAAAGATCCATCTCTCTGAACTAATGCTTGAGAAATGCCCTTTTCCTGCAGGCTCAGATCTGGCTCAGAAGTGGCATCTCATTAAACAGCACACAGCGCCTGTGAGTCCTCATTCAACTTTTTTTGACACATTTGATCCTTCCTTGGTTTCCACAGAAGATGAAGAAGACAGGCTCAGAGAGAGACGCAGACTTAGTATTGAAGAAGGGGTTGATCCCCCTCCCAATGCCCAAATACATACTTTTGAAGCTACGGCACAGGTTAATCCATTGTATAAACTGGGACCAAAGTTAGCCCCTGGTATGACTGAGCTGACCGGGGACAAAAACATAACGCCTCCAGGGAACTGTGACTCTGAAGAGGACACAACAACGCTTTGTCTGCAGTCACGCAGGCAGAAGCAGCGTCAGATGTCTGGAGAGAGCCATGGCCATATCAGCAGGCAGGGGGCTTGGAAAGTGCATACTCAAATTGATTACATCCATTGCCTTGTGCCAGACTTACTTCAGATCACAGGTAACCCATGTTACTGGGGCGTGATGGACCGCTATGAAGCAGAAGCACTTCTGGAGGGTAAACCCGAAGGCACTTTTTTGCTCAGGGATTCTGCGCAAGAGGACTACCTCTTCTCTGTGAGCTTCCGTCGTTATAACCGATCGCTACATGCACGCATTGAGCAGTGGAATCACAACTTTAGTTTTGATGCCCACGATCCCTGTGTGTTTCACTCCTCCACTGTTACAGGGCTTCTGGAACACTACAAAGACCCTAGCTCTTGCATGTTCTTTGAACCGTTACTTACTGTATCTCTGAACAGGACTTTCCCCTTTAGCCTGCAGTATATCTGCCGGGCAGTAATCTGCAGGTGCACTACGTATGATGGGATTGATGACCTTCCTCTACCCTCAATGTTGCAAGACTTTCTAAAGGAGTATCACTATAAACAAAAAGTCAGGGTGCGATGGCTGGAGCGGGAACCCATAAAAACAAAGTAAATGGAAATCGGAATAAGCTTCTAGAATATGCTTTTTTTTTGTGTGTTACAGTTTAACTGCAGCGAGCGCACCAACAATGTCTAGCTTTTCTGCAATATCCTATTTAAGCTGAGTGTTAGTATCCTGTCAGATGCTGCCTGCTGTTAATCAAACTAAGTTGTGATGCCTCTTGGAAACAATAAGCAGACACAATTCTGCACGTTTTTCATTAAGGCCTAATGAAAATATTTTTGCTAATTTCTGAATATTTTGTTTCCCTTTTATAGCTGTAGTAATTGGAAGAAGAAACTATGAGGCATTTTCTGTGGAGCATTCATGTAATGCTAATAAAGAAATGCTTTATTGGAGGAGCATTTTTGCTAATATTTGAAGTATTTTTTTAAAATTACCTTCTTGAAAACTTTCCACTACTCAAAGTGCTAATTTAGCTCACAAACAAGTTTCCAAATACTAGTGAGTGAGAGTGTTTTCTTTTAATGAAGAGCAGTTCATCAGAAGCGGTCCATTAAGAGTTAATGGTCTTTTGATGCTAACAGATGAATCATGCTTTTCTCAGTGTATAAGGTTTCCTAATCATTAAGACTTGAATATGCCTGCTCAGTACTGTAATTCTATTTTAAACACTTAGAGATTTAAGTGGCATTGTTAGCAAAAGTAATACTGTCTTGGACAGTTATATACCTTCCAGTGTGAATTACTGATTCAATGGCAGGACACAGGATTAGATTATTGCTGTGAGACAAAAGGTTGTGTTTTTTTTCTAAAGCAGAATTCGGTGGCCTGACTGTTTGTAACTTACAATGGAAGGTAATAGTGAAGAGAAAAAAATGTTTAATTATTTAGAGTCATCTGATATTTTTATGGAGAAAATTACAAGTGGTTGAATTATTATAATCAGAATACAAAATCTGACATATCTGTAATGTCAGGTTTCACAGGTACTGTTACACTTTACTTGTAAATATCTTTCCATTTGCGCTTTTTAAAATGTTTTAAAGTAATATGCACTGATTATAGTTTCAACAGATTACTTGGAAACAAGATTCTGGGTTCTGTTTGCTTATTTAATCGGAGATGGAACTTAAGATAGTTCTGTCTTAGACGTTTTTGCACTAAAATTTTGTTGGAATGCCCTGACCCCTCTCTAATGTTTTGTACCAATTATGAGTGCTCCCTAGTTTCTTTACCAGCTGCTACAGTATGTTATTACTTACTTCTCTATGGCAGTGACCTGTGCGAGGTAGGGAACTTTTTGGCTGCAAGTACAATAAACGTTATTCTTGTATGCTACACTAACCCTTCTATTGATGTATTTTTCTGCTTGCTGTGCCTTGTTCTGGCTTTTTGTGCTAATAAAGTACAGTATGTTCAGTGTTATACTTGTATATCTGCTCTGTTTTTATATATTCACGTAACTTGTAGCAGTTAACTGAATTTTTAATAGGCTTTTCTTAGTATAGGTAATGCACAAATACTGAGCGGCTGAATATTGGTTGGTCAGCACACCATAGTCCTGGTTTTTGTTACATGCTTATCAGAAACCTAACAGTGTACACCATTGAATAATGTTTCTGTAGCCACTGAAAAGTAATGGATTTGTCTGCAGGCATAAAGCATTTCAAAGTTGGTGTTTTTTTTGTAACGTAAAGGATAAATGTTAAGCAAAAAGTATTCTAAAACATAACTGATCCCCTGTAATGGTTGCTGAAGGTGTTTCAGCTTGTTACACAGCTAACTGCTCAGCTTAATGTTTTGATACTCCCTGCTGAGTAAGGAATGATTATTCCTGTAAATTGACAGTACAGCAGTGGCATTTGTTCACTTTCAGACTATTTTAATAAATTGATGTAGACGCAAACTGGCCAAATGTCCTGTTTTTACCAAAGAATACTGTCAATTTATGTTGGGGTATTTTTTTTAGTGAAAAACTGAGTGGAGAGGTGCAATTTCTGTTCTATCAAATATTTATCCCAAGCTATGATAAACCAAAGTATTTGACAACTTCATCTGAACTTACGTAATGTATACATTTATGTTGGTAGAGCATAAAACCTTTATATCGTGTCGTCATTTTTCTTGAACTCGCAATGCACCTGAAGGGGAATGATTTAAATAATTTTGTAATGACTGGAACAGCACTACATAGAAGCTCATACTGCAAGGGGTTAATCTAAAGCACTTTAAAACGTGTGTTTATATGCTTGTGGAAAATTTGTGATCCCGTTATGCATTCTTTGTAGTAGCTTATCTTCTTTCATGTGTTAAAAGACTTAAACTGTTAAAATGGAACTTTGTTTAGCATATGTAAATACTAAGTTTATGTAAGTATGTGTACAAATGTGCTAATGGTCACTTAAGTTTTGAATTGTGTGTGTGTCATTGGATATGCAACTCCTGGTTTAAAATCTGCTCTAAGCATAAAATAGCGGGGGGAGGGGGGGGGGGAGAAAAGTCACCAGCATGAAATTGCACCCAAGTGTACTTTTGCTGTGTCGTTCTCACTGTTCCCTCAGTTGGATCTGAATTCCAGATGAGTTTACTTTAAATCTTGCTTTCACTATTAGTATCATACAGTCAGCCTACGACTGAGCTTTGTCCCAGTTGTAGGGACCTGATTTTTGTTTACACCCATTGCAGTTGCTTGTCATAAACTAGCCGATGAGATTCTAGCTGTGACATTATCATTGTGGTCAGGAATACACATCCATTTAATTTTTTATCATGTGGTGGAATCTTTGGGGAAAAAAAAAAAAAATAAAAACCCCAAACCCTGATCTCAGAAAGTTTGCTCTTGCATTTGTGTAAATAGTCTTTATGGAGAGGATTTATTGCTCCCTTAAAACACACAAAAAAGGAATGATGTATTTCTCTACAAATTTTTTAAGCTTTGCTTCACTGAAATATACAGAATAACTTGCTAGTGTGGTTATGCTAAAAATAATCACTTTTTAAATGATAGTAAACTTGAGCATTGACTACTCGAGTTGCAGTGTATTTTGTAATTAATACATTTCAGTTCTACAGGCACTAGAACGTTGGTATGTTGAGAATGGAAGTAGTTGATTCCTCATTTCTGTTTGAGGAGTACGCTTTAACATTCTGATTTTGTTTAGAAGATCCTAAGTGTCGTCTTCAAAAGATGTGCACAAACCACTGATTTTATTTTTTTAACACTAGGATTCAGTGTAATAAGGTGTGCTAGCATGATTCCAATCCTACATGGTTATGTGACAGTTATGTATTTGAGCCTCAATCTTGTAAAGTGTTTTTTTTAAGGTGATTCTCATTTCTGCAGGAAAAAGCTATAGAAAGGGCTTACTTGGTGGCATTATTTTGAAAAAAACCACAGAGATCTTTGATATCTGAAAAGAACAGAGTGGTGGTGTTATGTGGGAATTAAGATCTTTGAATACTTAACACAGCTTGATGGTTTCGTTATGTATAAATACACACCTCACTATACTTTAGAAAGTCAGCAACAGTTCTACTTTAGGAAGATACAGAAATTAAAATCATTTTAATTTCCATATTAATTTCCATATAACGTTATCTAACACTGGAAAATTATTGTGTAAATAGAACAATGTCATTAATGCATTGACATATAGTACATGGAGGTTTTTTTACTCTACAACTGGATCATTGTGGAGCAGAATTATACTTCAGATAATCAGGGCATTAAATCCAAATCTTTTTAGAAATTTCTCTTTATGTCCCCATGGAATTGGAGAAAACTAACTATACTATGTTTTGACTAGATATGAAGGTCTAGGGGTTGGTTTTGTTTGCTTGATTTTTTTTTTTTTAAATCTGTTTTAAAGGAATAACCCTTCTGAAAATACTGTAGGCACTTGTGGTCCGAATAATTTGCTTGTCAAAATGAAACTTCTCTTAAGAAAATAAGTTACGAAGCCATGTTTTGCATTTTATGTACTTCAAATTTTGTGTGTATTTGAAGACTTCTGTCTTAAAAATCAATAATCTTTAAATCGGAAGCATAGAGTCTTTGAAAGATCCGTGTATCTGTAGTGTTTGGTAAGATGAATTCAAGCCTTTGTTAGACGTCATCCCTGACAGTCACTCGCATCCTTAAGCCCATGTTTAACTTCAAGGTTCTGCGCTGTTTAGAAACAAGCAAAGATTCTGAGTTTCTGTGATACAAAACCAGTTTGCTTTAGCCTTCATATGCAAGCCAAAATATTTGCAGAATGCTTTAAAGCTTGCCTCTGCTGCAAAGTTGCGTGTAAGACTGAAGCTGGCCAAGTTATAAGCTGCTGGGTACCAGAGAGATGAATCTGCAGGGAGCATGGTTCTTTCTTTTTACAAAGCGGCCTTGAAATACAGTATTTAATAGAAAAATATTAACTGAATCTTCCGTGATTCTTTCTAAAATAACAGCATTTGTCTCATTTTAAAACGATTCACATTTAAAATGATGAAAATGCTTTTTGAGTCGAATTTTCCTACAGGGTTATTGTGAAATGATCATATACGTGCCAAACCTTAGTCTGTAAGCTTCTACATAGCCCATATGTGTATATGTCAAAAAGATGCCTCCAAGCATGTGTGTATTCAGGGTCTTTTTTGGAGCTACCTGAAGTACGCCAATATGCTGAGCATTAATATATTGGCGTTTTTAAAATTCTCGCTTTCTGTCTGTGCATGGCATACATTTCAAATAAAAGGACTGTTTTATTTGTCTCTTCAGCTGTATTTCTATATTATGGACAGTTGATTGGTGTGTGTTTTCCTTCTATTGCCACACTTGCCCAAACAGTTGTCTCGTGACTGTGGCCAAAGGAGAATTTTTGTTCATAATTGCTTTTTTTAAAAATCTTACAGTAAACAGAAATCGAATCAGTTGACTTTTGAAGTGTTAACTCTGTTTACAAAGCATGGTATAACACTCTTGATTCACAATACTGGTGTGCGAGGAATCATTTAGCTGGACCATAGATTGCATCTACCAAATGCAGTTGACTTAAATATCTGAATTTAATGCTTTTTTTTTTCATTTTTAATTAAAATGCTACTCATGAGGACTTTGCAAAGAAAAAGGCTTGATGTTTTCACAGCAAGATACATTACGCAAATGTTTTTCAATGAGGTAAGGATCTCTTGAAGATTCTTTTAACAAGTTTCCCCCCTCGCTATGTCTTAAATCAAGACTCTCTGAAGGAAAAAAAAACAAAACAAAGCAAAACCACCTTTTGATGACTTTAACCTTGCAATCATTTAAAGAATGAAAATAATCTGTTGCTTTCACTTAACTTGCTTGCATGTTGCCATACTGATGTCAGAATAGTTGCTTCAAGAAGCAAATTTTAAATCTGTTATTTCAATGAAGCATTGCCATTTTTTATTTTTATAAACTTTTCCATTTGCAAAAAATTGCGCATTGGTAAGATGTTAACCTGATACTGTCTTTAGATCTATCTTTATCAAGGTAACTATCGTGTATGTGCTTTTCAAGCTGAATAAATGTTCACTTTGTAAATTTGTGTTAAAACTACAGCTGTTAACAGCTCGGTTTCTTAAGGCCGACACAATGTATTTATGAGCTGAAGCTCCTGGTGCTTGACCTTTTTTTTCTTTTTTTTTTTCTGTCTGTAGAAAAAAAAATACATAATTGTGTATGTGTGATATAGCAAACGTTGCGAATTTCCTTGTCAAGCACACAGCTACACTGACAAGCAGAAACATCTGAACTTGCTTGTCGGGAGCCAAGCAACCTCTCTGATTTCTCCGCAGGAGTTGTAACTTGGTGGCGCGTTGGCAAAGAGGAAGCAGAATTGGGGTTTGTTCTTCTCTGAGCAGCTGTTAAATTGAACGTGGTGTGTGTTTCCTGTGCGATAAGGTATATTAACTTTTTAGAGCCCTGAGAATTTTAATAGCTTTTGGAAGATACAAAAGTACGTGGCTGCTTTGTCACTTCTTGCTTTCATACTTGTAGTTTTGCAAAAGCATGAAGAGATACATTTATTGAAATTGAATCTATGTAGTCACCAACTGTGTAAGCACTACTTTGTAATATCTTTACGGAGATAGCACATTCCTACACGATTATATTTAAACTGTTTTGGGAGAATGAATAATGACACTGTGGGCACAAATTAATTCCGATTGCACTATAAACTTTCTTACCAGAAGCCTTCATTCTTACAAAAAGGAAAAAAAAAACCAAACCAAAACTATGCGATCCCTGCACGGAAAAACTGTAGCTTTGGTGATGCGTGCTTTGGTCAGTGTCCAAAAAAAGCGGCACCCAGACGGTCCCTGGACCTTTTCCTGACATTCCAGTCGAAGGGGCCCTGGCGGGCCCGCCGGGCACTCGAGGAGTTGGCTGGCAAGCGTGCCGTGCCTGGCGTCGCCCCATGCCAGCACCTTGTGTGACTGCGCTGGTTTAGGTCTCCCTCGCTTAGATGTTGGGGTTTTTTTAACCCGCTGCAGCTTAAATGTTTCTCCACCCTGCCTAATTTGTCTATGTTATCTGGTTGCCAAACTGTCTTGCATCTTAATATAGCAAGAAAATGATGTGATTTACGGCTACCCAACCAGTGTATTAAGTAATAGATGGCTCTGTCTTAATAAATGGGGTATAAACTACCATATTGTTTTCTTTTTATATTTGTTTGGGAGCAAAAAGTTGTGGGTTTAATGAGTTTATTTTAAGTCTGTACTGTAAATATGTATTTTTACAAACATTTAGTTGTCGTACATGTCAAAGGGATAAGTAGTTAAATGAAAATAATCAGTAACTCATGTTTGTTCCAGTCTGTTTCTGTTGCCTCTAAAATACTTGAGTGAAGAGATCCAGAGACTGGTAATTACCATCTTTAGAAGCTTTATCACACCCTGAAATTCCAGCGGGCTCTTAATCTAGCGAGTTTTCACTTAAATCTCTTGGGGTTTTCTCCCCAGTTGTGGGCTGAGTGCATGTTTTTGTGACATGAACGTCTGTATTCTAGAGCACAGCCCCCCCGGGAACAAATGAAGGAGCGGATGTAGGTGTTGTCCTGTAAACTGAGAGAGTTTCTCCTTTGTGCCTGATGGGAGCTACTCCCACAGCAAATTCGCGCAAACTCTATGGACTATGAAAACTGGGAAGAATGCTGCTGGTGAGGAGCTATAGCTGGGCGCGACAACAGCCATGTGACAGGCTGAAAAAGTATCGTGGGCTGCTCTGTGGAACTATTTCAGGCTTCTTAATTTGTTAATTATATATTTTCTAGAGCATTGCTCCTAAAAATACATTCAGTCTAGGCTCCTTTGGAGTCATTCTCTCTCATCGCTAGTGGACTAATAGAAAACCAAAACCCTGAAAACAAAGCTGTGGGGTTTTGACTGTTTTACATAGGTTGCCTTTGTAGCTTTAAGGTTAATTGTCTTAAACTTGGCTAAAATAAATCCATAATTGATTGATTAACAAATGAAAGTTGTGGGAATTAACTGACCTATTATAGTGGTGTGTTTGAAATGTGAGGCTCTAATTCTGTTAAACTTAGGGCAGAGATCATCATTCATCATACTAGATGATTAAGTATTTTGAGCGTTTAGATAAGAAAGGTGCAGGCACAATAATATTTTAAAAGGGTTTCAAAACACCAGGTGATCTGAAGCTAAGATTTCTAGAATCAATCTCTTCCGTGTCACTTTCCCTAGAGGAGGTAATTTTAGGAGTCTGTCTCAGAAAGCTGTTTGTGTTGTGAGTTTGCAGGATGTCAAAAGCGTAGTGGTGTTCGTTGGGCTTCTGGTTGTCCATGCAAGCATTTATTTGGTCACCCAGATCAAATGCTGAGAAGCAACACCAGAGCTTTCCACGCAGTAGAGGTTCCTGAAACAACATTACTGCCACCCAACCCAGAGCACCTGGACAAATGCATTTGTAAGAAGGATTCGTGGTGTCACTTCACCTCTGAAGCAGATGGTGGTATGAGGAGCGTTAGAATGGCTCCACAGATGAGTGTCCCAACAGTCCATGGGATAGCTCAGGTGTGGATGAAGTACGGTGGGCATGACCCGCTTGTGAGAGCGTTCTCACTGCACTCTCCCATCAGGTGTCCTGTGGCATCTAGGAAGTCAAGGTTCAGTAGGGCTTGTGTAGTCTCTTCTTAAAACTTACTGAAATGAATAAAAATTGCCATTTATAGTGTCTCTAATCTTCAGAATAGTGTTAGTTGTAGCTCTCAGCTGTTGTGTTAGGAGGAATATGTAAATTCATCTCAGTGTTAAGAGTGGGGGACAGACTTTATAAGAAGGTCACAAAGAGCTGCTTGGAATCAGACTTGGTAGAGGTGGGGCAAGTTGGACACGCTGCTGCTCACTATAGCTCAGGTTTCCCTTTAGTGAAAGAAGAATGATGATACTTGATCTGTTTGTGAAATACTTTGCGCTCTAGTGATGAGGACCATAAGAGAAGGACTGGTCTGTGTTATTTGGGAATGTTTGACACCCTTCACTGAGCGGTAGACCTGAGGTAGGTCCACTCTCAGGATTTGTAATTCAGTGGTTTTGCTCCAGTGGTAACTGACTGCTGTGGACGCGATGTGTGCAATGCAGAGGTATGTAGGATACCGAGTGCCATATGCCCTTTATTTCATAACCCAGCCCTTTGTTAAGCCATAGCTTGGGTTTTCCCCACACAAAGTGGTGTTTTCATCTTGCAAACTCTGTTGTGGAGACACGGGTTTTGCTTCCTCACTTCTGTCACTTTATTTTTTTTTTTTTATCCAATCTGATAAGGCTGATAACCTGCAAGCAGTGTGTGAGGAGAATTTCCTGGCGCGAGCCGATGAATTGCTGAGATTGTTACCATTCTGTACTACAGGAGCACCCTGTTTTATTTATACACCGTTTGTCTTCAGTTTCATTATGCGCCAAGAAGAAAAAAGCCAGACTTTTCTTTCAAGCGATTGCTTGTATAACCATTCATGCTATGGGCTTGCGGATGCCTGATATTTAAGCCAAATACTTTTCTTCCCTAGCAATGTTGGTGAGGGTACTTTCCTTCCCTCCCCCCCTAGCCTGGCACACATGTTGTGTACTCTTGGTTGGAGGATGCTTTCACCCTGCGTCTTGCACACCAGGTAAATGACCCCACTGCTGGGACACCTTGTTCTTCTAACTGTCCAGTTGAGCTGAAGCTATCAAACTTTTCTTTTTAACTGAAAACTTGCTTTCTTGTCTTTGTGGGCATGGCTTTGCATAAAGGATGCACAAAGACCTTAAGCTGTTCCAGATGTGTCAGAACCACTGCTGACCATCAGATGAGTACTGCCAGTGTTTGTGCTGTTCAGGAAAAAGCCAGTGGGAAGCATTCTGTAAGGGTTTGAAGCCAAGAGTTTGCAAGAAGCATCGACATTTCAGCTATTTTTTTCCAGAAGATTTTAGCTTCATCTTGATTCCATACTTCAAGGAGTCTTAATCCTTACGCTGGGTCACCCCAACTAGATTTTTTTTACATTGGAGGAGAAAGGAAAAGAAGGGAAAAGGTACTTCTAAATAATTCCAGCACGAACTTCGAAAGAACTGTTTCCAAGACTGGTATGTGTATCGCTTTAAGACCTCCTGAATTTCTCAGGAGTCTGGTATCTCTCACAGGAATTCAAGACTGGCACCAGCTCCAGAGATATAGTTGCCCAGAAAAGTTTAGTGCCCTGAAACACTACTTGGCTGTGGCTCTTGGTAGATGCCTTGGAAGTCACTTTCCAGCAGGTCATCACTTACTGCACTACGTACCTCATAGACACTGGTGCCCTCCAGAGCTTGTGCTAGGTCCGGCTTTCTGGTGGTTTAGACCTTTTAACAAAGGTCCCGTTTCTAATCCTTGCGCTCCCCTTGGGACCAATGCCATCTAATGAAACAGTCTAAGATCGTCTGAGGCTCCGAATGTGGCTCAACCTTCCTTTGCTTCTTGGGGAGACCTCTTGTAGGTGGAAAGAGAGGGCCAGGCACAAGAGTTGATCCCTATCTCAGACCGGATCTAGTGACCAACCCTGCTTTCCATCCCCTGCAGTTAGAGAGCTTTTACTGCCCTCCTGTAGCCAGAAGTCTCAGGTACAAGCCTGCCTGAGTGAGCCTGTGGACCCGGTCCCTCTGTCCTAAGAGGGCCAGCTCTGGCATCCCTCTTGTCATGAGCAAGGTAAGGGATTCCACCCAGCTGCCTTGGTTAAAGGTAATCAAACAGGGCTCTCCTCAGCCTGCCTTTTCTAGAGTACAGAGATAATGCCTCCGCACCCATATCATGGGCAATTTGCATTCCAAGTAGCAGAGCTGCCTTCAGTTTTGTGTAAGGAGAATTTCTGCAGCTTTATTGTCCTCTTCGGGTCATTCCAAAGGGCTCCTCTTGGTTTTCTCAAGACAACGTCTAGTCTCATCATGTCCATTGTAACTTGAGTCAGTAATAGCTTATAATTTCTTTGTTTTGCTACAGCAAGTTTTGTCAAAAATAACTGAGCAATTTACTAATCAGTTACATTGATCAAGTAGACACTGATCAACATTGTGTTTCAGACCTGCTCACAGGTTCTTAAATCAGTGTCCGCACTCACAGCTCCGTTCTTTGCCCTCAGTCCATGAGTCATATGGTCCTCAGTGTTAAACCATGGCTTTGCTTTTCTGTTGAGAGATACTCTAATTAGCGGTAGAATGAATGCCAAAGCCAAGTGATTAGATTCTCTGCTTGAATTTCAGTCATCTCGTTTCCTCGGGGACGTGTTCCTCCCCTTTCGTTCTGGCATGCTGTTTGGTGTCTGAGCTTCTTAAAAGTTTGTCTACAGTCATCTTGGCAGCTCAAACACTACTTTTCCTCCCTCATCCTGCAACAATTAGAAACCTTAAGGATTTAGAAACGCTTCCTTTCATTCTCTTTTAATTTTCCTCTCCCTATGTTATTTTAAAATCTCTTTCTTAGGAGATACTTAAACTGATTTAGACATGTATGAAGACCGCTGAGCCTGCGGCCATCATTCTGATGGCTGTCAGATCGATGGACAGGGTGAGCAATACGTGCTCTTACAGCTGGCCCTCCCCGTGCTGTCTCTGCCTTGTCAAAACTACCTTTTGCACTGGCTTTACTTTTCTACCTGAGGTGAATTTTATTTGTGCTAATTGCTCTGTTTTTTCGCAAAACTGCAGATGTTCATATCTGAAGTGTCCCATTTTATCTTGCATATTGAGGAACCGTTTGGTTTTCTATTTGAACATCATGAAACTGGTTGGGAGGACCTACCGCAACAGAAGTCCAGGGCTCAGCTATTTTATCTAAAGGTTGTGGTAACGAAGTGCTGGTTGTGACACCACCTATAACAAAAGTGAGAGGATGGAAATATTAAATGTGGTTAAAGTACCACCCACCAAAGCTTGGACAACTCGGATGGACTGGGTGAGGAAAGCAGCTACCTGGAACTGTGGCCGCATCTTTATCAAGGAGCGTGCAGATGTGGGGTCTTCCAGGTACGGTGTGGTTTCAGCAGAAGGGTGCCCTGCTCACCGCTCTCCGAAGGGCGGCAAAATACTTCACCATGTCGTTTGCTCAGGTTCAGGGGGTAACAGGGTTGTCTACCAAGTGAGTAATGGTAGTGGAAATGGACATTGCTCCTGGAAAAATGGCACTTCTGTGACCTCTTCTGAAAATACATTTAATCAGAGTGATTTTTATGAAGGGGGAAATATATACGCTACATCTGCTCCAGACACAAGGTAAGCAAATCACATGCTGCTGGGCATTGTGTGAATGGTCACAGGAGTACTCCGATACATTTCAACTGGGATGTAGTGAATATGTGCCTTAATAGGTAGAGATTTTTTTTTTATTAATTAATTTTCTGAAAAATTGCAAGCTTCCTGAAGTCATACTTGAGAGGATGCTTTTCTGTGCCAAACCAACCTCTTTGCATGGATGAGGGAAAGGCTGGAAAACTTTAAGAAACTGCCTTCACTTAAGGCTTTTTGAACTAATGGGTAAATATGCACAAGGAGTTTAAATCTTTCTTGCAATGTTTTCATGTACGGAATGACCTTCCAAAGCTGTATCTTCGTTCTACAGCTTCCTTGATCTAATGTACTCCTGCATATATCCCTATCGATGTATCTCTAACTTCCCCCTCCCACGACGTACTGTGGAGTCGTCGTTGGCCAGCATACATGTTCGGCGCAAGTCAGACAATGTGCTCAGCATGTGCGTGATGGGTCAACAGGTGTTGGAACCTCAGGGGGAAAAATGACAGGACTGGTATTCCTTCCGAGTTGTATGAGATTCTGGAAGTGCCAACCAGACCTGGATCGGCATGCTGCCTGCGATTTTTTTTTTTTTTTTTTTTTTGGGCA
>VYZM01024138.1:476191-488030 GCA_013398915.1 Dromas ardeola
GCCTGCTATTTTTTTTTTTTTTTTTTTTATAGGGCAGCTTTTAGCTCTAGAAACACGGAATTTGAAGCTGCAGGTTTTGATTATTTATGTGTATTGTCTTGATTTCCTTGGTTTAATCTACAGTGATTAAATGCTGTTTGAGATGAGAAATTACTGTGAGCTTACAATGGGGACTTAAGGGAAAGTTTTGAGGGAGCGTTTGGATTTACTTTGGGAACTTGAGCAACTAGGCTCAGAAGGGGTGGACTGGGTTAGGCAGCACCGCCCATCCGTGTGGGGCTGGGAAGCGTCAGGGGTTACCTTCTGGGGGGGAACCCCGCAGCCCTCGCTCCCCAGGCAGCCAGCCTGTCAAGTTACCGCAGCTTTTGAGCTGCGCGTCTGTGTGTTGTTTGCACGGAAGCCATGATGTGGGGAAGGTGCGTGCTCACCTCTTTCCTCAAACTGTCTCACAGCACGGGCGTGCTGTCCCAGACCCTCTCTGGGAGGCCACAGTCCTTCAGGAACACAGTTGTGCTTTGTTCCCTGTTAGCATGAGGTCACTCGTCCAAATAAGAGATTTCTTGTTGTGCCTTTGCTGGAGGAAAGCCTGAGCCTCCATTATTCCTTGCTTACCACATCTGGCTTGGGACCCAGTGCTGTTTGGTGGCCTGTTACACTGCCTGTGTGCTCATCCTCTGTGTCGTATTGTCACGTTATGGGCTGACTCAGCGCACTCTGTCCTCAGCAGATCGGCTAGGATTGTGCTCCAGCGTTCCCTGTTGCTCCCAGAACTTCTGTATTTACAGTCAAACCAACTCTTTTGGGGATGACACGCGTGATCATCCTGGAATGTGCTTGTGAAAAGCAGCCATACGTGGCTGCAGCAAAGGCCCCACACTCAACTCATACTCTTACGGAGTTGAGGTGGCCGAAGGTTCAGCCTGCCGACAAATGGAATGGGCTCTGAGAGATGTTGTAGGTAATTGTATAAATTTCTCCTTCAGGACGCACCCCAAAGAGTTTTGATCATGATCCCAGCAATCACTCATGCAGCAGAAAGGGTCTTCAACCTCCCAAAGACGATTAAAACAGGTCATGCAAACATGGAGCATGGTAACTCACCTACACATGTTATCACTTGAATGAGGTCCTATGTCTCTCTGTGCTTTAAGTGTATAATTACAACTGAAAATGTGGACATACTTAAAAATAACCTCAGATTTTTTTTTTTGAAGGTGGCATGGAGACAAACAGTGTAAGTAATTCATTGCCTTTTCTTTCATATAGTGATTGTTGAAACTTAAACAGACTAGACCTGCTAATCTGATGATGATGCTTGCTTGGTTTTTTTAAACATCTATTTAGTTAAGATTTATGTAAAATTTACTTATCCTAAAAATGTTAAATGGGTATATAGGAGAAAACCTTCAGAAATTGGTTTGGTTTTTTTTTTTGAAATTATAGATTAGTAGCTGTGACATTAGAGCTTTGCACTGCAAACTGGGACATACCCACATTTCCATTCATAATGGGACTGCTCATTTTGGGATGAAATCTCCTATTTGTAAATCTCATTTATCATGTGAAACAGTAATGGGCATAAATCTGAAAAGTTTAATCTGTAAAGAGACGCATTAAAACTAGTGAGAGTACTGCAGTGTCTTGTATTGTAAAAGGCAAAGCAAACAAATCAATTAACCAAACAATCTTTCTGTTAACAGAGCTAGAGATAATAGTCTAAATATGTGTCATCTTTACATTGAATTTTGTTTGTGATAATGAAGGAAGTTAGACTGATCTAACCTTGATTACTTCTGAGTACAAAAAGCCCCAAAAGTGTGTGTTTCATGTTTGAGGGTTAAAAAAATTTTATTAAAGCAATTTGCGTTATTTGCAGATTTTTTTCAGTCTCTCCTGAAGCCGGGGAGGCCTGAAAATACTGAATTCATCACATAAAAATTATATTCGGCTCCAGGCTTGATACCTTAAAGGGCAGAATCTGGCTGGTTAAACTGAAAGATGTTTAAGAGATGTGCTGAATGATTTGAGGTAAAGGAGAAAATACTCCGCTAAGTGTAGGCGTGGAGATAAGCAGAGATGTAGTGCTGTTGTAGGAATGCTGTTGTCCTTGTTGTGGTGGGTGAATGCTGACAACAGCTTCTTTTCTAAATTCAGGGATAATTCAAATCCCCACGCACTTGAGCTTCTCTGAGGAACCTTAATAGAAGCTGGGGACCGCCAAATGGGCGCAGAGGGCATTGCTCCAGCAAAGTCAGTCTGGTACCGCGATGTTCATTAGAGACTCTGAGGAAACCCCGCTGTGGGCACCTTGGAACAGTTTAAAGTTTTCCTTGCCTGTCAGCTATATGATTCCAGCAAGGCAAAACCACATTCTGGGCAAATTTGATGGGAGGTAAAAGGCCCAGGTCAGGAGCTGTTGTACCTAGCCGGATTTTTAAGCTGGTAGAAGCAGTAGTAAGCCCTCCAAAAGAGATCCTTTTGCTATCAGAAGAAGCCAGAGAGCATAGTACACGCACAAATGTTATGTCAGGCTACTTCTCCCTGCCCCACCTCAGTTTGACTGTTTGAAACTGCTAAAACCGAAAGTGTTGGGACAGATACAAAGCGGACAACGAGGAACACTGCAGCTTAACTGGCTCAAGGACGTTCGATGTGGTTGCTCCTCACTCTTAATCCTCTCCCTTGACGTCTCCTCTGGACTGATGGTTCCATCAAGTCCCTGGGGTAGGTACAAGGCAGCTTTCTTCTCTGCAGTGTGCTTGCTGGAAAGCCTCTGAGCGGTCATCCTGCCATGAAGATTCCATGCCAGCCCCGTGCAAGGAGTTCCCCAGATGCATGTTTGGAAATGAGCAAGGTACAAGACCGTTTGCTTCACTTTGCTTCTCTCTGTCCTGTGGGTCTGAAGCCACGGTTGCTGTCAAAGGTTCTCATTTGGGAATTTACTTCAACAGCTATTTTCCTCAAATTCTTTGCTGTCCCAAACTTTTATGGGTTTGTTTTGTTTTTTGTTTTTTTGTTTTTTTTCTTTAGAAAGTTGTTATTCTATCAGTGAGTTTTTTTCTCTCTGTAAATTAGAAAGGAGGGGACAGATGATGCCAGTGTTTGCTAAATGATACTTTACCACAGGTATGACTGCATTGCTGGTCCGAACTTTGTCCTGACAGCGAGGGACTGAAAGTTGCATATATATATATATATATAAAAAAAAATATATATATATATATGCATATGTCGCGCATATGTTTCATGGCTGATGGATCTTCTTGTACTGACCAGACTTTTAATATCAGAAACAATTNGTTTCATGGCTGATGGATCTTGTTGTACTGACCAGACTTTTAATATCAGAAACAATTTGTCAGAAAACATGATTTCCCTTTCAGTTGAACATGTACAGCTGTTGCAAACGCTGCTGCATGCTGGTACCAAAAAACCCCACGTTTTTCTTCTACAGTTTGAACGGGAAATAATTGTGGTTTCTCAGATCCCACTTTGAAGCGGCCGTTGTTTATAGCTGACTGCCTTTAATAACTGTAATTGTATGTGCAGTCCTGCTCCAGCTGTGTACTGGGCACCATGACTCACTGTCCAAAAACATCCCTTAGGTTCAAACCCCTCTTAAAAGAGACAGTTCTGAAATTCTCCTGAATATCCCCTGCCCTGTTATCAGGAAGTTCCCTTCTGGTCAGGCAGCTATGTTGTAGCAGTGTTAGATGGATCTCCTGGGGTCTGCACAGGCATATCCTATGTTGTGTGCTCCCAAGCTGGAGGTGGTGACAGAGGAGCGGGCTGTCCGCAAGGAGCTGCGGCGCGGCCAGCGATGGGCACGTGCGGTGATGTCAGCCCGCGGCACGGCAGACAAACACGCACATCACACGGGGGCCGTTGTATGAGTCACCAGTGTCACCCGGGACCCTCTCCCGAGGGCGGGCACGGGCCTGGGGAGCTTTCCCACCCACCTCTGCTGCTCTCGCCCCCTTGTGCAGAGCTGCTTCTGCCTCTCTGCTCCGCTCCTTGCTCTTGCCACT
The DNA here is from genome assembly GCA_013398915.1 of Dromas ardeola. NCBI lineage: Eukaryota > Metazoa > Chordata > Aves > Charadriiformes > Dromadidae > Dromas > Dromas ardeola. Next base: position 480,220 of record VYZM01024138.1, read on the forward strand.
CCAGCATCTTCCCTAGCAGGCCAATTTACTATGAACACCAACCAAGAAATCCAGGAATTTGTCCACTTTGTCAGAAGAAGCCACAGTTTAAATACCTGTTTATTATACTGTTATAAATCTCACCAGGCTTTATAAATTCCTTTCCATCAGTAGAACTCTAAACAGCTAAGTGTTGCCTGGTGTGGCTGTAAAAGTAAAGAAATTGAGGCAGAGAAGTAGAGTTCACCTCGTGTTCCCAAGTGGCCAGTAAGAAAGTTGTGGAAAAGGAGGTTATCCACTTCCCGCTCTCTTCCCAGCAGCTAGTGCCGTGCTGTAAATAAAGTTTAAATACTTAAATATTTTTTTAAGTTCCTTTAAAGTAATTATAATAAATGCCGCCTTATTTCATACATTTCCTGCCTACGTAGTGTATTTACATATTACATGTAGTTGGAAGGTATTATTAGAGATCCCTGTTCAGGCACCTGAGTCATAGCACCTTTAACTTGCCACCATAAATAGGTATGTTTGACTGAGACTGCTTGTGACGTGATGCCTCAGCCCGTGCGTCGAAGATCCGACTTCTTTTCTGCAGCAAAATCCTGTTTGCCTGATTGCCAGCAGGTGTTTGCACAGGCCTGGGACCTGAGCCGGACTGTCAGTCTGTTGCTGGCCTCACCAGGTGGGATGGAGATCACCTTCAAGTCAAAGCACCCATGAGACATCCCCAAAGTGAAGCATGCTGGCACCCAGGCGGTCAGTCACTGGGGTGCCAGCACGACTGTCCACCCTGCCTGCCTGTCCATGTCAGCAATGCTGGAGGCCACCTGCTAGGGCTCTGGAAGATTGCAAAGCACTAGGTCTGTGCAAAGCAGGTGGCCAAAGGCAGAAGTTAGGCACTTCAGTCTCATTTTCTTATGTGCTGAGACACGTAGGAGGTGGGGAAAGAGCTGTTTGAAGGTATCTCAAGCAGTCACGTCTGAAAATGGACCGTATAGTGCTACCATGTGTACTAATATCTATTTAAATTTGCAAATATGGGACTCTATCCAAGAAATATCAAATCTCCCTTGCCTAAACTGGGAATGTGGTTCAGGTGCTACATGGGTTATCCGATGCTTTTAGGGGTCTTTGACTGTATGTGCGTGAATTGTACCTACTCAGTAGGACCCATTTTCCCCCAGGATCAGACTTGTGTGAGTCCACCATGCAGCCTTGAACAATGTGTGGGTAATAATTTCCAAAACTATTATAATACACCCAGTGGAGGCAGAGTATAGGCATTATAGTGCATGCGTGCCTTGGATTCCCAGTTTTCTGGTAAGCCTGAGTGGATTTACTGCGTGGTGGTTCCAACCATTGTTGGACACACAGAAGTCCTGGGAAAACATGGACAATCGTTGTCCATCTGGACAGAAACTCTGAGTGGGAAAGAGGTATTTATTTTTTTTTCTTAGGGAATGCCGAGTGTATTCGGCCCGTTAAGTGCACCCCTGCATCTGCTTCAGTTAAAAGCCATTTTCCTGGGTGATGTGAAATTTTATAGCTCATCTGATCTGTCCCAATTGTTGGGACAGCAAAGAAGTGTTTGCTGTGGACTCTAAGAGATCAGCAGCAGTCCTGGAAGGTTACTGAACTTGGGCTGTCTTTTGACGAAGAGCCATCCGACTCTGATGCCGAGCAGGATGTGGTTTCTCAAGCAGAATAGCCGCATTCTTGCAGGAGGCGACGGGCAGAGGGAATTCTAATTTTAGTTATTGAACATGGAATCACTTATCTGCTTATGTGGCTCTTAAAAGGGAAGGAGAGCATGGTCATTCTGCGCAATCCTTTGAGGAAGCGTTGTAATAGCTCAATTTGTCCTTCAAATAGCCAAGCGGCGTGGTGTGCGAGACCTGGAAGAATTAAGCAGGCCTTACACTTGGAACTGGCCTGACCTCATGCCACTGTCTCCCAAACTGCCCATGGAAATCATAGGACTTCTGTATCATTAGTGCGTTCTTCACTGGGTCTCAAATGATTTATTTATTTATTTTTTAGATTAGCAATCTATACGATGAATGATATCATAAAATCCTGTCTAGCAAAAACTGCTGCCAACATTTTAAAATACCCACCAAATCCTCTTCCCATTAAAACAGTCTTGTTAAAGTTGTCTGCTCAAACAGAAAGATGTTTTACTGAATTCTTGGTTATGTGGTTTTCCTCCTCGGATTTCTGTGAAAGCATGTGTTTCACAAGGCATTTCGAAGTTGTCTCATGGGCAAAAACATGTAAACAAGCAGCATTTTCTTGAAATCCCCTGTAAAATGGCGAGCCATGTTGCCTTAACCATGCAGGCGGTTTTCAGAGGCATAAGAGGAAAGGCGGAGTTTGCAGACACTCCAAGCCTGGGGCTGGGGGAAATCCAAGTTGTCCCTGTGGCTCTTCAGGTGCCCATCAGGAAGTCACCCAAAGGTGCTTTCTATGCCTCGATTTCCCCATTTGGGAGGCAATGACTGTGTAAACCATCTGGGTTCTGCTAATGAAAAATATAACACAAGGTCCACGTGTTGCTGGGTTGACTTCTTAGATCTGGCCATACCCACTGTTGTGATACATAAGCCCAGTTCATGCTGCTGGTTAGAGTTCACTGCAGCGCTTTAGGGTGTGAAGTTTCTCTCTTGTGCTGGCTCCACATCGAACTCCTCCTCCTCCTTCATGCAGCCAACACATGGAAGGGAGAAAAAGCTCTCTTATTCCTTGCCTTAATTCCCTGCCTGATTGTTTAGGGTGAATCGTTAACCAAGCACTTGCGTCTGGCAAAGCAAAAATGTTTGTTGAGTGCCTTTTGCAGACTGCATGGAGCCTTGGCCTTCTGCAGGAGGAATGGCTCCCCTCTCCCACAGCAGCAAAAGCACCGCTGAGTCCCTCTGCTCACCACCGTGCTTCAACCAGACCTTGCTCTTCCAGTACATTTATATACTGAAGTATAGTGTGTGAGTAGATACACATATACATATGAGTTCTGGTGTTGCTCCTGCTTTAGGTGTGAGGAGAGGGAACAGTGGAAGTGTTCTGTGGAAAGGAGTTAAGAGGTATGTTAACTTTTCCTTTTATTTATCCTTCGTAGCCTACTCTTGAGTTTTTTTGGTAAAAGGAACAATAATCCTTTTCCTAGCAGCAGTTAATGATCTGAAACTGTTCTCTAGGGTGATGCTGACATGCCATTTCTCTGTATATGGAAGATGGCTCCTGAGGTCCCACAGGAAAGGACTGCATAGTCTGCTGAAGACCACGGACAAGATACCCTTCTGTGAAAGGTGGGGTGGTTCTGTCCAATGGCTGCTCCACCTGTGTGTTTCCTCCGCAGATCTTTCTGCTTGCCTTGAAACCATCACCTTGGTGTGCTGGGCTGTAAATCCCTGGGGGCAGTGATGAAGGAACAGCATATTCTAGATAAACTCTACTTAACACGCTTATTCAGATGGAGGTCGATTGGCTTTGTCCTTTCTCCATGAGCCAAAACCGAAGAATTACTGAAATGCTGCAACATTATCAAGCGGGTAAGTGCTTTCATTGTAAATCTGTAAATCCTCTTAACCCCTATTTGTAAGAGACGAATAGGAGCCCTGGGAGCCCACCTTCTCATAGACCATCAGTCCCATTCATGCCACAGATACAATGCAAATACTGATTTCTCCCTTTTAAATGGAAGTGCATTTATCTGCCAGTCCTCAGACCATATTTCCATGATATAAGAGGAGTTGCCTGGGTAATGAACTAGTAGAGTTAACATTGCATCAGTTTGAACAGTTGTTCTTGTCTGTGCTTTTAAAGTGAATGGTCGTGATTTTGCAGCCAAGTCAGTGAGATGCCGTCCGAATGCGAGGGTTTGGGTGCGTGAAACTGTTTGCAGAATGAGGACCTTTATTTATATTTCTTCTAGAAAGTCTCGCTATACTGCACGCAAACCCCATTTAGAGAGTTTTACTGAGATGGCACATTCAAGCCTTCATTATTAGGAGATGTCAGCAATGAGATTGTCTGTTCGACGTAAATTCTTCCAGCTGTGCCTCTATGTATTGTAATTGCCCTGATTGATTTGGTCGCAGTTCATTTTCTGCAGCGTCCTCTTGCCTGCTCAGCACTCGTGGTGGTGAGGTTGAACCTAGGCCATGTGGCAGATTGGGGCTGTGGTGTATCAGCCCCACGCTTGGGCTGTCACAGGGTCCAGCCGGCCAAGGAGCAGCAAGGAGCGGTGGGGTAGAGGCACTGGGTGTCCTCCACCCACCAGTGGAAACTGCTGCTCTTGTTGGGCCTCTGAGGGTGGCTGAACGCAGTCATTTCACAAGAAGCACAAGTCCTGCTTCCTCAACTCTTATCAGCTAAAAATTTGTCATGGAAGTTTGGACTTGTTTCGTGTTGAAATCCAATCAAATTTGGAAAAATACGGGGATGTCAGATGGAAATGTTTGTCTTCCTGGCCAACCACCCATCCCTGGCCTCCTTACCTCCTTACCTCCACCACCCAGCCACAGAGTGGCTGTGCAGACGTAACTGGCTGAGGTTATGGGTCAGCGCAAGCTGCAGTTGGCTGGCAGAAATCAAACCCCTTTCTCACCTGCCTCACCACCTCTTCTATCTCTCCAAGTCCAGGTCTCCATCCCTTGCCCATCCTATTCCCCATCCCTTTCCATCTTCCCTCCCCTTTCCTCCACCGCTGCTAGCTCCCAAGGGCAGACCTGTTTTGCAACAAATCTCTCTTTGTGGTCTCTGCCAGTCCTTCTCCTTGCCAGGGCTCCAGGCCCTGTCTCTTCCTTGCTCCTGAGCTCCTTGGTTTTTAGTTGCACCTCTTGCTATGATCGGTCTGTGTCCGACCTCCTCCTCCACAGCTCAAAGCGAGTTGTCTTCCTGTGGGTCTGTGGGGGAAAAAAGGGACTTCTTGCCCACAGCAGAAACAGCAGCTAACTGCTGGTCTCAAAAGCCTTTACTGAGCCCTTAACTGCATTTTTTTAACTTGTTCTGTAATCTGGCCAAAGTTCGGTAGATTTTAATAGGGATAGACACATTTCTACCACAAAGGCTGCCTCTCTGCCAAATTTCAAAATTCCCCTTCTGAAGCTAGAGATCCTCATATAAAAGGTTGTCTGGATTTATTTAACATGTGCCAAGCAATATATTTTTCCCGTAATAATATTCCTGGAAATGGCTAAATTGTTTTGGCTAAAGCAGATGCCAAACTGCTTGGGATCAACTTCTCAGGGCTAAAATTTGGCAAAGTCGAGTAATGGGCCATTTTCTGTCGTTGACACTGGGGAAGGAGGAATAGGAGGTGGCACTGCTGGTTGGAAAACCAGCTCCAACCAAGTGTTGCTCTTAAGAAACTGTCAGCTTGAAGCCAGTGAGGAACATCCCGGTCCTTCTGCACCTGATGTGCTGTGCAGTTGTTACCTTCTTAAATAATGAACATGGCAACCCCCAAGCACCAGTGCTGGTTCTGGCTTCCTTGAACTGCCAAAATCTGCCCTTTGAAGCATCCTGGCTCCTCCTCTCCGCCTTTATCACTCCTGGGCTTAAGGCTGGATCTGTATGTGGAATCTATAGGCGTGTATTGGAGTGTTGGCTGAAGTCATCTGTATTGCCACCTTGGTGTTCACTTCCCACATGGGAAGTACATCTGCAGAACCTCTCTGTGCCAAACAAGAATGTCCCCCATGGATGTTTCACCATATAGTTATATAATTTGGGACAAAGCCTTTACAGGGCTGTGATGTGAATGAGGACAAGTCTGCTTCCCTCTTCTCTTCCTCTGTGCCCTGGCTCCTTCCTCTGTTTTTAGGACCCGAGGCACAGTGACATACAGCTCCTGTTCTTCTTCCTGGGTATGTACAATGCTTTGGTACATAAATGGATTATGAAATGCTTTGGCACCCTTTACCAAATTGGCTTCTTCACAGAAAGTAGAGACTTCTTGATATTTCATATTACATTATAAAATTTCTAGGCATTTCATTTTAATATGAATAAATGACTGAACAAATAAAACCAGTTACACTCTTTAAAAATAAAATGGTGTGCCTACTGACCTCAGCACCCCAAGCTGGATTATCATGCTTTTTCCAAGTTTGTGCTGTGCAAGTCTTTCCAATAACTTCTCTTGCTACTCAGCAATTTTCTCAAACAATACTGGTACCACAGCACGGGCCCAGCATTTTTATCAGCTGCAGAGTTATGAATATCTCTTTTTATGTATACAGTGTTTGCACGCTCTGGCTTTGGGTGCAGGGTACTTCAGTGTTGGTGTGGGGCTAATAATAGCCTCTAAAGACAATTTCAGAAGTTGCTTACCTTTCCCCAGGGAACAGGACGTGTCTTTGTGATTTCCTACCTTTAGATGCACAACTCGCTCGTGGGCTTGACTGCAGGGTGAATGCGATGTGAGAGTCAGCCTGGCTTATGTTCTTCCACCCCCCACCCTCCCTCCTTTATGTTCTGCTTTGACTGCTGGGCCGTTTTCTGCCTGATTTCAGTGTAATAGTCTGTCTGTCCATGGCAAGTTATTGATAATAGCCGAAGTAAGGTAGCTGCTGTGTTAGGTAGCCCAAACTGCCCCTGCTTGGGTAGGAGGAAGAAGCTGTTTCAGAAGAGCAGAGCCATCCTGAGCGCCTCTGGGCTTGGGGAGCACAAGGGCTGCTCAGAGGAGCCCCTTGACCCTGCTGCGACTCTGACTGATAACAGCCAGCACAGTTTGTGTTGGGGCTTTGTTCTCCACTCTACAGAGAGAAACATTAAACTGCAGAATGACTAAGTGCCTTTTCAAAGGCCACATAATGAATCAGTGAATGAACAACCACCCCCAGCAGCTCCAGGCCCCCTTCTCTCTGCAGAACAATGCCTCTTTCCCCTCTGTCAAGATGTGCACGTAGTATACGTTGCATACAGAATTACGTATTTCAAAAGAAATTTGGATATTAATATTTATATTGTAGCGATGCCACTGTCCTCCGGGCTCTGTAAATAGCAGCACCACAACAATGTGAATTACTCTTTTTATGCAAAACCCTGGCCAGTGAAATAGCTTGTCAATGCGAAATAAAATTGCTGCACAAAAGTTTGACAGCTACATTCATTACGTGTGTCAGTCAAAGGATCCCAAAGGCTTTATTGTCCCTGTACAATGTCTGAACAATCTGCTAGCCCAATATGCCGCAAAGTTATTTTCTCACTACTCCTTTCGTTTAAAAAATAGCCACCAATAACTTTTGTCAAACAGTCTGAGAAAACTGCACGAACAGCAAAGAAATCTTAGATTTTCTTGGGTGTCTGTGGGCTGGAGGCATTCCAGGCTTAACTCGTTGTGCTGTGCTAACGTATCACAGCGCTTACAGTAGATGAGATCTGATCAGAAACACAGGACACACAAATTAAATTACTGCACAAACCCCAGAGCAGGCTGAGACTGTGAGGATGGCACGGTGAGTCAGAAATGAAAAGTTACTCTGAAGAGAAGTGAATTTAACCGCTTAACCCATTTTTTGTCTGCTTTTGCCAGGTATCAGATGTTCAAGCTCCTCTGTCCCAAGCCTCCCCCAAGGTTAGGATCAGCCTTTTAAATAGTCTTGAGTTATTTTCTGAGAGGTTTTGATAAGGTCTTGCTCCAATAGACTAGCCTACAACTTGGGGGAGAGTTTTCTGCTCTATTTCCTTTTTCCAGCACGCTCTCCTCACTGAACCTGTCAAAACCCGGCCATCGGTCATCACTAAATGTCTAGTATTTGGGGCAGGGGGACGGACGAGAGCGCGCCTGTTTCCCCAGGAGGCAAAACCATCCCGCGGGCGCTCCGGCAGCA